>PVIH01000282.1:0-16561 GCA_004025045.1 Sigmodon hispidus
GGGAGGGAGGAAGGAGGGAAGGAAGGAAGGAAAGGAGGAAGGAGGGAAGGAAGGAAAGAAAGAAGGAAGGAAGGAAAGAAGGAAGGAAGGAAGGAAGGTAGGAAGGAAGGAAGGTAGGAAAGGAGGGAGGGAGGGAGGAAGGAGGGAAGGAAGGAAGGAAGGAGGGAAGGAAAGAAAGAAAGAAAACAAAAAGGAGAAAAATAAAAAGAAAGAATTGAGCTGGAGGGGATTGGTCTGAAACTTGAGATCCATGCTTCCTTTCTCCCAGAAGACAGTGGCTGGAGGCTTGACTGGGCTGGGAAACCCCTCTGGGCACACAGGAGATCTAGATCTCAAGGAGTCGGGAATCAAGAAGGAAGTAGCCGGACAGTCTTGCTCTGCTCTCTTTAGCTTTGAGGAAGGAGGAAAGGGCCTAGCCAGTCAGTCCAGGACTTGAGAGAAGGGAAGGAGGTACTTGGTTTTGTAACAGTCTTAAAAAGCCTAGTGCAAGACAAGTAGAATCTTTTAGGGATTTTTGTTGTTGTTGATAATTTCACATGTGTATATAATTTTGCTATTGTGATCCTCACCTTGTTCTCATCCCTCTTGAACTCCTGACAAAATCTTTCTCCCCAACGCACCCCCTCCTCTTTTGTGTCTTCCCCACTTTGTAACTCGCGGAGTTCAATTATGACAGCCTACACGAGCATAGGCATGCTTTGTTATCTGCTCTGTGCCCCAGCACCCGTTAACTACCCAGAGGTCTTTAGGGTGAGCCTCTCCTCCACAGAAGTAGCTTTTTTTTTTTTTTTTTTTTTTTTTTTAAAACACTTTTTATTTATTTATTTGCCTTGGTGTTTGCCTGGAACTGGAACTACAGACAGTTGTTAGCTGCCATGTGGGTGCTGGGAATCGAACCCGGGTCCTCTGGAAGAGCAGCCGGTGCTCTTAACCGCTGAGCCATCTCTCCAGCCCCCAGAAGTAGCTTTTTAAACTCTTCTTTTTTTTTTTTCTTTTGGTTTTTGGCTTTTGGTTTTTCTTTTTCTTTTTTCTTTTTAATTATTTTTATTTTATGTGAATTGGTGTTTTGCCTGCATGTATAACTGTGTGTGGTGTCATGTATAAGGGTGTCAGACAGTTGTGAACTGCCGTGTGGATGCTGGGAATTGAACTCAGGACCTCTGGAAAAGTAGTCAAGTGCTCTTAACTGCTGAGCCATCTCTCCAGCCCCCGAATTTTTTTATATTTATGTTTGTAAGGTCAGAGGACAGTTTTTAGGGGTTGGCTCTCTCCTTCCACCCCATGGAGTTTCAGGGATCAAATCCAGGTCACCAAGCCACTCACCACCCAATTTAATGATTTTTTTAAAAAATAAATATATAGAGTTGTATAATCAATATTACAATCCATTTGGGACACGTCTGTCACCCCTCAGAGTTCCTTCATCCCTGTTGGTAGTGAATCTGTTCCTGCCTCAAGCCTTACAAAATGCCTGATCTGTTTTTGTTCCACAAATTTGCATATTCTGGAATGTCCTATGGATATGTAGATATGCTGACTTTTGCATAGAGGTTCCTTTAGCAAATGTTTTCAAGGTTTGTCTCCACTATAACATATGTCAGCTATTGGGTTGCTTGATTTGGGTTTGTATTGTGGAGAAAGAAGTCTTGTATTATTGCTTTGAATGGCTTTCACTCTTCTTCTTGGGAACTGGAGAGATTGCACAGTGGGTGGAGTCCCCACAGTTCTCCAGTTCCAGGGGTCCAAAGTCCTCTTCAGACTTTCCAGGCACCAGACATGCATGTGGTGCACATACTTGCATGTAGGAAAAACATTTATATACATACATAAAGAAGTTAAAATAACAGGGCATAGTGGCACACACCTTTGATTCCAGCACTTGGGAAGCAGAGACAGGCAGATCTCTGTGAGTTTAAGGTCAGTCTGGTCTAGAGAGTGAGTTCCAGGACAGCCAGGGCTACATAGTGAGACCTTAACAAAAACAAAACAAAACAAACAACAAGAAGTTAAAATAATCAAACCTTCCTTAAGATTTGTTTACTTTATGTGTATGAAAGGTTTCCATGCATGTATGTGTACCACGTGCAAAGCCTGGAGGTTGTAAGAGGTGTAGGATCCCCTGGAGTTGGAGAAATGGATAGTTGTAAGCCATCTTCTTCTGTAAGAATAACAAGTATCCCCAAACCTTTTTCCACCCCCTGAAGGGACTTTTATTCTTTGATGAGGTGGTAAATGCTTTGAGTACATTTTCATTTTTGGCTGTTATGAATCATATTGATATAGACATTCATATAGATGCCTTCAGGTAGACAAGTGTTTTTTCTGCTCTTGAATTTTCTAGGGATGAAATTGCTATCCTATGGGGTCCATTTTGTTTATTTATCAGATGAGTGTGCATGGGAGTGTGCATGGGTATTTGTGTGTGTGCCATGGGTGCACAGTTAGAGGGCAGCTTTTAGAAACTGGTTCTCGGGGCTGGAGAGATGGCTCAGCGGTTAAGAGCACCGTCTGCTCTTCCAGAGGACCCGGGTTCGATTCCCAGCACCCACATGGCAGCTAACAACTGTCTGTAGTTCCAGTTCCAGAAACTGGTTCTCTCCATTCACTGGGTTGGCACTGGCCTCAGAGCTCAGGTCACTACTCCATTCAGTAACCAGGGCCTTTTAACCACGAAGCCTTCTCTCTAGGCCCTGGTCCATTTATGTTTAATTGTTAAGAAACTTCTAATGGGGGGCTGGATCGATGGCTCAGTGGTTAACAGCACCGACTGTTTTTCCAGAGGACCTGAATTCAATTCTCAGCAAACATGGTGGCTCACAACCATCTATGATGAGATCTGGTACCCTCTTCTGTACACTGTATACATAAGAAAGAAAGAAAGGAAGGAAGGAAGGAAGAAAGAAACTTCTAATGACTGGGGTCTATCCAAGGAAGGATAAAAAGGGGAGGAGGGAGTGGACAGAAGGAAAGAAGGGAAGGCTGGGCCATTTTCTGAAGTGGTTGAATTATTTTCCATCCCTACCAGTACTGTGTGGATGTTCCAGTTTCTCCACACCCTCACCTTAGTTTTAACCATCCAGTGTACCCATATTGTTTTAATTTGTGTTTTCCTAATGACTAATGGTGTTGAGTATTTTTTCTTTCTTTTTTTTTATTAGTTCTTATTTTATGTGAATTGGTGTTTTGCCTGCATGTATAACTGTGTAAGGGTGTCAGATCTTGGAATTACAGACAGTTGTTAGCTGCCATGTGGATGCTGGGAATTGAACTCAGGTCCTCCCGAAGAACAGTCAGTGCTCTTAACCACTGAGCCATCTCTCCAGCTCCTGAGTATCTTTTCATGTGCTTTTTTGGTCAGCTGTCTTTTTTTTAATGAAGTGTCTTTATATATTTTCTTCCAGTCTATCATCCTTGACTTTCTTCTCCCCTTCCTCCTCCTCTTCTTTCTTTAATTATGGAGATCGAGTTCAAGGCCTTGTGTGTAACTAACCTGCATCCTCAGCCCTGGGCCTTTGTTCCTTTTAATGTTTATTGCGTGTGTGTGTGTGTGTGTGTGTGTGTGTGTGTGTGTGTGTGTGTGTCTACACACAAATGTAGGTAGCCGTGAAGGCCAGAGGCATCCATAAAGCTGGAGTTATGGACAGTTGTGAGCCAACTGATAGGGTTCTGGGAATCAAATTCTGGCCCTCTGTAAGAGCAGTATGTTCTCTTAACTGCTGAGCCATCTCTCTGGAGCTTAGGTTTCTTTTTTGTTTGTTTTTAATTTCTTTTTAAGATTTATTTATTACACATACATTATACAGAAAAGGGTATCAGATGTCATTATAGATGGTTGTGAGCCACCATGTGGTTGCTGGGAATTGAACTCAGGACCTCTAGAAGAACAGCCAGTGCTCTTAACCTCTGAGCCATCTCTCCAGTCCCTGTTTTTAATTTTTTAATGTGTATGGGTGTTTTGCCTGCATATAGGTCTGTGCACCACATGCATGCAGTGCCCACAGCAGCCAGAAGGGGACACTGGATCCCTTAGAGTAGAGCTACAGGAGGTTGTTCCTGCCATGTGGGTGCTGGGAATTGAACCCTGGTCCTCTGGAAGAGCAGCCAGTGCTCTTTACACAGAGCCATCTCTCCAGCGTCAAGCCCTAGATTTTTTAACAGGATTTCTGCTATGTTGCTCCTGGTCCTGTGGAAGAACAGCCAGTGCTCTTCACACTGAGCCATTTCTCTAGCCCCAAGCCCTAGATTTTTTGACAGGGTTTCTGCTCAAGCTGGCCTTAAATTTTCTGTCAAACTCCTCTCCTAGAGATGACAGTTGTGCGCTCACCACACCTCACACTCTTTATTTTCTTTTCTTTTTTTTTTTTTTTTTTTTTTTTTAAAAAAAAAAAAACTTCTTTATTTATTTATTTGCCTTGGTGTTTTGCCTGGAACTGGAACTACAGACAGTTGTGAGCTGCCATGTGGGTGCTGGGAATCGAACCCGGGTCCTCTGGAAGAGCAGACGGTGCTCTTAACCGCTGAGCCATCTCTCCAGCCCCTATTTTCTTAATTTGAGGTACAAAACTTTTGAATTTTGATGATGTCCAACTTACCGTTGCTGTCTCTTATAGGTGGTATTTTGGGTATTGTAAATGGGAATTCTTTGCTCATTTCAAGGTCTTGAAGAGTTTTATCTTATATTTTCTTCTAGAAGGAATTATAACTTTAGCATGCTTTCTAAAGAGTCTGTGGCAATCCTAACTGACACTCAGTAACCAGACAGTATTTACTACTTGGGGAAGAGAGGAAATTTGGATGGGTGTGTCTTCTCTGACAGGTTGAGCAACTCAGAGACCTGGTGCTGTTGACCTGTGTGTTAAGAATGTGTGAATGGCTTCTGCAAGAATGACACCATGAAAGATAAAAGATACCAGGTTGAGAGCACTTGGTCTTCAGGAGTCATTGTGTTAGGATCTGTCCTGTGGGCATGGGAGGCAAAGGCAATCTCACCCTGGTTACTGTACCCACCCTAAGGAAATCATGGTTTTTAGTTTATTTTTGTTTTGTTTCGGTTGAGATAGGGTCTCAGTATGTAGCCCTGGCTGGCCTTGAACTCACAGAGATCAGCCTGCTACTGTTTCCTGACAGTTAAGATAAAAGGCCTGCACCATTCTGCCCAGCAGGACATACAGTTCTTATGCACAGTTTTGTAACACCTGCTAAGTGTTCCGCAAAGCCTTTGTCTTTCTCTAGTCTTACAGAGCTTGACTTTAGGGGACACCAGGCTTTAATAATAACTGTGAAAGAGAAAAACTTCTGGACTTCCGGCTCTCCTGACAGCTTCCTCTGGCCAGGAGTCATGGAGGGAAGACTCACAATGCCCTCTCCCCCCATTTTCAACCATCAATTTGCAGTTTTATTATTTTACTGTATGTAGTGTGCATTGGTGTGTGTGTGTGTGTGTGTGTGTGTGTGTGTGCACTCATGCTCACACATACATCCATGCCACGGGGGCATGTATAGAAGCCAGTTCTTACATTCTACCTTACTGAGACTCTTTGGTGTCTTTTTGCTTTGTTTGTATCAAGACAAAGTCTCACTATGTCCTGGAACTCACTGGGTAGACCAGGCTGGCTTTGAATTCACAGAGATCCACTTGCTTCTGCTTCCTAAATGCTGGGATTAAAGGTGTGGTTTCTGCTGCTTCACAGCAGACTCTAAATTAGCTGGTCCATGAGTTTCCAGGTGCTTCCTCTTGTCTCCACCTTCTAGTCATTAATAGTACTGATTTACAGATATGAGTCTTGAGAATTGAACTCAGGTCATCTGGCTTCTGCTGCAAACATTTTTTAAAACTATTTTTATGTGCATTGGTGTTTCATCTGCATCTATGTGTGAAGGTGTCAGATTCCCTGGAACTGGAGTTTCAGGCAGTAGTGAGCTGCCATGTGGGTACTGGGATTTGAACCCTAGTACTCTGAAAGAGCAGTCAGTGCTCCTAACCGCTGAGCCATCTCACCTTTCAACTGTCAACAGTTTTTTTTCCCTTCTTCTTCTCCTTCTTATGTTCCTCCTCCTCCTCCTCCTCCTTCTGTTTTGTTTTTTGAGACAAGGTAGTCCTGACTGTCCTGGAACTAGTTCTGTAGACCAGGCTGACCTTAGACTCACAGAGATTCACCTGCCTCTGCCTCCCAAGGGCTAAGATTAAGGGCATGCACCACCACCACCCAGTGATGTATAAAATATATAATGGCACAATGTCCATTTATATGACAAATGTATATGGGGTCATGGAAACACTATGCAATCAAGGCACAGAACAGCTCCATTACCCCAGGTCTCTCAGGACAGAATTTCTCTCTCTCTCTCTCTCTCTCTCTCTCTCTCTCTCACACACACACACACACACACACACACACACACAGGGCTGGAGACATGGGGAGGCATCAGGATGAGGACCCCCACTTGCATGTCCAGTTTGGTATCTATTGATAACCTTATTCCTCACTTTGGGGCAAGGGTGGATCACGAGAGAGCAGTAATAGAGCAGCTCTGCTTTGATTTGCAATTCTAAGATACTGTTCATCATGGATTTTGCTTTTCTTCTTCATCTTTTACATATTAGTTTTTATTTTTAAAAAAATCAGAATTGCAGGGTAGTGAGTGGCACATGCCTTTAATCCCAGTACTCAGAAGCAGGTGGATCTCTATAATTTCAAGACAAGCCTCATCTACATATCAAGTTCCAGGCCATCCAGAGCAGAACAGTGAGACTCTATCTCAAATAAATAAATAAATAAATAAATAAATAAATAATCAAGAGTTTGTGAGATGGCTCAGCAGGTGAAGGTGGCTTCTTCTGAACCTGCTGGTTTGAGTATGATTCTAAGGAAGGGCAGAACTGACTCCTAAAAGATGGACTCTGATCTCCACACACATGCCACGACACTCATATGTATGTGCAAACACACAATAAAATAAAGATGTAAAACATCAGCCTTTGTGGCATAGGAGACTGAGTAACTCAGTAAGCCCTTTTTCTAAACTAAAATATAGGGAATATAGATCAGTGGCAAAGTGTTTGCTTAGCATTTGTGAGGACCTAGGTTAGATCTTCTAGGCTGGAAGGCAGGGGTGGGGGTGGGGTGGGTGGGGGACACATGGTGGCCATCATCCTCCTAGGAATTCCAAAAGCCCTTGCCTCATGCTCCTATACCACTTCACTGCTGGCCACCTGTAGCAAGGCCCCACCCCTACAGACTCCTAGCTGGTGGGAAGCCAGTTGCTGAAACAGACAAGACATCAAGAGCTGGAAGGATGGAGATAGGTATGCAAGGGGCTGGCACAAAAGGGGGCAGAAAATTGCCCACAAGATGGTGCTGAAGCTGAGGCTGAGTGAGCAGAGCTTGAACAGAAGAAAGTTGTGTCTGTGTCCTGGGGAGCACTTCAGCTGACTGCAGGTCTAGGCAGGTGCCTGCTCCAGGGGACAGTCTTTCCTGATCTCACATCTCCTGGCTCCTTGGCATGACTCACGTACTCACTTTTTTTTTTTTTTTAAACTTTTATTTATTTATTTGCCTTGGTGTTTGCCTGGAACTGGGAACTGGAACTACAGACAGTTGTTAGCTGCCATGTGGGTGCTGGGAATTGAACCCGGGTCCTGTGGAAGAGCAGACAGTACTCTTAACCGCTGAGCCATCTTCCTAGCCCCACGTACTCACTTTTTAAAGTCTAGGGCTATGCCATCCACTACAGTGGCCCATTAACCATAGAATGTATAAAGTTGTGGGTATCTGAAAAGTGACTGGCCTGAATGGAGATGGGCTGAATGCATAAACTGCACATTGGATTTTGAAGACTAAATACAAAGAATGTAATATGTCTCATTTATGTATTTATTTATAATAATTTATTTAACCTTATTTTATGTGCACTGGTGTGAAGGTGTCAGATTCCCTGGAACTGGAATTAGACAGTTGTGAGCTGCCACATGGATACTGGGAATTGAACCCAGGTTCTCTAGAAGAACAGCTTGTATTCTTAATCACTGAGCCTCCCCATTAATAATTTTTAAAATGTTGATTGAACATTGGAATTACTATAGTTCTTATTAGAGTAAAAAAATGTTAAGCCCTTATGTACTATTTGCCATACTGGAATTAATCTCATATTTCTCTTTTCTATTTATTTGTTTGTTTGTTTTGAGACAGGGTCTCACTTTGTATCACTGGCTGGCCCAGAACTCGAAGAGACCCATTTGCCTGCCTCTGCTTCCTAAATTCTGGGATGAAAGGTGTGTACCACCTTACTGAGCTCTCATTATCTTCCTTGTAAAGATTTATTTTTATGTGTATGAGTGTTTACTTTCCTGTATTTAATACACCACAGTGTATGTGCCTAGAAATCCAGAAAAGGACATACATCCCGTGGAAATGGAGTTAAAAGATGGTTATTAGCCACCATGTGGGTGCTAGAAAATTAACCCGGGTCCCTTGCAAGAGCAGCCAGTGCTCTTAACCACTGAATCATTTCTCTAGCCTCTCATTACTTTGCTTGTTTATTTGAGACAAGGTTTCTTTGTGTAGCCCTGGTTGTCCTGGAGCTCACTCTGTAGGAACAGGCTGGTCTTGAACTCAGAGATGTGCCTGCTTCTGCCTCCTGATTGCTGGGTTTAAACACGGGTGCCACCATTGCTTTGCTCATTGCCTTTTAATACCGTGGTCTAAATTATGTTCCTATTGGTCAGTTGTTAGGATAGGGCTTAAAAGACAAATCAAGGAGCAGGCAGAAAAGGAGGCAGGAGTCAGGACACTAAGGAGGGTGAAGGAGGCAAAGATAGATCAGGGGTATGACCTTTGAGAGCTGTGGCCATAATTGATGACCCATTTCTGCTTGGTAGATGATGTCATTCTGACGTCTGAGCTTTTACCTGGGGATATGGAGAACAGAGCTGCCCAGGAGGAGCTTACTGGGTGTGATTAGAGAGCATCATTCAATTTGGACTAGGATTTGATTCTCCAGACTAACTAGGCACTAGTGGTTGCAGCCTATGGAGTGATCTGTGTTTCAGAAAGATCCCTCTAGACTAGGGCAGGGGGACCAGAGCAGGGGCTGCACAGAAATTCAGGCAGAAGTGTCTGTGTGCATGAGAGGAGAGCCTGCTTCTCAGGCAGATAGGACATGATCCTGCATGGGGTGTGGCAGGCAAGAGAAAGCTAGGAATATCACAGAGGTTTGTGGCTGAGTGGCCAGGTAGGGGTGGGGATGGGGATGGTTCTTCCTGGAAGGAAAACGGTTGAGCTGTGCCAGCTTGGGGTCCGGTTCCCTTAAATCTCTGTAAGATTGAAGCCTAAAGCTTCTTGGTATAGGGGTGCTGGGAAAGTATTTTCTGAGCCCTGCTTTTGAAACCCTGGTCCTGGGTTTGCTGTTAGTTCAGTCTACTACCAAGATGATCTCAGGCACACTATTCCATCTTTCTGGGCTCCAGGGTAGCCCCATCAGGGACAGTCCAAAGGTTCAAGGGCTGAGGCGGTAAGCATGCAGCAGTGAGTGCTCAGCACTCCAGTCCAGAATCCTCATTGATTTTTACTCCTACCACACACAGGCCTTCTCTACCAAGGCCTCATTTCCTTGAATGAGAAAACCTAGAGACCTCTAGGGAAGCATCTTGGTCTCTTCCTTTCTCTGCAGTTAAGGAGGTGGAGACACTGCATGGAGAACTTCCTTTCTGAGCCAAGAGTTTAGAAAATTCTCTGATTCCCCTCCTTGTCCTACACAGAGAGCATTTAGGAGAGGCTATTATAGGACATATTTAAACCCTTATTTCCTGTCTTCTGGACATGGAGGGGAGGGGAAAAGCTGGATGTCCAGTAGGGCCCTAACCTCCTGTTTCCAACATGTGGGACTCTGGATGGGAGGGTGAGGTTCATAGTAGAGAAGGGAAGTGGGAATCCGTGTGATTTCCCTGTCCTGACACGGTGACCCAGGAATCCTGCCTCAGATTAAACACCATTTCCTCCTGTTCGGCTTTTTCTCTGACGATGCCAACTTGTGGCTTATGCCAAGCTTTAAGAGGGAGCCTGCAGCGCTCAAGAAGGAGATGCCAGGGCAAGAACCAGACAGCTCTGGGTTCAGTGTTGTGCCTATCAGCTTACTTCCACCTCACTGTGCCTCAGTTTCTCCCTTTGTAAAGCAGGGGTTATTGAACCCTCCCTCTGGAAATTGTTGAGATCATTCAACACACACAGCTGGTGAGTCAACCTACCTGCCCCACAGCTGGCTGATGCCTGTCCTGTGGTCACTGACTCAGTGTCCCCCCTCCTCTTTTCCCTTGTTTCTGTTCCACAGTCCCCATCCCCTCCAAAGCCGGCAGCCTCTCCATCCTCTCACCGGCCAAAGACAGCCTGGTTGGCGGCATCAGCAACCCCAGCGAGGTCTTCTGCTCCGTGCCTGGCCGGCTCTCATTGCTCAGTTCAACATCCAAGTACAAGGTGACCGTGGGGGAGGTGCAGCGGCGACTTTCACCTCCAGAGTGCCTCAATGCCTCCCTCCTGGGGGGTGTCCTCCGAAGGTAGGAAGGCCAGCCCACAACCCTACACAAAGTCTTTAGTCTCTTCAGACCTCACAGCATCAGAGAAAGGGTCAGCCTCACTCCAGGCCCCAACATCATCCCCATCTCAGGTTCTCTGATAGAACAGTGTTCAGGGACTCAAGATTGTAAATGGTGGGCCATGCATGGTTTTCTCTCTTCATGTTCTTGTGTCTGGGAAGGGGATCTGCTTCAGGGATAAAGTGTAATGATCTAAGTACCGAATGTGTATGTGTGCTAGGGGATGGCCAGGAGTGTTTCTACCAGTGTGAGGTCTGCATTAGCTGGGAATGTATGGCCAACAGTGTGTGTGTGTGTGTGTGTCTGTGTGTGTGTGTGTGTGTAATTGCACGTGTATCTGCAGATAGTTGGGTTGTTGTTTGCTTTTTCTTTTAGTCATTTTTTTTCCTTTCTTTTTGGTCTTTCTGAGACAGGGTTTCTCTGTGTAGCCCTGGCTATCTTGGAACTTGCTCTATAGACCAGGCTGGCCTTGAACTCAGAGATTCTACTGCCTCTGCCTCTTGCATGGTGGGATTAAAGGTGTAGGTCACCACCACCCAGCTTTCTTTTTATTCATTCTTTTTTTCTCAGACATTTTTCTTTTCTTTCTTCTATGCAGCTAGCTGTTCACATATGTGTACCTCTGTGTGTGTGAGCACATTTGTGCAACTAGAGAGGTATCCTTTTACTCTTGGTCTCTGATCATTCTATATAGACCTGTGTTAACTTCTTGGGGTTGTTGTGTACACATCTCTAGGATCCTGACATGCATATGTTTCTGTATGTTCCTTGGTGTTCATGTCTGTGTGTCTCTAATGTTATTTATGTGTCTCCATGTTCTTGGAGACATTGAGGGTGGGTTCATCTATGTATGTATAACTGACATTGCATATAGTTATATTTCCTTGTGTTTGTCATCCTTGTGTATCTCTGTGCACAGTTTTATATGTCCCCAGAAAATGTGCTAAAGTGGGGAAGAGGGACCCCCAGGTGCTAGCCTGTCCTGCCCACCCTGGACTGCCCCTGTTATTGAGAGGACTGGAGAGGAATGAAGACTTCTACAGTAGGGTGCTGCTCCTTACCCCAATCTTGACTGCACATCAGAGAGGTCAGGAGAAGTAGGGATCTGCTCAGAGAGCTCAAGGACCAGGCTACACCCAAGCCTTAACGGGGCTGGTATAGGCAACAGGAAGGTCCTTTAGAATCACTTAGCCTGAAGGCTGCTCTCTCATCTTCACAGCTGTGTGTATGTCTTTGTCTGTGTATGTTAAGGGCAAAATCCAAGAATGGGGGCCGTTGTCTGCGGGAAAGGCTGGAGAAGATTGGGCTCAACCTGCCGGCTGGCCGTCGGAAGGCAGCAAATGTGACTCTACTGACCTCATTGGTGGAAGGTAAGGCCTAAGACTGTGTATGAATGTGAGGGAATATGTCATCTGGTGAGACTTCCTAATGTAGGAGGTTATCATTTAGTCATGTCTGTGAACATTGCTGTACCTGTGCACGTACTCAGTGTATCATGTATAAAGAAGTATTAAGTATAATACAGGTGGACAGTCGGTACATCTGAGGATTTAACTACCCAGGGTTCAAAATATTTGAAAGAGTTGTATTTGTGCTGAACACATGCAGACATATTTTTGTTCATTATTACCAGTAATGCATGTAGCTATTTACAGCCATAGCATCTATATAGTATAAGGTATTTTAAATCACCAAGAGACAATTTGTAACATACAGGAGAATGCGAGCAGGTTTATATGCAAACACCATGCCATTTCATGTAAGGGATTTCAGTACCCACTTATTTGGGTATCTGTGGGAAATTCTGAAACTAATGCTTTTTGTTTATGTGTCTGTGCATGTAAGTACAAATGCAGTAGAGCTACTTGGGGTCTGTGTATGGGAAGGGCAAGTGGCCAGTATTTGGACATGGTAAGTAGATGAAGGGGTGCATCCCTTTTCCCGGGAGGATGGTGACTCTGGACTCTGAGCCAAGGGTGATGGATGTGAAGCTGGAACTGAGAAGAAAAACCAGCAAGGGCATCTCCAGAAGCAGGATGCTCCTTAGCCACAGGATAAGAAGTTCAAGGCTAGACTCTGGTCTCAGAGGTACAGCTAGTAACATCTTCTCTTTCTCCAGGAGAGGCTGTGCACCTGGCTCGGGACTTTGGTTATGTTTGTGAGACTGAGTTTCCAGCCAAGGCAGCTGCTGAGTACCTGTGCCGACAGCACGCTGACCCTGGGGAACTGCACAGCCGCAAGAGTATGCTGCTGGCTGCCAAGTGAGTACGGCACATGGCAAACATGGATGCTGTGCAGATACACACGTCAGACCTGGGTACATCAGATACTACTTATGACTACACATGTTTGTAGAGCATATATGGCACCATACATGGCAGCTAGATTCCTTAAGTTCACATGGCAACATTTGTACATGCCATGCAGACACACATGGGTATTTAGATATCTTTAGGTACTGTGTTCATCACATTTAGACTTTTATGAACATTCTGACAGGCTCCCAAGTGTACACAAAGACACCACAAGTGAACATATCTATTATATGCATACTGTCATATTCAGGCTTACAGCCCATGTGTGGGTGCTACACTCATCTACATGATTCCATGGCATGACCGGCCTAGGCCTTGGCATGGGTCCACAGAGGTTATCCTGCTTCTGTGTCTTTTCTCAAGTCCTCAGGCCAATCCTGACCCCTCTGCAGGTCCCATTGCCACCTCCCTCATTACCTGACCACATGCTGCCACTCTGGTCTTCTTGTCTTACACCTGGGTCGCTAGAATAAAGTATTCTAAGTCAGGTGGCAGCTCATTTCTCATGGTTCTGGAGGCTGTTCAGGATCAAGACAGCGTCTGTGTCTGGTGAAGGCCTGCTTTCTAACATATAGACAGCACTTGATACTGCTGTGTTCTCCATACAGTAGAGGAGAGGAGCTTAAAGGTACTAATAGCACCTATAGCAAGGGCTCTCAACCTGAAGGTCGTGATCCCATTGGGGGTGCACATATCAGACAGCCTGCATATCAGATATTTATGGCTCTCAACCTGCGAGTCGTGACCCCATTGGGGTGCACATATCAGATAGCCTGCCTATCAGATATTTACATCATGAGTTATAACACTAGCAAACTTACAGTTATGACACAGTCATGAAATAATCTTACGAATGGGGGTGTCACCACAACATGAGGCCCGTATTAAAAGGGTAGCAGCATTAGGAAGGTTGAGAACTACTGGTCTACTGGGTTCTAACCCCACGACCTCATCACCTTCCAAAGGCTCTATCTTCATATCTCAGGAAAGACTTCAATATATAAAATCCAGAAAACTACAAACATTTGTTTGGAAAGTAGCAGTCTCACTGAAGGGAAAAAAACAAAAGACAGAGGGGATCTGGAAGGAATGGGATGGGAGAGGTCAGGAACTCAGAACTATCTTCTGCATCTAAGGTCCAGATGCCTTTGAGGACCTCCCAGTCTAGACCATTCAAACTTCTAGTCCAGCTGATTTTTGTAGATCTGGCCTTCAAATCGCAACTCCAACCTCCACATGGGGCATTACTCCTTAGCAACAAAGGACCCAGACTCATACAGTATTCAGTACAGAGTATGGAAGGCTTTTTCCTGTGGCTAGAGGAGCCTGTCCAAATGGAGTCCATTTCATTCATGAATATGAATCAGCTCTTGCATCAAGTGCTCTTGGGGCCTTGGTTTGTTTAAGATGCAGGGCCAGACACAAAGAAGAGCGATGATAAATTCTCTTTGTGATATGATTCACAAAGGAATGGAAACAGCCATAGGCTGGATCTGGATTCCAGTCTCACCTCAGCCACTAATCTGTCTGGAACCATATATATGATGGGGATAAGGGTATAGATTTGTTGGATGATGTAAGATAACATAGTGTCCATGGTATTGATCTAGGCATCAATATTTGCTGCTGTTTTAGTTATGGAAGGCAGATTCTGGGCTGTTCTTATAATTTCACAGACAAGGTTCTATGAAGCACTGCATTTGACGTGGAAGAAAGCTGAAGGGAATAGGCAGCTGAGCTGCACTCTGTAGAATGCATCTAAGGGGGAGAGATTAGGGTATTATTATGTGTTGTTTACAAGTGTGCAGCACTGAGCTGCTGGGTTAACTTTTGTGAAAGTAAGTTTCTGTTCTGCAAAATGGTATCATCATTTGTAGGCTGTCAGGAAGGTCGAACTGTATAGATAGTGTAAATAAAGAAGCCAGCAATTGCTGGGTGAAGCAAAGACAGGTAGATCTCTGTGAGTTTGAGGCCAGCCTGGTCCACTTCGAGAGTCCTAGGGCAGCCAGGGCTACATAGAGAAACTGTCAGGAAGCAAGTAGGTCCTCTTCTGCGTTTAGAACCCCATTCTTTAACCTCTATTCTTCCCCCACCAGGCAGATCTGTAAGGAGTTTGCAGACTTGATGGCTCAGGACCGTTCCCCGCTGGGTAACAGCCGCCCAGCACTCATCCTGGAGCCCGGGGTACAGAGCTGCCTGACACACTTTAGCCTCATCACTCACGGCTTTGGGGGGCCTGCCATCTGTGCTGCCCTCACTGCCTTCCAGAACTACCTGCTAGAGTCACTCAAAGGACTGGACAAGATGTTTCTAAGCAGCAGTGGTAGTGGGCACGGAGAAACCAAGTCTTCAGAGAAGGACGCCAAGCATCGGAAGTAACTGTTTCTTGATCTGTAGCAAAGTGACTCCCAATGCCTGAGTGAGGCCTTGGCTACTGCGGATGGCTCTGAAAGGACTGAAAGGTGGGATTTCATTCAGGCCAGAGGGACAGAATATTTATTTAGAAGCCTGGTGGAACCTGGTTGGGTCAGGGGTTTCTGGTAAAGCTCCAACAGGAAACTGTCATGGAAAAGTCTGGTTCCCAGGGTACAGCTCTCCTCATTGAGATGCCTGGGCAGCAGTGGGCAAGCCAAGAGGATGCCATTAACAAATCAGAGGTGCTATTGAGAAAGTAGTGACCTTCACTCCAGAAACCCCTAGCCCCAGAACAGGGGGCTAGCGGGAGGGGAAGGTCCCAGTGGGCTCTTTGGATCCTTCCACCTATTGGGAGTGAGCAGGACAGACCCCTGAGGAACAAAAATGGTACAGCACAAATCACAGAACTTGAATCCAGGCTGTACACCACAGACTTGTTACTGTCTGTCCTATTTATTTATGTACAATGTTATTAAATTTGAAAATTTAAAGTTGTTAAGAATGAGTTATTTATCCTAATGAGTTGGAGGTTCATTTTACTGATGTCTGCTCATGTTTCCAAATGTCCACCAGAGATGGAAGGTGTTTTTATTCACAAAGGGCTATGAGTAAGCTGAGAAGAAAGGTCCTAAATGTGGTGCTGAGCTTAGGAGTTACATGCCTTGTCACATCAGTATGGCATACTATTTATTGTGACTTGCTGGGCCTGTTTGTTTAGTCTATGCATTGTGTTACCATGGGCACAGGGAGACTGTGTGTGTGTCTGAGTGGGGCAAACACGGACTCAGAGCTCGTCTTCTGACTGGTTTCACTCTTCGGACATCTTTCCTGATTAGTCTTTTCCTCTACTTAATCTTCTAGACATATCTAAAGCACATCACCTTACAAAACACAAATCCACATTTCTTTTGCAGTTAAGTGTTTAGAAGATAGCTCTTTGGGGCTGGAGAGATGGCTTAGTGGTTAAGAGCATTAACTGTTCTTCCAGAAGACCCAGGTTCAATTCCCAGCACCCATATGGCAGCTCACATCTGCTTTAAGATCTGACACCCTCACAGAGACATACATTCAAGCAACACACCAATGCAAATAAAAATAAATGAATTAAAAAGAGATAACTCTTCTTCTATTTCCTCACTCCTGACTCTCAACCCACTAACACCCCTGCCAATCCATTTAAGTATTTAGCATGGCCATCAATGACCATCTCAAAGCTAAAGCTCCCTCCTTTAATTTGATATGA
>PVIH01000282.1:16661-79766 GCA_004025045.1 Sigmodon hispidus
TTTTTTTTTTTTTTTTTTTTTTTTTTTTAACACTTTTATTTATTTATTAGCCTTGGTGTTTGCCTGGAACTGGAACTACAGACAGTTGTTAGCTGCCATGTGGGTGCTGGGAATCGAACCCGGTCCTCTGGAAGAGCAGACGGTGCTCTTAACCGCTGAGCCATCTCTCCAGCCCCCCCCCTTTTTTTTTTTTTGAGAAGTTTTTACATAATTCAGGCTGAGTACTAGAATTGTGCCACACCCAGTACACTTGGTCTTTTCTGGAGCGCTGTTGGTTCTTCAGTTTTCCCCTGCCTCACCTGACCTGGCCAGTTCCCATTCTGCCCTTAGCTTCATCCTTTTCCACTCAACTTCTAAATCTTAGCTGTCGGCCAATGCCCCCTAGATGGTATCACTCCATTTGGGGTTTCCTATGCCACATGTATGCTGACCTCTACCTTCAGTCCAGATGACTCTCAACTCTAGGCTGGGATGTCCTGTCTTCCTGGTATCTCTGCCATATGGTCTAACAAACACCAAAAAATTAGGTCCCAGACAGGGTGCCTGACTCAATGCCAACCTTGAATGCCTCTTGTCTTTGCTAATGGCACCATGTTTACCAGGAATTGGGGGGGGGCACTATCTTAACCCCTCTCTCCATTCCATCCTCCTCAGGCCTGCAACAGCAGCCTCCCAACCAGTCTGGTTTCACTGGTGCACCAAAGGCCATGCTACGAAATGATCTGAACTTCACTGGCTTCTCCAACCTCATTAACGATTCTCTTCCTCACTTACTTTATAGCAGCCATACTAATTCCTTTGTTTGTTTGTTTGAGACAAACAAGACAGTATTTGGTTTGAGGCAGGCTCTCATGTATCCCAAGCTGTCCTCCAACTCACCATGTAGTTGGGAATGACTGATCCCCTTGACTCTACCTTCCAGAGCTGGGAATACCACCATATCTGGGTTCTGCAGTGCCAGAGACAACTCCAGGGCCTTCAATATGCTGGGCAAGCACTCTACCAACTGTGCTGTAGCACCAGCTCCTAAGATGCCTTAAACCATAATCCATATAGACGAGAAAATATGAGAATTAGAATGTGTACTCTCTTTTAACCAAAACCCCTGGTCTGGCAATATTTGAGTTTTAAAATGATCAGACTGCCAGGCATGGTGACACACATTTAATTTCAGTACTCAGGAGAAAGAGGCAGGTGGATCTCAGAGTTTGAGGCCAGTCTGTTCTACATACAGTGAGTTTCAGGACACCCAGAGTTATGTAGAGACCTTGTCTCAGCAAACAAAATCATAGACTATGTGAGGTTGAGATTAAATGAGGTAAAAACTTATAGTACTTATACAACATTGGCCTGTCATATATAGTAATAAATCAATAAAAAGTTGGGAAAACAGGGACTGGAGAAATGGCTCAGTGGTTAAGAACACTGACTGCTCTTCCGGAGAACCCAGGTTCAACTCCCAACACCCACATGCAGCTCACAACTGTCTGTAATTTCAAGATCTGACACCCTCACACAGACATGCATGCAGGCAAACACCAAGGCACATAAGATAAAAAAAAAAAAAAAAAATTAAAAAGTTGATAAACAAAGAAGAAACCCAAGAACATTTTAGTACTGAATAACTTCTCCTAAAGGAAAAAACCCAGATAATCATCAGTCCTATCTATTTTAGGAGAAAATTATAGCGTGTAACTTGCCTAATGCCTGGGATGTCTCCAAATTCAGTAGATTTCAGTTTATTTGTAGCTGTTTAATCCAACTCTCATTCCACTGTACCCCACGGGCCTGCAACAGAGAAGCCAACAGGCTTGACCCCAGCATGGGAAGCAAGCAGGTCCTCCCAGCCCTCTGTCCTAAGGCTCTGCGGTGCCGGCTTATGGTCAGACCCACAGCACTGCAGAGGAAGCAGAGCAGACTATAAGTGCTCTGAAGAAGTATCCAGTGAAGCCTCGGCATTTGATTCTTCGTCTTCACCGCTCTGTAGCTAAACAGCACTCATTTCTGCCTAGCTGGGGGTTAGCCTGAGGGAAAAGGTGACTACAAACAGGCTTGCACAACTATTTACACTGCTTCCTTTTGTGCAAGACCTGCTCAGAATTAAACAGGAAGTCTCCGGATCAGGCAAGGATCAGGACTCTGAGTGTGCAAAATCATGTTAAAGGCCTTCCTGCTTTCTTGGAGAGGACCATAGTATTAAAGGAAACTTCTCAGGATCCAGCCAAATGGACCCCGAGTTTTATGACAGGAGAGAGAAGAGCCCTGGGAATTCAGATGGACGAGGATCAGAAACACCTTGCACACCAAGGCCAAGAGCTGGGAGTTTGAAGCCAGCCTGGTGTATATGGTAAGTTCCAGGCCAGCCCAGGCTACACAGAGACCCTGTCTCAGTCATAGACTTCAAAGAGATTTAGGAAGGAGACATGGCAAAAGCGGTTTACAATGTGAAGACAGCAAGGAAATAAAGAGATATAAAAAGATGTGATGTGGTAGCATGGACTGCATAGAGGAAAAACATGACACTTGAACAAAAGGTCATGTCAATATGAACTTATCAATGTCAACTTCTTGGCTTGGACAAATGTAGCATGGTTATGTAAGGCACTGCTATTAGCAGAACCTGGGAAGTTATCTTTGTAACTTTTATGAAAAACCAGTTATCCCCAAATCAAACTCACTTAAAATAAGTGAGGGCCAGTGAGATGGTTCAGTGAGTTAAAGGTGCTGTCACCATGCCTGACTGTCAGATGCCTGACTAATGGAGCTGATCCGCAGGACAAGGTAGAAAGGAAAAACTGCAAGTTGATATCACACACACACACACACACACACTTTTAAAACTTATTTTATGTGCATTGGTGTTTTGCCGGCATGCATGTCTATGGAGGGTGTTGAATCCCCTGGAACTGGAGTTACAGACAGTTGTGAGCTGCCATGAGGTGCTGAGAATTGAACCTGGGTCCTCTGTAAAAGCAGCTGCACTCTTCTGTGACATCTCTCCAGTCCCTGCTGTTGATTTCTTGAATACTTTGTTTAAAAAAAAAAAAATGTAATCTTACTTGAAATGTGCTACTATTGCTTACAATACAATGCTTCTGTGTAACTCAGTCTCTTTTCCTACCACACACAACCGTACCTGATGATCTGGGGATTGCAAATAGTGGGTCCAGTACTTTTGCTCCATTTTATCAAAAACATCTTTAGGAGGAGAGTGAGACTGTCAAATCACTGTGTAAATATACACAACTAGTCATTTACATAGAAATAAACACCACACACTGCTCCTAGGACACCATAAAACACTATGTCTGGAAGAACAGTCAGTGCTCTTAACCAGAGCCATTTCTCTATCCCCAATGCACACACACTTTAAAGTTAAATGCCTAGGTTTCTGGCATAGAAAGATGCTTAAAGATCAGTTAGGTCTGGAGTGAGGCAGATGGTAAGGTCAGCATTAGACATGCTGATGTACTTGCCATCCCTAAAGCTGAGATTGAAGTATCTGAATTTGATTTGTTACAGGAGGAAGACAGTCAGCTGGGCTATGGGTGTGCACGAGGCTGCCTGACGACATGTACAGTGAAAGGCAGTGAGCTTTTACTCCTGGTGAAGTCCTGTTTGTGGAGCAAGTTTAGCTGTGTTCATTGAGCATTTCCTACACACCAGGTCCTGCACTATCTCTGCATAGAATACTCAGGACCACTATGAGCTAGGTCCTCTTTCGACCATTTTAGACAACCTATGCTTCAGCAGGGCCCCACCCGAGGGAGAGGTAATAAAAAGCATCTGTGGGGGCTCTTCAGGCAGATACCTAAGAGATCCAGGAACCTAATAGAGGGTCCAAACCCTTTATGTAATGTTGGAGGTGGAATTACTTGTGATGTGACTCATCTCTTTTCACTCAATTTTTATTAAGCACTTAGCATCAATGCATAAAGAAGCCTGTAAGACACCAGAACCGGCTTTTTACTCAGTACTATGAATATGAATGATAATAATAATTTCAGAAACAGAATATGCTTCTCTCAGACAAATTGAAAACCTATCTATATGTGGTTTCATTATTTATTTATTTTGGATTTTTGAGACAGGGTTTCTCTGCATAGCCTTGGCTGTCCTAGAACTTGCTCTGTAGAGCCTGCCTCTGCCTCCCAAGTGCTAAGAATAAAGACAAGCACCTCCACCACCACCTGGCTTCTATATGTATTTATTAGATTACAGGTGCCAGGTGTGGTGGTGTACACCGAAGCAGGAGGATTGTGAATTTAAGAACACTGTGGGCTATACAAGACCTTATATATATATATGTAATATATATAGTATATATACAAAAAGAGTGCAGATTGGGTAAAGTCAGACTTACTTTAGTCTAAAGCCAAACCATATTTAAAATGTTCTCAGGTGAGCAACATCAGCAAATGGAACAGGTGTGAAAACTCAGGTCTTACCCACCTGCCACAAGAGCAGGACCCGCTGCTTTGTGTTTCATTGCGCCCTAGAGTAATCTGGGCATCGCTGTGCACATGTGTTATCCCAGCACCTGGAAGGTAGAGAATCAGGATTTCCAGGCTAGCTACCTACTGTGCCATCTTGCTGGCCCCTAAAAATAGGCTGAGGCAGAAGGATCATGAGTTTAAGGCCTAGCCTGGTCTATATAGCAGTTTCCAGAAAAGCCTGGACTGTACATATGCAATGAATCCTTATCTCAGAAAAAAACTTAATTGGGTACCAGTATCACATACCTTTAGACCCGGCACTCAGAAGGCAGAGATAGATGGATCTCTGTGAGTTGAAGGCCAGCCTGGTCTACAGAGTGAGCTCCATATTAGCCTAGGCTATACAGTAAGATTCTGTTTAAAAACAAAAAGAATGCCCATGGATAGGTTATTAGGTGAAGGCACTTGGTGACCAATGATGCAAGTCTGATTCAAAGACCCCACACAAAGGTAGAAGAACCAACCCCATCAAAGTTATCTGACAGACACATATATAACCACATTCATTAAAAAAAATAAACTCTACCTCCTTTAAAATTCAAAACAAAACCTGAGATATGAAGTCTTTATTCTTGTGTGTGATGTTGCAGATCAAACCCAGAGTCTGAAACCTGTTAAGCAGGTAGGAACTCTGAGTTACTCTGCATACGTGTATCTTTAAAAACAGAAGAAAGCTGGACCTGGGTTTGATTGCCAGGATTCACATGACAGCTCAAAAAGTATCTGTAAACTCCAGTCCCTGGGGATCCAATTCTCATTTTTGGCACCAGGCTCAAACATGGTGCACAAATATACATGCAGGCATACACCCATATACTAAAAATAAATAAGATAAAAAGCAAGCAGGCAAGCTAGTTAACTGGGCATGATGGTAAAAACAATCCTAGCTACTAGTGAGGCTGAAGTAGGAACATCACAAGTTCAAGGCCAGCCTGAGTTACATGACTAGTTCAAGGCCAGCTTAGGCAAATTAGCAAGACTTTGTCACAAAGCAAAACCTAATAAGAGGATTGAGGATGGAGCTGCCAATGCAAGCCTCTGGATTCCATCCCTGATATCCTGCTTGCCAAAACCCAAAGCACAAAAAAGCAAGGTGAAGCAGGCTGTATCCACCAGTTCCTGGAAAACGGAACAAGGATAAAGGGTTGAAAATCATCCTTAGTTACAAAGGACCAGCCTGAGCTACACGAGAACCTGTCTCAGAGACAGAAACGTCTAAGAAATCAGTAGCGGAAAAGTGATATAACAGGAGGAATATTTTCTTGCTGGTTTTTCACTATTGACATATTTCCCAAGTACATTAATTAATTAACTAAAAAGATTTAAGGGCTGGGGACATAGTTCAGTTGGTAAAATGCTCGACTCAAAAGCAGAGTATAGGAGTTTGATTCCTAGAATCCATGTTTTTAAGAAAACGAAAACAGTGAGGTAGACTGTGTTCCTGAGAACACCCAAGGTCGTCCTCTGTTCTCTACATTGCACACATACATTTCAAAACAAAACAAAGAACACTTTTTTTTTTTTTTTTTTTTTAAAGAAACAGGGTCTCTCTACATAGCCCTGGTTACTGTGAGATTATGTAAATATTTGTCACTGTAAACATTGGTTTAATAAAATGCTGATGGGGGGCTGGAGAGATAGCTCAGTGGTTAAGAGCATTGGCTGCTCTTTCAAAGGACCTGGGTTCAATTCCCAGTATCCACATGGCAGCTCAAAAAACTGTCTATACTTCCTGTTCCAGGGATCCAACATCCTCACACAGACATACATGCAGACAAAACACCAATGTAAATAAATAAAAAATAAAAAAAAAATGCGGAGGGCTGGAGAGGTGGCTTAGCGGTTAAGAGCACTGACTGCTCTTCCAGTGGACCAGGGTTCAATTCCTAGCACCCACATGGCAGCTCACAACTATCTGTAGTTCCAGTTCCAGGCAAACAAACAAACAAACAAAAAAAGTAAAAAAAAAAAAAAAAAAATGCTGACTGGGCAGAAGACAGGCAGACAGGAAATATAGGCAGGGTAATCAGACAAGAAGAATTATGGGAAAAAGAAGATCAGAAGAGACCAGCCAGATGCAGAGAAAGGAAGACAAGAATGCTGCACTGAGAAAAAGGTACCAAGCCAAGTGACTAAATATAGACAAGAATAATGAGTTAGTTTAAGAGTAAGAGTTAGGGGGCTGGAGAGATGGCTCAGAGGTTAAAAGCACTGACTGTTCTCCCAGAGGTCCTGAGTTCAATTCCCAGCATCCACATGGTGGCTCACAACCATCTATAATAAAATCTGGTATCCTCTCCTTTGTGTGATTATTTGGGACTAAGTGGCTGCAGGACTGGCCAGGCAGGATAGAGAAACTTCTGACTATACCTGGCTGCCCTGGAACTCACTATGTAGAACAGGTTGGCCTCAAACTCAGAGATCCTCCTGCCTTTTGACTTCCAAGTGCACCACCATGTCCAGCCACACACAAAAAAATTAAGCTTTAAGGCAAAGAGATCTACTGCTTTATCAGAACAAGACGTTAACAAGCAAGATTGAGAGAGCTAGATGGAAGAAGCTGGAGAGAAAACAGTGTGAGGTTGTGAGCTGGCAGAGCCACTTAGATCATCAATAGAGGGAGGGGAACAGGAGGGAGCATTCTCATAACATGAAACTCTCCTTCATGATCTTAAGTAAATGAGACCAAAACCAAAAAGCTCAATTTAAGCTATCTTCAGCTTTATTTTGAATTAACCAAGTGTACATCAAAAGGGTAGAAAAGAAAAAAACCTAAGGAACCTATTAAAAAAGTCCCCTGATGAGTGGGAGTAAGGGCGAGACGTTAGGAACCCCTCTTAGTAAAGGAGATGTTCTCCAGGTTATGGATGCCATTTTTGTCAATGACCTGAACACTGAAGGTAGGCAGATTCAAGATGAAGCGTTTCTGGAGCTGCAGAATATGAAGGAAATCAGTGAGCAAACATTAACAAATACTAAGTGAGTGGCAGGTTCTGTTCTAAGCTAAAGGTCAAGTGTCAACCTCTCCTTTTATGGAAACAGGCAACTGGTACTAGGAACATTACTTGGGAAATGCAGCTGTGAGCCTGCTTCTGGTTAATCAGCTGGTACACGAGACAATCCAATGTTTATCCCCACAGTCTGCTACCAATCAGTCTACAAGAATACACTAGCCTCTTAGGAAAGTCTCCTGGTAGGCTAGCAAGGGACTGGTATACAAACAGACTCTGGACTCGACTCGAACAGGACATTCTAGGTCCCAATAGTCTATGCTAGCCATTTGCCAGCATGTTTTCATGTGCAGCTGCAGAGGTGGCAGGCATGATGTCCAAAGAACAGTCCAGATTAAGGCTGTTCTGGAGGAACAGTGTACACACAGGAAAGCAGACAGTGCCGTGAAGCTAACTACTGAGAAACATAGCTTGGAAATCTTCACAACTGTGGCTGCCCTCGCTAACAGCCTCCAGAGAAGACCCAGGCTCTCCATCTATTCCCTCAGGTGTTGGAAAACGACCTTCTCAGCTTCTGGTCTGCTTCCTTTCCTCCCTTCCTCCCACCTTCCCTGTGGCCCATGAAAAGAGGGCAATAGCAGCTCATTCCATTTCCATAATTATTTCTGGCTGATGGGTCAAATCTAGAATTAAGGTCAAACTTAAGAAAAGGTGACAATAAGCAAATAATGGCTTTCTTAATTTTTTTTTTTTTTTAAAGGTTTCATTTGTAGCCCTGGTAGGCTTGATACTTGCTATGTACACTAAGCTGGCCTCTAGCTCATAGAAATTCACCCACTCACTCCCGATTCCCTAGTACAAGAATTAAAGGCATGTACCACCATGCCTAGCCCTCATTTTTTTTAAGATCCTAGGGAAATAAAATGTCAAGAGATTATGGTGCCTTCCTGGCTACCCCACCTTACAAGATTACTGGGCAACAATGTCTGTCAGCTGGACGGCTAAGAAACTCACGAGCTGACCTCAGTAGCTCCCATGAAAAGGAGATTTAAAAAGAAGAAGAGGGAGAGGAGCACTGTGATCTACAAATGACAGGGCAAAGAGAGAGAAACCCACAGCACAGCGCAGCCGATGCTCTCACCTGCTCCTGTCCTCTGCCTTACTAGACAGTTAATTCAAGTTCATTCTTAGGTCATAAGAAAAATAAAAGAATGAAGAGTCTAATGAGGCTATTTTTCCACCTCATCCTACACCCTTACACTCTCACTATGACAAGAGTTTGGGTTCTCGGAGTCCCAAAACAGAGATTTCTTCCCACCTCCGATCCAAAACTTCCCAGGTGCTTTCTACCGTCATCCAAATGCATTGTTAAGGGAATAGGCTTTATAGGGGGCACAAGAGAGTATATAGAGTCCAGGGATTGGCTCCTACTGTAGGAGCTGAACTGTCTACTATATTAAAATCACTAGGATGCCTAGCCAGATGTGCTAGCGCACACCTCGAATCCCAGCACCTGGGAGGCTGAGGCAAGCAGATCCCTCTAAGTCTGAGGCCAGCTTGGTCTAAAGAGCAAGTTCCAGGACAGCCATGGTTGTCACAGAGAAAAATCCTGTCTTGGAAAAGCCATTTTTTAAAAAATCACTTGGTTGCCATAAACAAGAGACTTCATCTCTACCTGTGTACAGATGATTTAGAATTGGTGCTGGGGTCTACTAAGGAGAAGTAAAGCTCCTTGAAAATGATATACAGTGAACTTTGAGAACCACTATTCTGGATTAACCAGAAAGGAAAATAATAATCAGTGAAACTGACATTGATGAGGTGAGCCATGAGAGAAAAAGAAGCCATTTCCCACATCCTCCAGTACTGGTAGCAACTTCACATCTGGCCAGTGGGTAGGTAGTGATTATTATACTGTCTGGCAAGGAGCAAAAAAAGCAACCAAAACCAGGAATGGTACATCAAACTGAGATCCCCTGGGAGCTACTCACCTCCTCCAGACACTTTTTAAGAAGCTCCACTGCCCTCTCCCGTGAGATAGCTGAAAGAGAACAGAGGCCAAGCACTGAAGGCTGTTGTATGTCCAGCTATTAACAGCTTGTGATTACATTTCAAACTTCCTCAGCTCTGAGTGCCACGCATTTGGAAAAAGCAAAACACCCTCAGACTTCTAGCCTGCAACAGAGTTACTCCGTATGCAGAGGAGGGCGCCCCAGACCCAGGGCTCTCACAGCCCCAAGCCATCACAAATTGATTTGCTGCAGAGAAGGGGAAGCATGACGGAATTCTGTCTCCCCTGGCCTGGGCCAGCCTCTCTTTTTCAGAGCTCACTCTCACCAGTCCCCTTTAGTCCAGGGCTTAAATCAATTCCATCTGCCCCTGCCAGCTGCAAATCAGGGGAAGGGAGGACAAGGCCAGAGCGTCATCCTCACGCTCCCAGCTGGGTCTCAGCGGAACAATGGGAAGACAGTTAGGAGGATGGGACTGAGACTCTTCTGAACAGCATCCAAGGGATTGTTGGTAGGCGTGGCAAACCAGGATGACATATTATGCATTAAGCTTCAAGGGTGGCTGGTGGTTATTTTGGTGGGGGAGTCAGCTGTATTACTGGCAGATGCCAAATCAAGAGACAGTCACCAGGAGGCCAGGCAGGCTAATTCTTTTCAGGATATGACCCGAGCTCTAGCATGGCTAAGGTTGAGTGAGAGAGCAATACCAAAGAGAAAAGAACATAACACGTCAATTGTTATGATGCTGCCAGGGAAGGGCTGAGTGGAAGGAGAGGAGGGCTCATCTCCAGCCTGCAAACGTTCACTAGGAATTTCAAGTCCCTGCTGTCCCGACTGGCTAACGCTGAGACTGAGTTTGGGCCAGAAAATAGACTTAGCACAAAAGCATTGCTCATCTCAAGTTTCATCAAGCTGATGGTTTAGGTATAAAAAAAGAAACGATTTTTCTTTTGCAGGAGGAAGAGTCTTTAAAAGCTTTGATACTTTTAAACAAAAATGTCCTTAAATATCATGGTAGGACCTGTTCATCCTTTTAAGTTCAAAATATATACATAAACTGCTTGGTTTAATGGCCCACTGTCTATAGCTGAGATGTCAATAATCATCCAGGTAGGCAGAGGAAAATGAATGTAGGAGAAGTTAAGAACTGAATAAAAAACATGCTTGATCCATGATGACATCAGCACCCCTTTCAAACAAAACAAACCCAGCTCCAGAGATAGGAGTAGCTTATTTCAGTTGGCAGGAATACTTTTTTTTTTTTTAAAAAAAAATGTGTTTGCCACGGGTGTCAGGTCTCCTGGAAATAGAGTTACAGACAGTTGTGAGCTGCCATGTGGGTGCTGGGAATTGAACTCCGGTCCTTTGGAAGAATAGTCAGTGCTCCTAACTGCTGAGCCATCTCTCTAGTTTGGGAGGGCTTTTGAAGACAGAACAGCCTCCAGAGAGGAGCTGTCTATCCTCTATCTAGGTACAGGCAGCCAGCCGCCCCAAGGTTTGACAGGACTGGGAAGCAGCAAAAGGTAGGGCTCTGCTACTGTTCTCTCCCTAGATTGCTGGTTCTTACTTGGTGTGTAGTATCTGTCAAGGATACTGAGAGTCAGGAAGGCACCATAGCCATGAGCCGCAAAAGGAGCCTTGGCCAAGGCTGCCAGGTAGTCCATGTAATAAAGTGCTGGTCCTTCATGCTCATCATAGCCAGCCAGGAGGAGGTTCACATGATACGGGGTCTGCAAAGGAAAAAAAACAGCAAAGTGTTGGTTAGAGCAGAACAGTAACAATGCAAACAGGAGTGTTCCAGCTCTTGACAAATAAGTAACCATTAGCAGCAACCGGCTAAATCACAGTGGAGCACTCAAATACACCTACTGGAACCCCACTAACCCAGCTGTGCTAGTGAGCAGGAAGAATTTCAACATCCCTCGAATTACAGAAATTCCAGCCTTCAAACAGTTGCCTGTCCATGGAGTAAAATAGTAGACAGCTCACAGGAACAAGAATGGGCCACCAGTACTCAGGACTTCTGGGAAAATAATGGCTGGTCTATCACATCTCCAATAAAGTGTGCTGTACTCTGGAACTGTGCTTGGGACTACCTTCTCAGAAAGGAAATGCCGAGTGTATGGTTTTTTTTTTTTCATTATGCTGACTTACTGTGTGTGTGCCATGCACATATGTGGCTTCAGGGGATAACTTTGCAACAGCAGTTCCCTCATCACATGGGTCATGGGAACTGAACTGAGGCTCCTGGCCAAGAGCTTTTACCAGCTCACTGGGCTCTGAGCTTGTTTTCTTAGGTGCAAGACAAAGGTGATTACTATTACTCATTTCTGTCTTCTATGGCAAGAGAAAACAACATAGGAAAAGCCCCAGATCCCGGGGTGGGAAAATTACCTAAATTTCTAGTGTGTTAGCTACATCCTAAAATTTTAATAAATCACTCTTTAAACAAAAGCTCTGCTTAAGTTAGCTAAAGATAAAAAAATATATATATATATAGTTAATAAAATGTTTTTTTAAAGTATGAAAACAGTACTGCAAAATCTGACAAAATAGAACATCGTGATGGCCTTTTTTTTCCCCTCTCTCCTTTTTTTTAAGTTTTAGTTTTTTGAGACAGGGGTTTCTCTGTGTAACCCTGGCTGTCCAGGAACTCTGTAGACCATGGTGGCCTCAAATTCATAGTGATCAGCCTGCCTCTGGTTTTCCAAAGGTGTTCAACACCATTGCCTGTCTAAATTTTGTTGTGTTCTTATAATTAAGATTAGGCGGATTAGGGAGAGGGAGAAAAAGACCAGCCTAGTATCTCTCTGATTAGTGTTCTTCCTGTAAGAGAATTCATGATAGTTTCTTCTTACCTATCACAAAGTAAATTTAATCTTTTTTCTAAGTGTATAATTCAGTCCTCCTAACTCAGTGTTGCCAAAATACACACTGCATGGTTAACCAAAACAATTTTACCAAGTTTCATGGTATATTAGAAATCCATACAAGGGCTGGAAAGATGGCTCAACGGTTAAGAGCACCGACTGTTCTTCCAGAGGACCTGAGTTCCATTCCCAGCATCCACATGGCAGTTAACAACTGTCTATAATTCCAAGATCTGACACCCTTACACACAGTTATACATGCAGGCAAAACACCAATTCACATAAAATAAAAATAAATATTAAAAAAAGAATCCATACAGACAGACACTCAAGCAGCAGATTTCAGTTCTATTTAATGATGCTCTTCCCATAGTATAAGATTACATCATGTTTCAGAATAATTCATGTTACTCAAGAGCCATTACTAAAATATTTTACACTCCATGTAAACACAAGTCCAGAAGCAACTGTGATGCTTACTTGATCTACATAATATAATTTATTTATGCTTAAACATCTCATATACACTCAGTGAAGTTGGTAGTCAGAAACCACAACTCGTGATATAGAAGATAACTCACAAATATTGTGTGACTTCGAATTACCAACTTTTGCATGTGTGAGATGCTTAAGCATAAGTAAGTGGTGTTATCTAGACTAATTAAGTCAATACATCTGTGTAACAACTTGCAGTTTCAGAAATTCTGACAATGCTCCATCAAAGACCTTTGACTTAAGCTAGTTTTTTTGTTGTTGTTTTGTCTTTAAGTTTCAAATAAATTTTGAATGCTGTCATTGTTTTTCTGAAATTAGATCAATTCTAATTCATTCTTGTACTATTCTGCACAGTTCTATGAAGAAAGTTAATAGCTGTATGTTCCTACAATTTTGTTCTATTATAACAGCTTAAACAACTGTGGCTTTTTGTGGTGTGATTATGGGAAAAACAGTATGTAGAAGTTACAATTCATCTATTTACAAACATTTTATATATTACAAACCCTATGAAGGCAGGAGTATGTCTTCTTCAATGATGTACAGGAATACAGCATATAATCAATAAACAATTGTTAAATGAGTGAACACTAATAATCATAAAAAAGAACATCTCCAACATTTTAACATATGTGGTTAATGTTTAATATTGCAAGAAAATACAGCTGTGAGTTGCTATGTGGATGTGGGGACCTGACTGGCTGCAAAATCGTAAGTGCTTCAAGTTTAAATTAAATGCCTATATCTCCATAAATAAGTGGATTTGTTGCTTCTCTTTCTAACTTCCCTCTAGATAGGAGCTGCTAAGGAGAAACAGTCTAGGATGCAAGCTAGACATTGAGGGTCCCAAATAAAGAGGGAACTAACAACACAGAGAAACAACTCAGGAAGAAACAGGCCATGGAGCAAAGGGCTGGATCCGAGCTAGAATTCTGACTCTATTAGCATATGAGTTACTTTAGAAAAAGTACTTGGGGGCTGGAGAGATGGCTCAGCGGTTAAGAGCACCCTCTGCTCTTCCAGAGGACCCGGGTTCGATTCCCAGCACCCACATGGCAGCTCACAACTGTCTGTAGTTTCAGTTCCAGGCAAACACCAAGGCAAATAATTAAATAAATAAAAGTGTTTTTTTTTAAAAAAAAAAAAAAAAAAAAAAAAAAAAAAAAAAAAAAAAAAAAAAAAAAAAAAAAAAAAAAAAAAAAAAAAAAAAAAAAAAAAAGAAAAAGTACTTGACCTGTTTGAATTTTAGAATTCTCAACTGGAATATGGGATAATGCCTAGTACACAAGGCTGCAGAGAAGGGTCAGAGATAATGCATGTACATGATAAGTATCTAAGGCACAATACAGGCTTAGTAACTGATAGATAATTATCCATGAAATAAAATAAATTATGAAATAAAAGTATTAAGTAGCTGGAAGTCCAACTATTCTCTGCATAAAAATTCCTTACAGGTATGTGTACGAAACAAAAGGATAGAGAGGGATGCTTATTAAAAGTGCCTAGCACACTATCTGGAACATGGGAGCAAAGTAGTATATGAAAAGTTTCCTAGTCTCAGCCACGTGTCATGGGCACACCTTTAATTCCAGCACCCAGGATCCAGTAAGCAGAATTTGACTTTGAGGCCAGCCTGGTCTACAGAGAAAGTTCCAGAACAGTTAGGGCCACACAGAGAAACGTTGTCTCAAAATCCCAAAAAGAAAAAAAAGGGGGGCAAGTGGAAAGAAAAGTTTCTTGGTGCTTCCTTCCTAGGATTCCTACCCATGCCCTAAGGCTAGCAGATGTGTGTGATTGAAAGCAATCGTGTTAAGTCATTTACAGAATTATTTTTCTTCATGATAAGTCTACCCTATGTCTCAGGAAAAAAAACAAAAACAAAAAAAAAAAACAAACAAAAAAACCATAGACCAACATTTGGAAACTAAGTCAACATATATGAAGTATTTTCTTGCTCCTCTTGCAGATGTGGCTATCCTAAGCATTAAGCATCACTTTTCTTTTCTTTTTTTTTTTTTAAAAAAAATATGTATTTATTTATTATGTATACAGTATACAGAAAAGGGTACCAGATCTCATCATAGATGGTTGTGAGCCACCATATGGTTGCTGGGAATCAAACTCAGGCCCTCTGGAAGAGCAGTCTTAACCTCTGAGCCATCTCTCCAGACCCCTGAGCCATCTCTCCAAACCCCTAAGCATCAGTTTCTAGTTATGCACTTTTTCACCAGTTCCCATATTTCCTATGCACAGTATCACACACCAAAGTAAATGCATGCTAAATAGAAGAATCTGCCTAACTATTGAGTATGGCAAGACCAAAAATCCTGTATTTTACAAAGTAACCTCTATTCTATCAAAGATGATGGAAGACAAAGTTAGGAGATCTGCCAGTGGAGATCTGTTAAATAAAATGTTAGATGATGCAACATTTTCTACAGCAGAGGTTGAGATTGAACATATGTCTCAGCCAACACAAATATTAAGCTGTCCATCTAATAGAAGAACCCAAGCACTCCGGGTAAGGCATTCACTCCCTAACAACAGCCTGAGGACCACCACTGGTGGTTTACAAACATGAACACACACACACACACACACACACTCACACTCAAACAAACCACAAACCATACTAGGGACTCAATAACTTTTAGCCTCTACAATAAGGTATAATTTTGCCTTTCTCTTTTTGGGAGGCAGGTGGAGACATGATCTTTATAGAGCTCTTGCTGGCCTGGAACTCACTATTTGGATTAAGCTAGCCTTAAATTTGCCATGAACATTCTGTCTTGTAACTCTAGTGTTGGAATCATAGACATGTGTCACCATACTAAATCAAAAACTGCCTTTTATTACAAGTGTAAGAGGGGTTAGACAGATATACTTTTCCCTCTTAAAAAGTATACCATAAGCTTATTTACTAAATCAAGAGTTCCAGGACATTTTAAGGTTTCCTGGAGGTTAACTAAATACATGTGAAGGACTCAGTGCAATGCCCACTGCATAGTAATATCAAAGCCTAGCTACTATCATTTGTTCATTTTTAGGATCTGAGTGTACTTACAGATTTGAAGAGATAACACAAAGATCAAGAAAATGCTATTATAGAAAATAAAATTATCTACCTTTTCATGGTTACCAAAGGGATAACATTTAACTGGTGTATTAGCCATAAATAGTACATGTATCTCTTGTGTACTTCCTCCTGAGATCAAGTGCATTAACTTGTCTCTGTACTCCTGAGAGCCACAGAGCTAAGCTCAGTTCCACTTGTGACTTGTACATTTGAGAGTGGGGAGTGTACATCACACACAGAAACTTTGATTAAATCTAACTTTTGTGCAATTCCTTGTCTGTTTCCTTATTATGAAAAAGAAACACTGTGGTGTTTAAGAAGTGTGTGAAATTCCATAAATTTTACAGCTAAAGAGAACAGTTGTTACAAATACACCGAAACAACAAAATCAGCGATGATGAGAGTCTGGGCGGTGACAAGCAGCGGTGTGACATCTGGCGGAAGCCAAAGTCACAGCAAGGGGGAGAGAGGTGGGCGTGAGGAAGCATCCTGCCGAGCGTGGACACAGAAAAGGAAAGGAATTGACAGTCTTCTTTTGGAGCCAGGCCAGCCTTTGCCACCTCTAATTGAATGGGACGACATCACTATAACTGAAGGGCCTTGAAAAAAAAATGCAGTTTCTTTGGGGCCACGTTGCACCTTGGGATCCTAAGCAGTGTGGGAAGCATACATCTATGCCTGCTAGGTCAGAAACTGGAAGCAGATACTAAACCACCATGGGATAACTGAGACAAGCATTTTAACCAATGAATTTCTTCTAAGCATGTTAAACTGACAATATATCTTGAAAAGAATTCTGTGGTCACTTTTTTGTACACACTATAAGCATTGATCTATTCCTCCAGCTCCACATCTGCTGTTTCTTTTAGTCCAGCAGAATGCCAAGGTTCCATATTTTATCCTAAGATATCTCATAAGAATGTAGTTTATATGTTTGGAGGATCTATGAGCTCTATGAGCTTACCTATCATCCTCTGTACACATGGGACCACTTGTTCAAAGAGCAGACTGTAATCCACATGGATCCTGAGCACCAGACTCAGGTTTCCCAACTTCAAGTCCTGTGTGCTTTCTCAGGAAACCATTCTGCTTTCACAAAATGGACATTAGTGTAAATGTATGATTCAATATATAGCTGTGAATTTCATACACAAACATTCCCAATTTTTATAATAGTACTTACTGTTCTATATCTCACTCACCACATCAATTGTGATCAATAGTATTCTAAGACTTAAGAGCAGATTTAATGTCATGGCTGGGATTCTTCTACAAGGTCTAAAGCTCCAAGTATCTGTAGGAGCTATTCAATAAATACTTGTGACAGCAATCCCTTAACTGTTTTGTCAATATCCATTTTCATCTTCATTCTTAAGTAAACTGGATCAATTACTATTCTCCTACACTATTAGTGCTCTGAACCAACTTGTTTGGACACCTGTGGGAATCTACTTCTCTCTTACTACCATTTGGGTTCCAGAAATCAAACTCAGGCATGGCAGCGAGTGTCTCTACTTGCTGTGCTATCTTGCAGGTCCTAATTACAGATTTTCATATTTAAAGTAAAATCTTCATCTCAAATATTTTAAAATTTAGTAACTTCCAATTACAGTGACTAAATGCTTTTACTTGATCTAAAATATTATGTTCTCTATTCCTAAATAATATAGAATCATTTCCATAAGAGAGATGTCTCAGTAAGTAACTCATGTTTGCCTTAGACTCATGGCAATTCTCCTGCCTCAGACCTCCAATACTGAGATCACAGGCATAAGCCATCACATTCAGACAAAAATATTCCTTCTTAAGAAAACATGACACCTGGTACCTTCTTATCTATACTGTATACATCATAAATAAATAAATCTTAAAAAAAAAAAAAACAAAACCAACAACTATGTGTAGCCTGAAGAAGGTGGCACAAACTTTTAGTCACAGTACTTGGGAGGCAAAGGCAGGTGGATCTCCAAGTTCAAGTCCAGCGTGGTCTAAGGAGAGAGTTCCAGGACAGCCAGGGCTATACAGAAAAACCCTGTCTCAAAAAATAAAACAAAATCAAAAAACAAACAAATAAAGACCAAGCATAGAGTCAATCTCTTCTATCTTTAAGCATAGAAACAGCTTATAAAAATCTTGTATAAAACTTTAATATGTAAAAGTTCCCTGGAGTTACCAGACAGGATAATTAAGAAATTGGCATAGGGGGGCTGGAGAGATGGCTCAGCGGTTAAGAGCACCGTCTGCTCTTCCAGAGGATCCGGGTTCGATTCCCAGCACCCACATGGCAGCTAACAACTGTCTGTAGTTCCAGTTCCAGGCAAACACCAAGGCAAAATAAATAAATAAAGTAAAAAAAAAAAAAAAAAAAAGAAATTGGCATAGACTCGACCAGTCTCCCCTGATCCCTAGCTCAGGGTAAACCAGGTGTGGTGGCATATGCTTGTAATACCAGCACTTGGGAGATAGAAGCAGATAAATTAAAAGTTCAGGTTATCTTCATAAACATTAAATTTCAGGCCAGCCTAAACTAAGCTTTTTAAGATCCTTTCTTACAGGATATGTAACCACAGTGGAGATGGTGAAAATTTAGCATGCTAGGATAGTACCTGACATTTCTATAGAGGTGGAATAAGAGGAATATCTAGTATATTTAAAAGGTAGTCTGGTAAGACTGATAACAAGAGGGACAGACAATACAACAAAGAGTTAAGACTTTCAGTGGGGGAAAGTGGTGCTGGACAGAGAAGCCGGGCACAGTGGGGTCAGTAAACCAGAGCGAAGAGGCAGTCAGTGAGGGGGTTTACGCACACCAACACCTACACATCTCACATGTGGAAGGCAGTAAAGGAAATAATCACAACAGGACACATGGCATTAGTATATGTAGGCTGCTATGACAGCACAAAGAAGTTGAGAGTGACATTCAAGTGAGAGAATGGAGTAAAGGGTACAGGGAAAATTGCCCTGATAAATGCTAATCTGAGTTTAATCAGCAGTGAAGAGCCAGCCAAAGCAAACAGACATATTCTGGAGAGAATATGAGCAAAGACACAGGCAAAGAAAGAACATAAGGAAGTTTGAGCTTGTGTTATTGACTGCCTAACCGAAAGGAGAGAGTTGGAATCCTGAAGGCAGTTTTCTTCTTAATCCTTAATCCTATGGATAAATGGGGGAAAACCCCACAAGTATAAACTAATTAGAATCAGAATAGTAACAATAAGCTTATCTACTGTAGCATTAAAAACTGTTTGTAAACACAGCACTCGGGGCCTCTGCAGGAGGATTCTGAACTCCCATCCATGACTGTACTTTGACTTTGTTTCAAAAATGAAAACCAACAGGCTGGAGAAGTGGTTCAGTCAAATTCCATCTCCACCAGGCATGTAAAAGGTCAGGTGTGGCAGTGTGTATCTGTAATCTGGTTGTCAGGCAGAGAGGCTGTCAGGGAGGCAGAGACAGAAGGATCCTTGGGACTCTTGGCCAGCCAGTTTAGCTGAAACTGTTAAGTTCCAAATGAGCAAGATCCTATCTTTAAAAACAAAACAAAAAACAAACCAGGATAAACCAACAAAACACCGAGGAATGTGCTCAATATCTTCAGGCCTCTACCCACATGCACATATATGAGCTCAAACATTAAAGAAAATACAGGGCTGGAGAGATGGCTCGGTGGTTAAGAGTGCATATTGGGAGCACGTGACTTTTAATTCCAGTAATCCCAGAACTCAGGAGGCAGATACAAAACCAGGATTATAGAGGGACCCTTTCTCAAAAAAACAAAAAACCAAACAAAAAAAACCATGAAGTCAATTCCCAGCACCCATAACTACTTACAATTGTTTGTAAATCTCTGGCCTCCAATGGTATCTGTTCTCCCCTGTACCTGCCCCCACACAACTAAAACAAATTCTGACTACAGAGCAAGCTTAATGATTAAGAGTAGCTGTTGCTCTTATAGAAGGTCTGGGTTTGATTCCCAGAACTCACATGGTGGCTCACAACTATCCCTAATTTCCAGGGGATCTAATGCCCTCTTCTGACCTCTTCAGGAATTAGGCACACATTTGGAGTACAGATATGCAAAACACATGCAAAACACTCATACATATTAAATATAATAGTAAGTCTAAAAACCACTTAAAATAAAATAAATCTGGGGCTGGAGAGATGACTCAGTGGTTAAGAGAACTTGTTCTTGCAGAAGACCCAGGTTCAGTTCTTAGCACCCACATAACAGTTCACAATCATCCCTAATTCCAATTACATGGGATCTGACATCCTGTTATGACCTCCTCTGGGAGCAGGTATGGATGTGGCACACATACACAATATATACAGGCCAAGCACTCACATAGTTGAAAAAAAAAAAAATTAAAAAACCCTTAAAACTCACCAGCCAGGCAATGATGCCTTATTATACCAACTAGTTAACACAGTATTTGTTTTCTACATTAATTTTACTTGCTAATCAAAAATACTGCTTTCTCCCAAATAACATTAAAATAAAATCCCAGCACTCGAAGGCAGAGAAAGGTGTATCTCTGTGAGTTTGAGGCCAGCCTGGTCTACAGAGTGAGTCCCAGGACAGCCAAAGCTACACAGAGAAACCCTATTTCAAAAGACAAAACAAAATACCCACAAAAACCTCAAACCAAAAAGACATAAAATATTTGCTAGGGATGTAGCTCAGTTGCTCAAAACTTCCCTAGGATGTCTGAGGCCCTAGTTTTATCAGTATCTATAAATGTTCATGACACACTGAGAATGGAAGAAGCAATATGCTATAAATAAAATAACTGCTAGACTTTCAGAAACCCTAAATGAGATATGTCCAACCACCCAACCATATTTCTGCTATTTCTTCTCATTGCCTTAGGATTTTTTCTTTGAAAGTATATTGCTCCATCTAGAGCCTCAAATACCCACTTGTCTAACAGTTATGATAAGTCATGGTGCTCACCTATGTTAAAGTTCCTAGAAGTAAACAGTAATTACTAAATAAATCTAAATTGTAGAAGCCAAAGGGGGAGGGGGAAAGAAACAATTAAGTAGCATATAATTTCAATGTTTATTAAGTCCACCCCACAAAAATGTCAAAATACTATTAATTTCATTTCTCTAAAGCCATTACTAAGCTCAAGTTTGGCTGGTTCTATTAAAAGCTGTAACCTTACTGTAATTAGAAGTTGAGAAATTTAATGAGTTGAAATGCAACATGGCACAGATGCCTTATTATACCAACTAGTTAACACAGTATTTGTTTTCTACATTAATTTTACTTGCTAATCAAAAATACTGCTTTCTCCCAAATAACATTAAAATAAAATTGCTGACCCTGCAATGGCAAAACCAACACCACATTTGCAACAAGGCCGCTTGGATCCTTTTTCTTGAGCTGATAGTTTCTAGGACAAATGTAGAGTTCCTAAAACTCAAATGCAGAAATCATGCTTTGCTATAGACATGCACAACACAGGTTACATATCAAATGTTTACACTGAGCAGGTTCGTGAATATCTAGGAATGCTGAATGCATCCCCAAGTTAATAGACACTATGGTCTTCTGGCAGGAAATATTTAGAATATACACAATTGTAGATGTTTTCTGATGTGAACAGTGTACATACAGAGTAACAATGAATTCTCAAGGAAAGACTATTTAGGAACCCTTCTGTGAGAACAGTGTCCCCAATTAACATCTCATATCCAACATAAGTTATTCCTACAGTCACAGTGTATATATGTTAGCTTATATAGTCTCCCTAGTCTCTCAATTCTTTTCCCTAAACCCTCCACCAAGGAACAGTCAAAGATCTAAACAAATCTTATCTGATTATGCAAAACTCCTCTTTAGACAAAAGGTTTTCAGAAGGGCCCACTGATTTGTTTTGTTTTGTTTCAGGATTTATTTAGTGTTTGTCTCCATGGCATGCATGCATGCATGTTTGCATTTATGTATGTATATATACCAGATGCATGCCTAATGCCCAAGGATTAGGGAGTTAGATCCACTGGAACAGAGTTATAGACAGTTGTGAGCTGTGATACAGGTGCTGAAACCTGTGTCTTCCTTAACAACTAAACCATCCTTTCAGGCCTGGTTCACTGCTTTTATGATAACATGGACAACTTTTCATGTTTCAATCTCTTAAAATCCCTCTAGCTGGGCAGTGGTTGTGCATGCCTTTAATCCCAGAACTTGGGAGGCAGAGGCAGGCGGATCTCTGATTTCCAGGCCAGCCTGGTCTACAGAGGACAGTCAGAGCTAGAAACACAGACACACAAAACTCTTTGAAACTCTTAGCTTTATTTACCAAACTATAGATTTATATATATAATAGAATGGCATTATTTGCATTTAAAAAAATCAGTATACTATATCTTATTACTTAAGACAGATAAAATTAGGAGTAAGTGGATCAGAGAACTATCTGTTGCTATCCTGAACATCTGCAAACACTAACATGCTCTCACAAATCCTAGTCTGTTTCCAGTTTTCTCTTTTGTTGCATCTTTTGTCTTTCAAAGCACAAATTAACTGTTCCCAGAACACCCTGTATACACATGTATCCCAGGACTTTCACTCTGCAGTACTTTTTACTTCTCAGTTTTCCCATCTGACGGGACATACTGAACTCTGCACCTGCTTCCTGGGCATCAGAGACAGTGCAGGCTGGAGATCTGCTGAGTAAATGCCTTTTGGTAATTAAAGAGCATCTTAGCTATAAGCCATCCCTATTTAAAAGCTTCAGAAAAAGGTGTGCATGACTCTAGTAGAACATTCCGTTTTTCAGGTTATATATTTGGGCAGGGAACTAGCTCAGTGGTGAGCATGGGCCTGGCAAGCATAAGACCCTAAGTTTGGTCCTCAGCTCACTAACACAAGAACAAAAACAAACAAAAACACCAGGCAATTAACACACAGAAATTATAACCTTCCCTTCCTTTTCTTCTTTCCAGTCTTGCTAATATATTTATTATACCGCTTTTCTCATTTTTAACTTATATTATGCCTCCTTGCTTTTAGTTTTTGTCTTTTTTATAATAGCATGTAAAAATACATAAAACATACATGTATTGCTAAATGAAAATAATACACATGTAAGTACTAAATAAAGCATTCAATTATTCCTCAATTATCCAGTATTTCTTACTGTATTTTTTATCAGACAATAAAAAGGGTTTTGGGGACCAGTTCTTAAATTCATAACATTGTGTGCTCCTACAAAGATAAAAAGAGCCACCAAGATGCCTGGGCTTATATATGTTTCTGTCTGAGTGTTAGGTTGACCCACAACCATGCTACCCAGACTGGGGCAAAATAATCTTAAAGGGAGGGTCAGTTGGTATTTCTAACACTGAAAAATAAAAGCACATTTTCACTAAGCAGACACAGCATTCTGCCATTCTAGCTTTGAACCAAATCTTAATAGGAAATTGCATAATTTTAAAACATATGTTTCAAAATAATACAAACCTAAACCAATTACCTATATTATTTCACCTCCATTGTGCTTAGGAAAGATATTTTAGGTGAAAAGTTAGCATCATGGGATTGTACAATTCCAGCCATCCAATAGGCTTACTCCATACAACCAGAACAGGGGTTCTCTCTGCTCACAGCAGGCATCCAACAGGGTAGCACATATATGCTCTCTGAGTGAGAAAGCAACACCTTCTCACATACAGCCCCCTGGAGAGATGGGGAAGGGGAGGGGGAGGACTTTACACCTGCAGAATCCTAACTCTATCAGCGCTGGGGCTGGGAAAAACACCACATAATTTTTTTTAAGAAGGGGAAAAAAGGGTTTTCAGATAAAGCCAGTAGCTTCAAAAAAGAATCTTCTGAAGCCATTTTCTTTTCCTTAGGAGCCAATAGGTATAATAATTCAACAACCACCCTTTGTCTTCTTAATGGACTTAGTCAAGCCCTAATGATTGAATAAGCAAACTACTTACAAGGACAGCTGTCAGAATTTTTACCCTGGTGAAAAACACAATAAGCAGAGTGTTGTCATATTAATTAAGGTGCCTCAACTTCAAGGCACACCTGTCCCTGGGCCTTTGGATAATCAAAATGACCACTAAAAATAGAACAGTAGTATCTCCAATGGGGCAGACGCAAGCCACCCCCAATCCTAGGAGACTGGTGTGACCTGGGATATACATATGTTTTGAAGTACAAATGGATACCTATCTTAATGTAGCTGTTTAGTTTTTAGTCTGTCCTATTGCCAGCAGGAGGTAATGTTAACAAACATCTCTTGGGGCACAATGAAAATCCACGAACTAGTTGACTGAGGCATTTGTCAGAGAGGAAAACCACTCCCTACCAGCAGAACACTGCAACTTACACCAAAAGTTCAGGAATTGATTAACATCTTCAATTTTGTTTTTCCCCTAATCTTCCCATCACCAAGAGTAAGCCAGCTCTGTCTGTCAAGATGCCCAGGCTGTGTGGCAGTAGTGTCAAAGGCTGCCATTTGCTCCAAGGCACTGCCATCTGCAGCAGCACAACGTTTTGTCTCCGGAAAATAAACACATCTGCCTTTGCCAGTGTCCTCCCACTGTGCCGCCCATCTGGAGCAGGTGAGCTGGAAGGCAAGCCTGGGCAAGGGCAACATGGTGGTGAGCAGGGAAGATGAGGCCTCAAGGGAGATGGCACATAGAGGAAGAAGGCAGTGCTTCGTCATGTCACATCCTGCTAACCACATTTGCCAAAAAGCATGTGAAATTACCCTTGTTAGTGATATTTTAATCACATGTAACAAATGGTTGGTTGTGTTTAGGGGATAAGATCTGCAAAGTCAAGGTTTCACCTGGCCCATCTGTTCACCAGGTCACATGATCCCAAGGATACCAATAAACAGATGATGGTCTTTGTGCCAGCCATGTTAAGGCATAGAGAATAACTCCAGTGTAGAACAGCCGTCTCACAGCAACAGGATTCTTTCAGAAGACGAGTACATTGCACCTGTCCCCCACTACCCAAAGCAATACATCAAATCTCTCACAGAGACAAGCAGTGGTCAGTTCTGAAGTGATTAATACTCCAAATTCTTTCCCATGTTTCTTTTTCTTTCATTGAAAAAAAGAACTCAAGTCTCTAAATCAGATCTTTATGTTTAATTGCTTGAAACCAGAACTGAACCAGGGCTTTGCTAAGTACAAGCTCTACTGCTGAGCTACCCCCTTGACAGGACACCAGACCTTTAGATCATGCTATCTGATCCAGCATTGTCAACTAGCACATAGCAGAGCAGGCACAAAACCTCCTACAACAGGTTTTAACCACTAGATTTTAAACTACAGAGGAAGAAAGGAAGATTGAAGCCATTTTTTTCAGATTAAAATTTGACATGTAATTTCTGCATGTGAAAGATGAAGTAGAGTTAATCAGAGTGAGACTGAGCTGAGGATTTTTCACACTATTCTTTCCTGGTAGGTGTTCAATGCCAGCTTATGGAACAAGAATTGACAACCAGCATGCCAGGTTAGATATTCTTCATTATTTCTAATGTTTATTTGCTAAGCATTCGAGAGGCCAGGCAGCCAATATGACAAGGGTTTGCTACCAAGCCTAATTAATGGTCTAAGTTCAATTCCTGAGTCCCAAATGATGAGAGAATCTGACTCTTAAAAGTTTTTTTCTGGGGCTGGAGAGATGGCTCAGAGGTTAAGAGCACAGACTGTTTGTTCTTCCAGAGGTCCTGAGTTCCCAGCAACCACATGGTGGCTCACAACCATCTATGATGACATCTCGTACCCTCTTCTGTATATTGTATACATAATAAATAAATCTTAAAAAAAAAAAAAGCTAGTGGCAATCATACACATTAGGTAAATCTGGAACAAAGCTTAATATGTAACAAATGCTCAATGTTGATTTTTTTCTATATTCTCCATCAATACTAGGAAATTCCTAGAGCCCCACTTTAGTAACTAATCAGCCCAATTAAAATTCAACAAATAAGCCAGGTGGCAAGTCTTTAATCCTTTAATCGCACTCAGGAGGCGAAGGCAGGCAGATTTCTGTTGTGAAATATTGTACATTTAATGAAAAATAGCCTGGAATATCACCACAGATCTGAGTTTGCTGCTAGCCTGGTCTACAGAGTGAGTTCCATGACAGCCAGGGCTGCTACACAGAGAAACCTTGTTTCAAAAAACTGAAACCAACCAAACAAAATAACAAATAATTTCCTATAAAGATAACTTATAGCCCTTAAATTGCTTCTTTAACCAAGCAGTAATAGTGGCATAAAAACCAAATAATTTATCAGCCATTATATGTTTTATATAATGTACAAAGAGCTTTGCATGGTCATTTCTTAATCTTTATAATAATCCACGAAATACTATTATTTTGTTAATAGAAAAAGTGAGCTTTGAATTAGTTAAAGGACATACAACTAGCAACAGTCCAATGAATATTTAACAACAATTCCAAACTGTTTGCATTTTAATGACCTAGTTTATGTAAGACTCATTATACACTCTGTAGTCAATGTCCTCCAACCTGATACCACTCGTTAGTTAAGGTGGAGCTTGCGTGCACATACACACACAACCTGAGACATGAAACTTTATATACATAAAATCTGGCTAATCCAACATATGTACCACATGCCAAACAATGTCACCATGTAAATATACCAGATATAGTGACTTTATATTAGGAATATATAAAACTATTAGTGCTGGGGTTACGGGGATGGCTCAGCAGTTAAGAGCATTTGCCGATCTTTCAGGAAGGACTTACATTCTCTTCCAGCACCACATCAGTCAGTTCATGACTACCCACCTGTAACGCTAACTCCAGGGAATCATCCAACGACATCTTCTTGCCTCCCTAGGCACCCCCACACACATGCACACACACTCATATGGACTTTAAAATTCTAAGTAACTAAAATACAAATTTCTATTTTAGAATCTACTCTGGTAAGGAGCTAGAAGAACAAAGAAGCATAAGGCAGAGTTGTCAATACTTACTAGAGCGCCTTGTCATTGTCTATAAGGGATATTTATTTGTTCAAAACATCAAACATTTCTACTAATAGAGAAGATTATGTGGATTTATTGCATTTGCATGAAGCAATTTCCATTCTTATCTCAATTCTAAAAGGAGCTTAATTCATTTAATATCTGAAGTCCTTAATGGTAAAGATTTTATTGTGCCCAAAGCTGAAATTCTTATTGCAGCTCTGCTTGGAAAGTCAGAGGAACATTCTACACAAGGAGCTATAACATACTCCTTGCCTAATACAGGAACTTCTGGGTGGTAGGAAACCTATTTTGACCCACACTTCTCCCTCAAAGATTAAATAAAAGATCCCTAACTTTTCACCCAGAACAAAATAATGTACATAAATCTGTCTTCACCATGCATCCATTATGTCTATGATTTCTTCCAAAATATCACTTGCATGAACATAGTGCACAGACACACATGAAGACAAAACACACACATTAAAAACATTGTATATAGATCATTAAGATTGCAAAGCCCTTGGTCAAAGCTAGCATGGGACAGATTCTAGTTAGTGAGACGTTGGGGTCTGGTATTAAGCACTAGAAAATAAAAGTGCTTTAATGATCTACTGCAGGTCTGAGGAGATGGCTCAATGGTTAAGAGCCCATACTGTTCCCAACATCCATGTCAGGAGGATCACAACCTGCTATATGGAGCTCCAGCTCCAGAGTGATCCAATGTCACTGGCCTTTTCAGCCACACTCAGTTATGTGCACATATTCATACACAAGACACACAAACACATCTTAAAAAATAAGTCTTTCGGGGCTGGAGAGATGGCTTAGCAGTTAAGAGCACCGTCTGCTCTTCCAGAGGACCCGGGTTCGATTCCCAGCACCCACATGGCAGCTAACAATTGTCTGTAGTTCCAGTTCCAGGCAAACACCAAGGCAAATAAATAATAAATAAATAAAGTTTTTTTTTTTTTTTTTAAAAAAAAAGTCTTTCAAAAAACAAACAGCAAGCAGGTTTTTAAAAAGCTTAATACCCATACTTGATTTGATTATACATGACTAAGTTTAAGAAGGTAGATGAAACCCAAATTGTGAAAAACATTAATGTTCTAACCTGCTACTGAAGAATCAAGAGTTATCCTTAAGGCAAACAGTCAAATTATGGTACAATTACTGTCACTCTGTCTGACCTGCTGTGTGCCCTGAACTAGTCCCTCTGCCACTTTATGCTTTTCACAGTATCAGCAAGAGAATCAACTACTATCTGTCTCAGTGGAATAGTGAGTAGATTAAATTATTAAGCAAAATGCTTTGGGCAAAAGTCATATGAATGTTAAATATTATGATTTACAAGTATTTATTTTCCTGGCACTCCTGTGGGGTTAGGAAGTTATCTGGAGATCATAGATAAATACACAGACACAGAGATTACGGTCACATGGTCAGAGTCTCTTTACTTAGTCCCTGGAGAAAATATACACCCTTGGCGATCACATAAACTTTTCTGGCACATCCTAAACAGCCTTTAAAAACTCAATCTTTAGTCAATTTTTGCCTCTTTTAACATGAGGTAGAGAATGTTACAGTACAGACCAGAAAAAATGAAGAAAACTCCCAGGCTTTAGTTATAGATTACTTCCCTCCACTACCATATAAGGACCTTCAGGCACAGTTGAACAAAAACAAAAACACCTCAAAAACATTTGGTACTTTCATACAAAATCCAACATTATAAGCTGGCAGTAGTGGGAGACAAAGGCAGGCAGATCTCTATGAGATCCAGACCAGCCTGGTCTACAGAGCTAGTTCCAGGAGAAGCAGAGTTACACAAAGAAACACCGGGGGTGGGGGTGGGGTGAGGGGTTGGGGGGTGAGGATGGGACGACAAAACAAAAAACAATTTAATTTATTTTCACTGCACAAATCCCAGATGCAAACTGCCTCAAATTGGAAGCAACAAAAATATCCTTCAGTAAAGGGGAAGGATAAACTATTGTACACTTAGACAAAGGAATATTAGTGCTAAAAGGAAATAAACTGTCAAGCCATGAAAAGACATGGAAGAACTTGACTTTATCACTTTTAAAGATTTTTTAAAATATTTATTTATTTATTTATTATGTATACCGTGTACAGAAGAGGGCACCAGACCTCATCATAGATGGTTGTGAGCCACCATGTGGTTGCTGGAAATTGCACTCAGGACCTCTGGAAGAGCAGTCAGTGTACTTAACCAGAGCCATTTCTCTAGCTGTCCACAGGGGACTTTAAATGCAGGTCCCTAAGAAGCCAATCTGAAAGCCCACCTTCAGTATGATTCAAACTCTACACCGTGACCTTCTGAAAGAGAACAACTCTGCAAACAGCAAACAGACTGGAGGCTAGCGGGGTTAGCAGATGAAGAGTGAACTGGTGGGTAACAGGGACTTTCAGGGCAATGAGAATCCTCTGAATGATACAGATGTATGAAAACCCTAATGTAAACTACGAATTTAGCCTGTCAATACAAGTTCATTATTTGTAGAAATCTACCACTCTGGTGGATGCTAATAATACATGTATCTGGGCTGAATTTATATGAGGAAAATCTTTGTATTTTCCTCTTAATTTTGCTGAGGGCCTAAAACTGCTTTGAAAATAAATAAAGTTTCGGGGACTGGGACAGTTTATCAAAGTCTTTCATGTAAGTATGTCACAACACACAAACATAACACCTTTCTATTGGGCCAGTGAGACAGTTCAGCAGGTAAAGGTGACCACCATTAGGCCTGTTAACTTTGACAATCGCTGCAGCCCATATGGTGGGAGAGCCAGCTCCTACAGCCTGTTCTCCACACCCACATCCCACACAAAATAAATGTTAAGAAAACAAAAAACTGGGTTGGAGAGATGGCTCTGCAGTTAAGAGCACTGACTGCTCTTCCAGAGGACTGGGATTCAATTCCCAGCACCCACATGGCAGCTCACAACTGCCTGCAGTTCCAGTTCCCATGTCTAAAAGAAATATAAAAGTACTGATATTTCTGCTATTATTAAAGGCTGCTAGCTGCACTGCTTACCCGACTCCGAAGACAGTCAGCCAGGTTTCGACGTGTGAAATTAGCTGCTGCTGTGGGGGACAATTCGTATCCTGGTACAAGACATAAAGAATCATATTTGAAACAAAAAAAATAACAGCATCCACCCCAAATCACTTCTCTATCCTTTTCTTTTTAAAGACAAGCCTTAAACTTGAGATCCTCCTGCTTTTGCTCCCTCAGTGATGGGATTACAGGTGTGCACCACCATATCTATCCTAACTATGACTATTGTTAAAAGCCATTCTTATTTATTTGTGCTTTTTGAAATATGATCTCATGTAAATAGGGTCTCTTAAGTCAGGCTGGCCTCAAATTCATGATGTGGTTGAGGACAGCCTTAAATTCCTGACCCTCCCACCTCCATGTTCCAAACCGTACTTATCCAGGTAACTTAACAGTCTTTAAGGGTTAACCTAACAATCTTTCTCTTAGGCACTGACTTTTAGCACCTAAAACACACGGAAGAAGCAACCCTTCCTAACCTTATTCACTTGACCCTCTCTCAGAACAGGCGGTGAAAGAGCACCACACCTCAGCATTCTCAGCCCCTTCACCCTAAGTGTGTGTAATCCCAAGTAGCATATGTTTTAGGTTCCGGAATGGCAGACTCTGAGTCTTGATCACCCATAAATTTTCTGCAGTATTAAGCACAGTGCTTAACACTTAAGACTTTCAAAAATACTTAGGTAATTAAATGGTCCATAACACTCAATGTACTTCCTAAAAATACATACAATGGATGTAATCTAGTCATTTTACATATATAATTATACAAAAAATTAAAATAAAGCTATATTCTGTCTTTTTGTTTGTTTGTCTTGGTTTTTCAAGACAGGGTTTCTCTGTGTAACAGTCCTCCTGGCTATCCTGGAACTTGCTTCGTAGACCAGGCTGACCTCGAATTAACTGAGATCTACCTGCCTCTGCCTCCTGAGTACTAGATAGTTGTAAACTATCATGTGGGTGCTGGAACCAAACTCAGGTTCTCTGCAAGAGCAGCTCAAGTGCTCTTAACAACTGAGCCATCTCTCTAGCCCTGAATGAACCCTTTTAAAAACAGAGTCTTTAAAAAAAAAAAATTATTTATTTATTATGTATACAGTATACAGAGGATGGTTCCAGATGTCATCATAGATGGTTGTGAGCCATCATGTAGTTGCTGGAATTGAACTCAGGACCTCTGGAAGACCAGTCAGTGCTCTTAACCTTTGAGCCATCTCTCCAGCACCCCTCCTTTTTTTTTCCCTTAAATTTGTTTGTTAACTATTTTATTTGTGCTAAGGGATCTATGTATAGGAGTGACCTATCTTATCTTCAAGCACACCAGAAGAGGGAATCAGATCCCATTACAGATGGTTATGAGGCACCATGTGGGTGCTGAGAATTAAACTCAGGACCTTTGAAAGAGCAGCCAGTGCTCTTAAAATCTGAGTCATATCAGCCCCTAAAGTATAGTATCTTATAATTACAAAGAATTATCTCTCTCTCTCTCTCTCTCTCTCTCTCTCTCTCTCTCTCTCTCTCTCTCTCTCTCTCTCTCTCTCTCTCTCTCCCTCCCTCCCTCCCTCCCTCTGCAGTGCTGGAATTAAACTCTGGCTAACAAATGCTAAGCAAGTGCTCTACACAGAGCTATATCCAAGAGCCAGGTCAAAACCTTTTTGTTTATCCTCAGAATCCCTGTGTATATGAAGTTGGACTTGCACTTCTGACCCTCCTGCCTCCATCTTCTATGTGCTGGAAAGACAGGCATACACCACCACTTCTGGTCAAAGCATCCGTTAAGATAAATGTAATTCCATTTTAGAGCCCAGAGAGGATAAATAAATTCTCACAAATAGAACTGCAAAGCCATGAGCTGGAGAGATGGCTCAGCAGGTAAGAGCAGTAGCTGCTCTTTCAGACGACCAGGTTTAATTCCTCGACTCAAAACCTCCTGAAATCCCAGTTCTAGGGGATCTGATAATCTCTTCTAGCTTCTGTGGGTACCATAAGGTACAGAGCCATGTATGCAGGCCAAACAGCAAAACATGAAATATAACAGAAATTCAAAAAAAAGAAAAGAAAAAGAAATCTGACTTCTAGCATTTCATAGCCACTGTTACAATAGCTCTCTGCTCTGAAATTTTTGTAAAAAATCTTTAGGAACAGAAGAATTAAGGTTTAGGGTCTAGATTTTTGTTTTGTTTTAAGATAGGGTTTCTCTGTGCAGTCCTAGCTGTCCTGAAAACCCAATCTGTAGACCATGCTAGCCTAAAATTCAGAGATCATACAGCTGACTCTAATATTGTTTTTTTGTTTGTTTGTTTTTTAAAAAAACTTTATTTGCCTTGGTGTTTGCCTGGAACTGGGAACTGTAACTACAGACAGCTGTGAGCTGCCATATGGGTGCTAGGAATTGAATTCCGGTCCTCTGGAAGAGCAGTCAGTGCTCTTACCCGCTGAGCCATCTCTCCAGCCCCTTGTTTGTTTTTAAATAGGAAAATTCAAATGAAAAACCATGATCCCGGGGCTGGAGAGATGGCTCAGCATTTAAGAGCACCACCGTCTGCTCTTCCAGGACCCAGGCTCGATTCCCAGCACCCACATGGCAGCTAACAACTGTCTGTAGTTCCAGTTCCAGGCAAACACCAAGGCAAATAAATAAATAAATAAAGTTTTTTTTTTTTTTTAAAAAAAAGAAAAACCATGATCCCATCAACCTGCTAATGAATAAGACTGCCATCAAAGAACATCAACTTCAGTTCAAAATTAAATATAAACCAATGGTTACAAGCTAAATAGTACCCCCCATTCATATGCTAAAGTCCTAATTCTAGAACTTCATGTTGTGATTGTATCTGGAAATAGTATATTAAGAAACAATAAGAAAAAAATGTGTTATGAGGGTGAACCAATGTGACTGGTGTACTCATGAGAGATCTGGACAAATAACACAGAGGGAAAGAAATATAAAGGATATCTGGACAAATAACACAGAGGGAAAGAAATATAAAGGCAGAAGGAAAATGGTCACCTACAAGCCACGAAAAAAAACCCTCAGAATTCAACCCTGTTAACTCTTTGACCTTACACTGTAGCCTCAGAGTTACAAAAGGGTTCTGCTGTTTTAACTGCTCAGTCTGTGGTACCTTGTTATGGAGGCCCTAGAAAACTAATACTCTCTAAGTATTATACTAGTATACTATAAGTAACCAAAGCTACTCTCTAAGTCTTACCCACCATTCCGCATCTTATAAAGCTGCACATTTTTCTGGATATATTCTGCAAACTGTACAGTGTCTCCAGCCTCTCCAACACATAGGAGTAAGATTTTTTCACTCATCTTAAACATCTTGTCATGATCTGCTCAAAGAAAAAGAAATTCATATTAGAAAATAGCACCACAGAAACTAAAAGGTATTTATATATCCAACCATAAAGATGTCTACTAATTACTATGCTGAAGAATTTTACTAACCATTGTTATTATAAGAAATTAATAGTTTCACTAATCAATATACACTTTGCTAAGATTAATTTCAATTGAAAATTGCATATGAAAGTAGACTATTTAAAATGCAATTATGGGGAAAGGCAGTATTGCACAAATTCTAGTTAGTATTAATTAAAACCTAGAGCCAGATATTGGAGAAAAGCTGGAATATTAGAGAGAGGAAACAGACCACAGTCAATTCTTACCCATCTAACTTCTCAGGCCAAATAGGGTAAATGCTATCTTCAAGAGTCCTCTGCCTGGCTGGTTTGCTCCTACAGAATACCTGCCTATGCCTCCCTAAAGGATCGTCCCTGCCCAGTCACTTCACTTCTGTGTTCAACTCTGCATCATAATCCTAGGGTTAGGATTAAAGGTGCGAGCTACTACTGTTTGGTTGTTAGACCTTGAACTCACAGAAATACACAAAGATCTCTGTCTCTTGATGATGGGATTAAAGGTATGAGCCACCACTCTCTGACCCTCACCGCTTGACTGTGGGTGATTCTGTTCTCTATATTCCAGCTGATTTTATTAAATACAAAATATATCACCACAAGGCAGTTCTGGAGAGATAGCTCAGCAGTTAAGAGCACTGGCTGCTCTTTCAGACAACCCAGGTTCAACTCCCAGCACTGACATTAGGGCTCACAACCATCTGTAACTTCAGCTCCAGGGAATCCTACATCTTCTGACCTCTGGGGTCATTGTACACATGTGGTGCATAGTCATACATGCACCTATTCACATAAAAATAAATATTTTGTTTTAACTACAATTTGGGGCTGTAGGCGTATCTCAGTGATAGCATGTATACTTTGTGTGTGTGTGTGTGTGTGTGTGTGTGTGTGCGTGTGCGCGCGCGCGAGAGAGAGAGAGAGAGAGAGAGAGAGAGAGAGAGAGAGAAAGAGAGAGAGAGAGAGATCCTGAGTTCAATCTCTAGCACTTAATTAAAAAATAAAATTTGGGGGCTGGAGAGATGGCTCAGCGGGTAAGAGCACCGTCTGCTCTTCCAGAGGACTCGGGTTCGATTCCCAGCACCCACATGGCAGCTAACAACTGTCTGTAGTTCCAGTTCCAGGCAAACACCAAGGCAAATAAATAAATAAACAATAAGTAAATAAAGTTTAAAAAAAAAAAAGAGATACCATTAAAGTTTCAACTGGGTAAAATTGCAGGTACCCCCCTCCTAAAAAAAAGAAAAACAGATTTCTGCCTGAAAACCATTATAAAAAAAAAATAAAATAAAATAAAATAAAATAAAATAAAATTTAAGCTTGGACAGTAGGAGTTACATAGTAAAACCCTATCTCAAAATACAAAACCAGGCAACAACAAACAACTTAAGAATATTTAAAATACAAGGAATAATAAAATGGGGGAGCAAACTGAAGGAATCCAGATTATGGTGATTATCTTGAGGCATAAGATTAAGTATGAAATTCTGTTACTACTAATACAAATGGTATTTACACATACCAAAAATGTGAAAAGAATGGACCCCACAGATCAAATTAAAGAACCATTTCATGAAAGAAAAAAAAAAATCAGCTGAGAATCCAAATCTCAAAGTAAACAACTGCATTTCCAAAGCAAAAAAGAAAACTGGTTGCCAAAGCAGAAACTTTAAGGGATGTGCTAACAGTGAGCTATCTAAATACCTAATGAAAACCATAATACTCCAACCTTATCTAACTGAACCAGACTCATCCAGATGAAATAGATAAATAAATACTCAGGCTGTAATTGTTGCCTAGGGAAGAAAACTCAGTATTCAGTCTGCAGCTTCAGAGAAAAGCTTACATCTTCCTGTCTAACTCCCTACTTTCACTTTTCATTTTCCTAATAGTGCTGAATAATCTCCCCTAGGAGACATGCTTTCCTGCGTGAAAGCTTTTGAAATGTCAAAATCTCTTAATAGGATTTAAGGAACAAATGCAACTATCAAATACTTTACAAGTGTTGGAGAGTTGTAGACATCAATAATGTGGATTTTTAGATTGAGGGGGCTACATAAACTATGCCTACAGATGATGTTGAATGGCCTCAAAACTTCCAAATAAACAATGTTTCACTTGTTATACACATACAAAGACTGCTAGTTTGCAAAGTTGTTATAAAAGGGAGATTCACTTACTTACACACACACACACACACACACAGACAGAGACAGAGAGAGAGAGTAAATATTGGGGAGGAAAGTAGTTCTTGTTCGGAAATGAGTTTACAAACTTACATCACATTTCAGCAAAAAGACTAATATTCTAGGCAATAAACTGTTAATAATAAAATAAATGTTACACAAGCAAATTTATCTCATACAGGGAAGATATTCATAATCAGCAAAAAGAAAAAAGATAATGCTTCAGAAAAGCTGATGGGCATTTGTGGCCCTGGGTTGTACAGATGCTGCCTGGACAGCTCTAGTACGAGCCTACCCTTGTCAATGAACACACAAGATCCACAAACACAGACAACCGAAAGGATCAACATGTAGTGCCCTGTGGTCAACCTGAAAGGAACCCACCAGATACACACTCTGATCAGACACATTGGGCAAATAATTTTTTTTTACCAAAACGGTGTAAATGATGACACCATCACTTACCAATGCCTAACTCATTTAGTTTCAGACAATGTAGTCTAAATTACGTATATTATAGGAATTCAGAACAACAAGCTTCTAAAGACCACTGAGTGATTTAAAAAGTCACTCTGTTTAGGCCAAGAGAAAAAGGCACAGACAGCAGCACATCACCATCAAATTGTGAGCTGAACACTTAGCTCTTTAAGCAGGCATTTGGAAAATGTCTTCTCGGTACTGATGTTCTCCCAAGTAACTTGATGAAAAGATAGACAGGCAGTATTTGGAGCCAAGATTTTGGTGCATGCCTTTGACTGCAGTCAAAGAGGCCAGGTTATATGATAAGTGCTAGGCCAGCCAGGGCTACATAGTATAAGACCGAGGTTCAAAGAACCAAAAAGCCCTCCCCAAAAAGCATTAACAAAACAAGCCTCTCCCCAAATCGCTACTGTTCATCATGCCTATTCTACACAAATTCTCTCAACCAATTCTAAACTCTTCACATCAAAAAAGGTTATCAGTTCAGTGCAATTATTTCCAACTCTTTTTCAAGAACTTAGTCAAATTCATCCCTTTTCCACGCCATAAATCTTTCTCTTTTCTGTGGCTATCCATAGGACTTACTCCTAAAACTGTTAATATAAAAACTAGCCTAGGGGCTGGAGAGATGGCTCAGCGTTTAAGAGCACCGTCTGCTCTTCCAGAGGACCCGGGGTCAATTCCCAGCACCCACATGGCAGCTAACAACTGTCTGTAGTTCCAGTTCCAGGCAAACACCAAGGCAAATAAATAAAAGTGTTTTTTGTTTTTTTTTTTTTTAAAAAAAAAAAAAAAACAAAAAAAAACACTAGCCTAACACTGAGTAGTGGTAGCACATGCCTTTATTCCCAGCACTCAGGAGGCAGAGGTAGGTGGATCTCTGTGAGTTTGAGGCCAGCCTGGTCTATGAAGTGAGTTCAAGAACAGCCAGAAGTGTTACACAGAGAAATCCTGTCTTGAAAAACCTTAAAACAAAAACCCAACAAACAAACAAAAAACCCTAACCTAACACTTCCTCCAGTAAGAGGAAGTCTGTCACACAAAAACCATGTATTTATTTCCTAGGGTGATTTTTTTTTTTTTTTTTTTGACTGAGTTTCATTATGTAATCCTACAACAGCCTTGAATTCAGTATGTAGACCAGGCTAGTCTCCAACTAGAGATCACCCTGACTATGCCTCCTATGAGATATTTGTCTTGGCTTTTTCTGCAGATGTTACCTAAGAGGCTGTATTCCCTGTGACAACTTCAAGTACAGTATACTAGATAAGCACACTGTCCTCAAAGCGATTCACTATTAATGTTTTGAAACAGAAGTTACACTGATATGATGACTGCTCCACCCACTTATCAGGTTACTATCACCTTACTATTCAAAACAATGGGCAAATTTACTCTCATAGCAAACTGATTCCTTTGGAGGCTGGTTTACACAAAGAACCACAAGCAAATCATAAAATTTCATAAAGTCTCTTGGGAAACAATTTATACCACAGATGTAAGATTTCGAGTTGTTCAGAAAGAACAGAGTTCAAACAAAGTTCATAGAGTTCCTTCTATTTTCCCAGATGGGAGCTACAGATTCACTGCAGCTAAGTGTATGGTCACCTCTGATCATGTACTTCAGGAAACTCTGGCATTAATAATTTTTATTCCAGAACTCCAAGATTAGTAACTGCCATTAGACGTCAAAGCTTTCTCTAATCTCTAAAACCAGAATCCCTGTCACCTAAAAAGTTTCCTTCCCATTAGCCCAACACTTGACTGCTCTTGTTACTACACACCAATCACTTTCTTTTTTTTTTTTTTAACTTTCTTTCTTTCTTTCTTTCTTTCTTTCTTTCTTTCTTTCTTTCTTTATTTATTTATTTATTTATTTGCCTTGGTGTTTGCCTGGAACTGGAATTACAGACAGTTGTTAGCTGCCATGTGGGTGCTGGGAATTGAACCCAGGTCCTCTGGAAGAGCAGACGGTGCTCTTAACCACTGAGCCATCTCTCCAGCCCCCACCAATCACTTTCTAGCTTGTTATAATTATTTATACACCTATCTGAGTTTCTTACTGAATTATGAACTTTGTGTGTGTATGTGTATGCTATACACACAAGAGTTTATGGATATACCTGCCTATGCCCAAGACAGAGAAAAATATTGGGTCATCTTCCACCTTATTTTTATGAAGCAGAAACTCACCCTTTGGGCTTGATTGACTTATTTTTATGAAGCAGAAACTCACCCTTTGGGCTTGATTGACTGGCCAGTAAACTCCCAGGATCCGTGTTTGCTGCTCCCAACAGGAGTTATAGGCACAGCCATGTCTGGCTTTTTTAAAGTGAGTACTTGGAATTTAAATTCTGGTCTTGATGCTTGCACAGCAAGCTCTCTTACCTACTCAGCCATTATCCCAGCTCTGTTAACTTCTTTTAAAACGGGGATTACATACCATTCTCCCCCCCCACCCTCTCCTTTCAGCACTTAGCACTGTAAAGTACACAGAAATCCATCAAATGAATTAATTCACAGGACAAAAGCAAAATACCTTCCAAACATGCCTATGAGCAATCATGAAAACACATTCCTAGATTTGTGGGTCAATTGCTAAAAGAAGCAACAGAATATAGTAGTTATGGGCAAAAGAGATTACATTTCCAAGAACATCTAACTTGTTCTTTCGCTAATGAGAATGGAATCTGGGGTCTTGTGCATAGTAGGAGTGTACTTTGCCACTGTATCCTCAGTCTCAAATTACACAAGTTTCTGGGTTATTAACTGGGTTCTGTCACTTGTAAACTTAAGAACGTTTTCTTTGATAATTTAAGAAATTATGTATTTCTTTAGGAACTCTTTCTCTCTTGTTCTCTGTGTGTGTGTGTGTGTGTGTGTGTGTGTGTGTGTGTGCACAGAACAGGTGTGGAGTTCAGAGGACAACCATCAGGAAGTCAGTTGCTCCCTCTACCATCTGGATTTTGGGATTAAACTCAGTTGGTAGGCCTGGCCAGAAGCACCTTTACTTTCTGAGCTATTTCAACAAGTTTGAGTTGAATATTACTAATCTGAGAGAGAAAATATGAGCACTGAAAAAAGTAACAGACAAAAACCTAAGGAAGAAGAGAGACGCCATTTCTACTTGCATTAAATATTTAAATACAAGGAATTTGTAGTAGCAGGTAAAAGCTGAAAAAGGAGAATCTGAGCTGGGCAACTGAAGCCGACTGGAACCGCCAAAATCTGGACGCAGTTTCACTCTCCCCAGGATTCCACCTTAGGGCGCCCGCAAACTAGCCTTTATTAGTGGCGACGGACATTTACTAGAAATTTCGAGTTCTGAGGAACCTAAAGCACCGAGCACATACTTCAGCTCTTACAAACTGAATTCCCCATCCTGGGCAACTCTCACCTAGCAAGCCGCAACCGGCCAAGGCCAGAGCACAGCCCTGACTGACCAAGAAACGAAAGCCAGAGTCCTAAGTTTGTCTGTCAGTTTCCTCGGTTCTAACTCCTGCAGTGCTGGAAGGGCAGAGCAGGCTAAGCTCCATCTTCCAAGGTGCCTTGGGGTCACCTTACACTTCCCCAACTTCCGCCGACTGCCCCTACACCCAGGCCCGCCGGGCCTCCCCTACTTCTCACCGTCCTTCATCTGGACAATATTGCTGGCCGCCACCCGATCGGAGGCGACGAGGACATAGTCGGGGCCCTGGATGCCGATGAGGTACTCCATGGTGACGGGAAGCGTGAGGCACAGGAGGGTCTACAGAGAGAAGGACTTCCCGGGCACGGCCTCACCAGTGAGACAGCACACCCGGACAGAGCGGGGTGTGACGCAAACCGCGCGACCGCCCGGCCAGTGGCGCGGACTAATGACATCAGCTCTCGCGAGACAGAAGAGACCCGGCGTGAAGTGGTTCAGATCTCTTGTAGGTTATGCAGTGTTTAGTTTTCTTATCTACCAATTAGAATTTCAAAATCTGTGTGCGAAGATAAAACCGCGCCCTGTGGGAGAAGTGCCCGCACTTGTGGGTGCTCCAGAGAGGAAGGTCTTCAGGTTTCTGTTTCATTTCGTTCCTCGGTAAACTAGCTGAAATCGTCTCTGCAAGCCATATTGGAGAAAAATCATCTTAGCCCTCGATTTTAGGGACCAGCCTGGGCAACGTAGGGAAAACAATCCTCAAAAACAAACCAGACAAAAACTATTTGGGGGTGGTTCGTTCTTCAAGTCCTAGTACTGGGCGAGCTGAGGCAGGCGTAGGCGTGATAGTCAAGGCTGACAACCAAAGTTCAATCCGTCCAACCCGCAGTATAAATCAGAACTGACTCCCCAAAGATTTCCTCTGACTTTCACAATTGCACGTCCCATGTCCCTCTAATTAAACTTTAAATATTTACCTCTTGTTTTTTTTTTTTTTTTTTTTTTTTTTTTTTTTTTTTTTTTTTTTTTTTTTTTTTTTTTTTTTTTTTTTTTTGAGACAGGGTTGTCTTGGTTGACTTGGAAGCAACTTAAGCTGTGTAGACCAGGCTGATTTCAAATTCATAGAGATCTGCCTGTCTCTGCCTTCCCAGTTCTGGAACTAAAGGCCTAGGCCACTATGCCCCACTTAAAATAGGTGTTTTTTTTTTTTTTTTAACTAGGAGGTAAAAGGGCCGAGAGATGGCTTATTCATTAAGAGCACTGTGTGCTCTTATGGAAGATCTGGGTTCAATTTCTAGCACCCACATAGCAACTAAGGAAAAGTAATCTGTGACTCTGGTCTCTGCAGGCACTGCACACACATACATGCAGCTAAAAACACTCATACACATAAAAAAATTAAGTCTTTTAATGTAAGAAAAGGTAATAGAGGAATGACTATGATTAAACTACATATAGTGATGTCATAATGAAACTTATGACTTTGTACAATTAATGAACCTTAAAAAATTTAAACGTTTAGAAATTGGGCTGTCACTCAGTGGTAGAATGGTTATTTAGGATATTGAAGATTCGAAGTTTCATCCCCACAAAAATAGAAAATAAGAGTAAATTAAATGTACATTATATAAATGTATCCAAAGAAATATCTGTACAATAACCCAAGTATTTATGCCCAGAGAGGTTGTTTTTGTACCACTGTGGCAGCAATGAAAATAAGACAACGTCCATGTTTAAGTAGAAATGTTTTATAGATGAGATGGTGCTATTTGCGTACAGCATCATATAATTCATCTATTTGAAAGAATGAAATGGCCTGAGGAGATAGTGCAGTTCACAGGCATTAACAAGGATCTCAGTTTAGGACCCCAGAACCCACAGGCCTGGCATGATGCATGTACACCTAGTGATAGGGAAATGAAAAGTGGAGATGGGATCCCTGGGAACTCATGGGCTGCCTGGCCTGGCCTGGCCTGAATGGTGGAATTCAAGACTATGAGATACCCTATCTCAAAACAAAAGGCGCAACGTGCCTGAGGACTCTCCCATACACAAACATGCAAAAAAGAATGAAATGAATTATCTATAGCTCAAGGTATATTTCATTTAACTGAAAATGAAACTACTTTCCTGTTTGCAGTAAGATGTCATTGTTGTGCCCAAGTTCAGATCCCCAAAGAGACCACCAGGGACCGGAGAAGTCCAGAATGCAACAGCAAGGTTTATTTAGGTAAATAAAAGCCATGGCAGGGAACCCAGTCCAGCTCTTGCCATAGCAAGACCAGGAGGGGCTCCTAAAGGGAGCTTAACAGCCACTTTTAAAGGGAAAAACCACAATTTGGGGTGACTCTAGTGCAAGGTTGTGTGCTGACAACTAATCTGGGGAATTTCTCCTTGAATCTGGACCCAGGAATGATGGTGGTGTATTTTGACTAGAGCACTTGGTGGTCAGATAGCAGGGTCAGGGTGGTATAGATTCTGCAGTCGGAACTGAGGTCATGCTGCCCCTCTGTGAACAGCAGTTTCCAGCTATGGTCTCTGGGAACTGGGTGAGAGAATCTTTCTCAAGGCTCTGTCTGCTTTAGTTCTACATAGTTCTCTAAAATTACATTTCTTGAGCTAAGTTTACTCTCTTCACCATTTTATAAAACAGTGAATGAATGTTTGCCTTTGAATGGAAAACATTTAGGAATATTTCAAAGTCAGTTATATGCAGTCATTTAGTATATTTGATTTAAAGGGAAGATTTTTTTCTTGAAATTGCCAGAATCCTACCTCTCCATCCTGAGTTCTGGGATTACAGGCACACTCCAATATGTCTAGATAATTTTTTATTGTACATGCATCTGTTTTGTTTGAATGTTTTCCCATTATCACGTGTCACTTGGATCTCTGTGTTCGTGCATGTGTGTGTCTGTGTGTCTGTCTGTGTGTGCACACACATGTGTACATGCTTTGGAGCATATGCTCAAGATTAAAACCAGGGCTTTCCTTTCTATGTTAATCATACACTTTACCACTGAGTTACACCACAGCTAATTAGTATAATTAATTGCATGAGGGATGGCTTCAGACCCACTGTGTAGGTGAGGATGATTTTGAACTCTCCTTATCCTCTTGCCTGTACCTCCCAAGTACTGGAATTACAGGCATGTGACACTACACCAAGATTTAATTAAAAAGATAACAGCCACCTCTTCAAGCCTTGCAGCAATTCTGAAAAAAGAGGGATCTACTTCATGACTAGGTTCTTACATATACAACTGTGTCCTCATATAACTTAATGAGAAGTGCAATTTTATCTCCAAAAACAACTATGTGGTTCCCTTGTCTCTGCAGAAATTCTAGTAATTACTTCATTCTGCAGTCAAGTCTCTGCTCAAAAGGGGACTTAGAGCCTAAGGAGCTTGGAGCAGTCCATCTATCATGGGATGTATGCCAGGGGCAAGTGAGGTCATTAAGCCAGCCATCTCTCTGAACACAACTGCATCCATCATTCTCAAAGAATTCTTTTCTTAAGCATCACTAGAGAAAGCCCCCACTGAAATCCCTTCCTCTCTCTGTGACACATGCACAGAATTGTATTTTAATTCCTAAAACTGCATAGTTGTGCTGTACACAAATTGCTCACATATAAAGCACAAGTAACTAGCTAAATATTCTTTCATCAAAGTAACTATCCACAAAATGTGTGTACCTTTTATATTTTTCCTTTGTATATATTAATATTCATTTATTCAAGAAGATGCGGAACTTTGAAAAGGAAGAGCTGATATACATATTACACACATATGTACATATACTTATATATAATACATATAATTAACATTATATATATATATATATAAACAATCTCTTCAGTGGAAGTTTCTCGCCTCTCCAAGACTTTTAAAATCCCTTCTAGATTTCAGTCCCTATAGATGCCTTAATTTCTTGTTAACTCAAAAAAGAATAGGCTTGGAGCTGGAGAGACAGCTCAGTGGTTAAGAGCTCTGGCTGCTCTTCTATAGGACCTGGGTCCAATGCCCAGCACCCACACCACAGCTCTCAAACCTTCTGTAACTCCTGTTCCAGGGCTTCTAACACCCTCACACAGTCATCCATGCAGGCAAAACACCAATGCATATAAAATAAAAACAAAGAGCTGGAGAGATGGCTCAGAGGTTAAGAGCACTGACTGCTCTTCCAAAGGTCCTGGGTTCAATTCCCAGCAACCACATGGTGGCTCACAACCATCTATGATGAGATCTGGTACCCTATACTGTATATTGTATACATGATAAATAAATCTTTAAAAAAAATAAAAATAAAAACAAATAAATTATAAACAAAACAAAAAAAGAATTAATGGGTTTTTAAGACCTAAATTATGGTGACAGGAGAGATGGCTCAGTCAATAAAGTGCTTGTGTTGAAATCATGAAGACCTGAGTTCAAGCCCCAGAATCCTTGTGGAAAAGCTGGTGTGCTGGTACGCTTGTTGTCCCAGCACTGAGGAGACAGAGATGGTGAGTCACCATCAAGCCAGCATGGCTTACTGGATGCCCTCTGGAGAATGGAGTAAACACTGCAAGAGGAAGCTATCCACACCTCTGTGTGCACATGTACTCACACGTATGTGAACTTGCACGTGCATCTATCTGTACATGTACAAACAGAAAGAGGAGGCAGGCAAAGAGGGGACAAGGTGTTTCAGCAAGTATAGACACTTGCCACCAATACTATTGGATCTCCAGAACCCACCCGGAATGGAGAGGACCTATTCTCTTGAACTGTCCTGACTTTCACAAGTGCACAGTAGCATGTGTGTGTGTACCCCCTACATACTATATAATAAATAGATAGAATTTATAAGAAGAGAAAGACCTAAACTGTGGTGTGTGGTGATAAATTATATATTTAATAAAAATAGTCTGAAATGTCAGAGGACATTGACACCCACAGAGCCAAGCTTTGAAGGTCAGGGAGTGGTGACCCATGCCTTATATCACTCAGGAGGCAGAGATCCTCTGAATCTCTGTGAGTTCAAGGCCAAGGCACCCATCATTAATCCTAGCACTAGGAAAGTTGATCAAGGAATTAAAATAGCTGAGCGGGAAAAGAAGGAGAAGGAGGAATAGGCAGAAATCTTCCCATTTGCCTGTGTCTGAGGACTTGTGGAATCAGGACCTACCCATTCAGCCTGAGGAGTTGGCTGGGTGAGAACTGGCTGTGATTTGTTCCCTGTCTCACCCATATTTCAGCTTTTCCCCAATATCTGGCTCCAGGTTTTATTATATACCAACCAAATAGAATTCATACAATATCTGGTGCTCAACTTAGGACATGAATTTGTGTAAAAAAAAAAGCTGCTTGTCCATCAGAGCTACACATGGGCAGAGTCACTGCCCAGCTGGGTAGGTTTTCTATTCGGAGTTGGCCTCCAGCCAGCTCTGCTTTTTAGGCAGTTCTGGCTGTAGGGAAAATGGGCCAGCCAAAGAAACCTACCCTGGCTCTAAAACCAGAGCCAGTGAAAGAAAATCCACCCTGGATCTGAGACCTGACCCAGTGAAAGAAATACTTTATTCTTGAACCCAGAACCAAAGAAATGTGCCCTGACTCTGAAATCAGCACCAAAGAAACACACTTTGGCCCTAGAATAAGAGCCAGTGAAAGAAACGTGCCTTGGCCCTGAAATTAGAGCCAAAAAACCCAAAAGAGCCAGTGAAAGAAACATATTTTGACTCTGCAAACAGAACCAAATCAGGGATTGAGTATCTGACCAATCCCCAACCCTGGAAATTTTCTCCCTGGGAAACTCCGCCCCCAAGAAGCCCTATATAAGCCCTGCCTGCTGCCCTTTCCCTGCTGTCTTCTCCCACCCTGAGCTGAGGAAGCCACTCTCCTGGACTCTTCCCTCTCAGTAAATCTCTAGTGAGGTTTGAGTGATGACCTTCTTCTTCTTTCAATGCCAGAGCAGCTGTGGAGCCTGGACAAAGAGCTGCTGAGGGAAGTGAAGCTGTAACACTCTTGCTGACTGACTGAGAGAACCTTCCCCTAGTAGAGCAGAATTGTTACAACTTCGCTGGGGAGGCCTTCCCCTACCCAAGCAAAGTTGTTAACCTTGGGGAAGCCTTTTCCTGAAGCAGGATTGTAAGCTGCTTACTGCGGTATTCATTGGCTCCTCCACTGCCTGAATATTTTTCCATCTGAGCTGTAACACTCAGTATTCCTGGGCTTCCAACTGCCAGGATTTCTTTCCATCTGAGCTGAACTGACACCCACATCTACCACACGTTTTTTTCTCCACAATCACCTGGGTGAGTTTTTCAGACAGTGGCTTCCCTCTCCTGGTGGGTTGTGGTGTTTTGGGTTTTTTTTGTTTGTTTGTTTTCTGGATTTCCTCTTTGTGCTGCTACCACATTAGGTAGCTGCCTCACTTCGCAGTCATCTGAATCATCATTGACAGTAGTGTCTCACTATGACTCAGAAAGAAAACTTACCTGCAATCAAAGTGTTGAATGGTTTTAGAAGTTTAGAAGAAGTCAGGTTTTGGTGCGGACATGGCCATCTTCAAGAACCATACACAAACAGTGCCTAAAATGTCATCAAGAACCCTAGTCAGCTAGGTGTCATGATGTATGTGCTGGTCTGGGGACAGCTGGTGCTAAAGCAGAGCAGAAGACACCCAGCCGGATCATTTCCATTTGTCCTGGGGCCTGTCTCTAAGGATCCATCACATGTCCTTCTTGACATGTGATTAAGGCTATTTTGAAGATGTTGGGAACTAAGAAGAAACAGGAGTGGGAATTCCCCCAGGTTTTGTGCTATGCATTATTGCTTTATTTAATGGTCAGATTAATTGGGTTAGCAGGCTCCATGAGAACCTTTAATGGGAAGAAGTTTGAGTGACTAGGCAGCCAAGCTGACATGGCTAGGATCCTCTGCATGTTCCTGACACTTGTGCAGTATGACAGACCAGTGTCTAGAAAGGTGTGGTTATAACCTACTAAGAGACATTAATCTGCTCATTGGAGGTGCAGCAGCTATCACAAGGCCTGTAGGTCGTGAGAAAGAAGGCTGTATAGGTAATAGGATTGGGCAGCCCTGGCCCTTAGTGTCAGTTTCTCCCACAGTAGGGATGTTGGGCAAAGCATGCTAGCATTTGTAGCAAGGAACTTATCAAATGCCAGCTCTGGTTTGCCCACTTCCTTCTGGTGTCACCTCCTTGACTGGTCCCCACCAGTGCAGGGGATGCACTGTCATATATCTTAAACTTTTGGGTACTGTTTTCAAGATGATGGCAGGGGGCTGTCCCCACACCTTGCTGTTCTGTTCCACAGGTAGAGCATTGTTGAGCTGATGCACATGTTGGCTTTCATGAGCCCATGGTGGCACATGCACACAGGACACCAGAGAAAGCAACCAGCAACCTTTCCAGTCAAGAGGAAATACATCAATGATTGGCTCTTTAGAAAGATCACAGAGTCTCTAGTCATGGCTACATAGTTGTTGGTCTTGAAGTGCATTGTGGAAACAGGCTCACAGTAAACCATAATTAGAATCTAGACTTCCTGTATTCCTCAGAGATATGGTGGTAGTCATTGGTGTTATGAAAGGTATTTTTATTAATTTCTTTTTAAATAAAAAATTACACTTCCTTAGAATGCATTCAGAATGTCAACAAAACAGCTGCATTTACTTATTATTATTTTGCAATTGCAGAGTGGTATTCAGTTACTGAAACAATTATCTCCATATGAGCTGCATCAGAGACAACTGAAGACGAGAGAAATAAAACACAACCATCGCCCCATGTAGAACTTATCTGTACTGTCTGTGTATCAGTAAGAACCTGTTTTAAATTTCCATGCCAATTTACAACCCCAGACTGATGGAATAATGCATTATTTACTATATCATTCAAGGACAGTCTCAAGTAGTTTACATTCTCTCTCTCTCTCTCTCTCTCTGGTTCTCAAAACAAGGTTTCTCTGTAGAGCCTTGGCTGTCCTGAAACTTGTTTTGTAGGCCAGGCTGGCCTTGAACTCACAGAGATCTACCTGCCTCTGTCTCTAGAGTGCTGGGATCAAAGGTGTGCACCACCACCCAGCTGTAAATATCTGATATTTGACCCCTGGGTAAAGGTCATCTGACCTGCAAAAGGGTCGTGACCTACAGGTTGAGAACCATTGTGATAGACACTAAAGGAAATTACTAGCAAGCTTTGTCCTTTACCTTATTAATTTATTTTGAAGATCATATAAGTGTACAAAAACTTGTTTCATATTATACCTAGATTAACACCACAGGGAAATGGAATAATTTACATTTGAACTAAAAGAAAATTCAGCCTATCAAAGATAGATTCAAAAAGATGTTGGAAGCTGGGAGTGGGGGGTGTAGGCCTTTAATCCCAGCACTCAAGGCAGAGAGGCAAGTAAGTGGATCTGTGTGAGTTCCAGGCCAGCCTGGTCTACATAGCAAGTACTGGGTTAGCCAAGACTACACAGAGAAATCCTGTTTTAACTCCTCCTTCCCCTCCAAAAGCTGATGGAAATATTAGTCAGGCTTAAGAAATATGTATCCAGCATGCTTTTCAAAGCCTCCTTACATCTCTAATTACCCACGCTTTTCTCACTGTTGCTTGATGCCTGTTGTTTGGGGTCTCCTCCACATCTACACAGCTGCTCCCCCGCATCTACACAGCTGCTCCCCCACATCTACACAGCTGCTCCTCCACATCTACACAGCTGCTCCCCCGCATCTGCACAGCTGCTCCCCCGCATCTGCACAGCTGCTCCTCCACATCTACACAGCTGCTCCCCCACATCTACACAGCTGCTCCCCCGCATCTACACAGCTGGCCCTTCGCATCTACACAGCTGCTCCTCCACATCTACACAGCTGCTCCTCCACATCTACACAGCTGCTCCCCCGCATCTACACAGCTGCTCCTCCACATCTACACAGCTGCTCCCCTGCATCTACACAGCTGCCCCTCCGCATCTACACAGCTGCTCCTCCGCATCTACACAGCTGCTCCTCTGCATCTACACAGCTGGCCCTCCGCATCTACACAGCTGCTCCCCCACATCTATACAGCATAACTTTGATATGGGGCTCAAAGTCACTTTAACTTCAGTCATTCCAAGGCTTCAAAGCAAATAATAATGATGGTGAATATCTGGATAATTCTTGTCTATCTTTCTCATTGGTCTTGGCTGATTGAAAACCAAAGAGAGGGGCTGGAGAGATGGCTCAGCGGTTAAGAGCACCGTCTGCTCTTCCAGAGGACCCGGGTTCAATTCCCAGCACCCACATGGCAGCTAACAACTGTCTGTAGTTCCAGTTCCAGGCAAACACCAAGGCAAATAAATAAATAAATAAATAATAAAAAAAGAAAACCAAAGAGAATCAAGAATTTGAGATCCATCACATATTTATGAGAAGACTGTTATCAAAGATGATATTAATCCATAGTTCATACTATTTCCTCCTATTCAATGAATGTGAGTTCTATCAGTATCCTTACTAAAAATGACAAGGACCATCTTTAAAATCTTTTGTTGGTTTGTCAACATCACATACCTGTGAGCACACTTTTGCCAGCCAGCAGTTAATGACAACCCTTTGCCAGCTAATCAGCTCACATTCCAATGAATACTCTTCTGAACACAAACCAGCAATCTCACTTCTAAAGATTCTGCCAGCCACTCACGCCTCTGAAAACCCTACTGATCCCTGAGTTCCATGTTACTATCAAACAAAGAACAGTGACATGCCTTTCTTGGTGGAAAGCGCCACTGTCCATATAGACTTAAGCAAGCAATCAATTAAATGCCATAGTTTTCTGTTTAGATATTGAGTGGTGGTCTCATCCATTGGCACAGCAAAGATTTTCAGCTTCCAATGTTGGCAGAGTAAGAAAGGGTCAGTTCACACTATCAAGGCTCCTTTCAGAGAACTGCCATCTGCAATTAGACTGCTTCTTTGCCACTTGGGTCAATAGCTGATTGACAAAAGATTTCAAAAGTTGGGGCTGGAGAGATAGCTCAGAGGTTAAGAGTCCCAGCTAAACTTACCCAAGTTTAGTTTCTAACACCCACATGGTGTATCAGAACTGTTGGTAACTCCAGCCCCAGGGGATCTATTGCCCTCTGCTGGCTTCCTCTGGCACTGCATGCACATGATGCACAAATGTACATGCAGGCAAACCACCAATACACATAAAATAAATTAAATTTTAAAAAACACAGAAAACTGTTTGCTTAGGTAGGGAACTTTTGTTGGTATCCAGGATCTCTCCTATAAAGTCATTTAAAATCACATTTTTTATAGATTTTTATTTCTTATCCCATCCTACTTGTCTTGTATCTTTTTTTCTAGAAATTACTCCTTCAATACATCCCTCAAATAAAAACCCTGTCTTAGACTCTAGTTTTAAGAAACCCAACTCCAGCTAGTGCACACTTTTCAAAATACTTTTATAAGATTAGACAAGAGGCTAACTGTAAGTGTTCCGGGCATGTAATGGCCACATGGTAAAGTTGACTAGGTGCTACATACAGAGGGCACGCCACTTGGCAGTCAACTCTTTCCCCCATCTCTCTGTCTTTCTCCTCTTCTCTGGGTACCTGTCTCTCGGTAACTCTCTAAAATAAACTCTCTTGTGGCACCTGGCGGTGAGTGTGTGTGTTTCTCTCCACATGTAAAAAACTAACACTAACCCCTGCAATTTTTTTTTCAAGTTGAATCTTGCATTAACAGGAGGACTCTACTGATGCTTGTATAACATGGGACATATGGTGCTTTTTTACACATGACAGCTGGATAGCAAAACCCACAGGTGTGCATTTTTTGTCATATGATGTTGCACACTATCATGGCATTTTGGAGATGGTATTTCCACTTTTAGATGCAAGACAACTCTTCTAGGCAGTTTACAGTTTGTAAAAGCAGTCATTTTTCTAAACTGGACTTGAGAGAATGGCCATCTTCAAGCTCCTTTCTTCCTCCTCATCTACTTGTGCACTTGGCATCCTCTGGTTAACCCTTTATGAAGTTAGTGTCAGTCTTTGTCCACCAGCTTTATAGGCTGGTATCGATGTTCAACCACAAGTATTCAATAGTTGTGCTTGGCTTTACCACTGAATGTCACCCATATCTCTTTTTTTCTTTTTCCTTTTCCTTTCAATGCTGGAGATCAAACTTAGGGCCTTGCATATGCTAGACAAGTGTTCTACCACTGAGATATACCCCAAAATTCTTGTCCTCACCCCTTTAACAGCCTTTCACATACGCTACCTGAACCTCTCATGAAGGTTTTTATTAGATTCACTGAGCACAAACACTTCATACCCAAGACAACTGCCCTAATTTAATTTATCTCAATGCTACCAATGAGGCTGTCCAACTGAGTCAATATTCCAAGTTCACTTATTTATCATCCACAGTATATATTAGATACCTAAAATCATATATGTAATTTTTTCTTTCTCCTCCTCCTCCTCTTCTTTCTTCTTTTCAGACAGGTCCCACTATGTAGTTCTGGTTTGCCTAGAACTCACTATGTAGACCAGGCTGGCCTTAAACTCACAGAGATGCACCTGCTTCTGCTTCCGAGTGTGCTTAAAATTATTTCTAAAATTTGACATATTGGGTGTTTTGCCTGCAAGTACATTAGTGCACCACATGCATGCAGTGTCCATGGAGACTTCAGATTCCCTGAAACTGGGGTTACAGGCAGACCTAATTTATCATTTGGGAGCTGAGAACTGAACCCTGATCCTCTGCAAGGGTAGTAAGTGCTCTTAACTGCTGAGCCATCTCTCCAGCCCCTCCAAAGCCTCTCCAGAAGTACTTTCATACAGGAATTATCACCAGCCCCTTTCTTTGCTACAGTACCACCTCTTCTTCATACCTCTGGCCTTTGTGGTACCTTATTTTGGTTTTGTCTAGTCACTTTTCCCCATTACCTCTTCTTTTTTAAAAATAGGGTTTCTCTGTGCATCTCTGGCTGTAATGGAACTCACTATGTAGACCAGCCTGGCCTTGAACTCACAGAGATATACCTGCCTCTGCCTCCTAAGTGCTGGGATTAAAGGAATGCACTACCACTGGTTGACATCCTTCTCATGGTCAATGTTGTCTATCAGTATGGAATATCCTAGGGAATGTGTCAGAATGATGTCCATTACAGAATAGGTTGATCCAGAGGTAGGTGAAGCCAGAGGGATGAAAGGGTACCAAAATGAAGTACAGAAAAGGAAAGATGGCCCATCAAAGCCTCCACTGGAGAGGCGGGGGAAGGGAGAGGGTCAGACATGGATGATGGTGTGTTTGAGGTAGTTGAGGACTAAAGCACAAAGGAATGAAGTTCACAGATGAGGTCATCCTGGTCCATTGTACCTCTAGGTAATAAAAGCTAAGAGCCAGAACAGAGCAAACTCCCTCTCCATCATGGTTTTCAGATGGAAGGTTTTATAATGAAGCTAGTCCTAGGGAAAAGGTCACACTGAAAGCCACATGTACAGAGACTGGATACACTTTGTAATTGAGGACCTGGGGCATAATGATGCATGCTTGCAATCCCAGAACTATGTAGGCTGAGCCCAAAGGATCACCCAGGAGTCCCAGGTCAGGCTGGACTACATAGTGAGACCCCGTCTCAAAACAAAAAACAAAATTTTTGTAATTGAGTCTTATACATTAGGCATTAGCATCTCCACCTGGAGAAGAGGACCCTCATTGGAAAATTGGCTCTCTACAACCTCCTGCCCTCCATCACTCCTGGGACACTTGATTGGCTTAAAGTACAAACACTGGGGGTAACTAGTGTCTTGTTCAGAGGGTTCTGGCATCCCAAGGGCTTCCAGACAGATGATGCCTTCTTATTTCTTGCGTTCTCCTTAAGGGCCAGGGCAGTCACATCTGCTTATGGTCAAAAACACAGCACTTTCCTTGCAGGCCCCATAGGAACAAGCACAGCTTCCATAGAGCTGAAATGGTCCATGATCAGAATCCTGTGTCTTACACTGTCTGCAACTGACTGTACTAAACACACCACTGGCCAACAGTTATTATTTACCATCTGTAATTGTTTCAAACTCTTGCCCAGAGGCAGGAGAATGGATCTAATGACTTTCAGAGAATTCCATTCACCTAGAAAGTCTGTAATAAGTGAATGTCGTGATGCTGGGATCTCCTAGAAATGTCACAGGAGACTTAGGCAAATTCTGCATAAACACTGAGAGTGTCATTTGTGCCATCTGACTTCTGACTCTCCCAAAGGAGATGAGAGAGTCCCATGAAACCTGGTGTGTTCCCATGATTTGAGACTAGACAGGATCTCAGGACTGTTAATCCCTACCTTATCTGTCTCCTTTGATTCTCATCCTAAATTAAACTTCAACCTGGAACCCAGCCCTGTCCACACCATCCACCATCCACTCCGGCTTGGTGCCAGTGGAAATGGGTGAGCCTTCTTACTTAGGACCTTTAATCTATTGGCTCCTGACTTATAGCACCCCACTTTTTTAGACCCATCCCTTGATTATATGAAGGGCTTCCAATCATGGCAACAAGAGAAAGATACCAATGTGTCCTGGAACTAGTAGCCAGGAACCAGTGTTTGGATTGCTGAAATTGGGCAGAAAGCCCAGCCTGAATCTGGCCTTCCTCACTGCTCATCTTTGGAGAGTATTTGCTTCCCTGACACTTCTGCTATGAGGAAGCATGACAAGCCATCTTGCTACTGGCACCTGCCACACTGTAGCATAACACCAACACTAATGGCAAAAATAATCACAGTGACAATGACGGCTTGATTTACACACAGAAGGTACTTGTCATCTCCTCCGGAGCCTCTCAGCCTCAGGCTTTGTGCTGATGGTGTACTTGACCCTGGCCCACAGTACACACTGTCACAGTCACACATGGGTTTCCTCTGAATGGTTGATATTATCATTACTGTCATAGCAATTATGGATTCTATGCAGGGTTACAAAATAGTTCCACATTTAAAAAAGTACTTTCAAATAATAGTTTAAGGAGTTGGGCAATACATTTCCCTGGCATGCACATACCCCTGGGTTCTACCACATCACCAAAATGAGGAGGAGGAGGAAAAGGAAGAGAAGAAGAAGAGGATGAACATGAGAAGAAGGTGGGATGGACCATATATTATGCAGACAGTTGTGAATTAATAGCTTCACAATGAATAGGAAAAAAATCAGTAGGACAAAGTGAGTGATCAAGAAATAAGTTTGGATGAAATGGAATGGGCAAATTAAATATGGATGATTATGCCAAGGTTATAGGGTCTGAGTCAGGGAACAGAGGAACCATTGAAGGAAGGTTTCTGAGGAGAGCACTGGAAGTTCTTCTCCCCCCTTCTCTCACTTCCTTATTTCCTTCATTTTAAAAAAGATTTATTTATTATGTATACAGTTTACAGAAGAGAGTACCAGATGTCATTATAGATGGTTGTGAGCCACCATGTGGTTGTTGGGAATTAAACTCAGGACCTCTGGAAGAACAGTCAGTGCTCTTAACCTCTGAGCCATCTCTCCAGTCCTTTTTTAAAAAAATATCTATATTTCCTTCATTTTTGATGAAAGCATCTCATGTAGTTCAGACCCTTAACTCACTTGTACCAAGGACATCCTTGAACCCCAATTCTTCCTGCCTTCACTTCCCACTGCTGGGATTACAGTCATATGCCACCATGGCTGACTCCAAACTCCAAAGGCTGAAAAGGCAGCACCCAATACTCCCTGGATCCTGATTGGAACTTGAGTTGGAACATCACCAGTGCATGTAAGATGTTTGATATATAGACAAGTATTACATAAATGTTCAATAAACAAACATGGCTGGTTTGGGGTTCCTGAAACTAGCAGGGTGGAAATCTGAGGGCATGAGAAAGGGCCTTCAAAACAATGTGTCAAAGTGTCAGCAGAATGGCTTCCTCAAAAATAGTGGGAGACAGTGAGAGAAAAAGACTGAGAAGAGTATTCTGAATGATCAGAGTAGGCGATGTTTTTTTTTGTTTTTTGTTTTTTTTTTTTTAAACTTTATTTATTATTTATTTATTTGCCTTGGTGTTTGCCTGGAACTGGAACTACAGACAGTTGTTAGCTGCCATGTGGGTGCTGGGAATCGAACCCAGGTCCTCTGGAAGAGCAGACGGTGCTCTTAACCGCTGAGCCATCTCTCCAGCCCCAATAGGCGATGTTTTTTAAGATAACATTTTATTTGCAGATCGTTTCAGATTTACAGAAAGTTGTGTAGTACTGAATGTTCTAGTACACCCTTCACACAGTCTTACCAAATGGTAACATCTTAAAGGAACTATTGTGTTCAAAGAAAACATGTCCTGGAAAGCTTGTATAGATAGGGCAGAAGAGAAACCCCCTTACGCTGGCATACATCCAATAAGGGCTATTTTTATGATTCCTACAAACCCACCACCAACATTCAGGAAGCCTGAACTTGAATCTGAACTGCATTGATTTTGTTAAAAGTGCTTAGTGAAGAGTCCTGAACAAAGAGCCACTACAACAAAGCTGTTACAGCACCCTTTTATCAAGTTAACAAAACCTGTGTCAATATTAAGAGAGCTGATCATAGACACCATGGAAATTAAAGCCAAAAGACTCAAAAGAGCAGCAACAGAAACTGGGAAAAGGAGGAAAAAAATTCATAGGCTAAACATTTCAGGAGAATGAAGGTATCCACCTAAGGAATCTGAAGACCACTGGGCATTTGAGACATATGAAGATAAAGGATAAATCATCCCCCAAAAAAGTCCCCAAAAGCAGTAAATTGACCTAATTTACTGTTTTGTTTTTTTAATCACATTTCTAACAGGATAAAATTTCATAAACCTTCCCAAATGTTTGTTTCTGCTGTTTCTTACAGACACATAATGCAAATGGTCTTTTTGTAGACCCAGGTCAATTGACAATTAAAGCTGGCTTTGGAATTGGAGTGTAGCTCTCTCCTTCTCTAAACATTCATTTAAAGAAAAATGCAAAATCTTTGTATCATATCAGAAGTGCCAACTGATGTGAAGCAGATAAAAAACCAAAATTAAGGGACTATTCTATTGCTACTAATTTCATAATCTTTTGTTTTATTTTGATTATTTAATTTTTTCTTAAGGTATTAATTTTATATCAAAATTTCTAAGATTAATGCATATTAAACTTTTTGTCATGATATTAATGGTCATATAGAATACTAATTATAGAAAAAAGGCTTTATTTAGCTTCCTGTACATGATTTCGAATTTTAGTCTCATCAATTTAGTTTTTTGCTGTGAACCATGACCATGCCTAACTGCAATCTTTGAAGTCTCCAAAAGGATGATGGGGCCCCACAATGACAATTTCACATGGACTATGACAAAGCCACTAGGCTGACAAACATCACCAAAAAATTGCTTTTGAACTACAGACTGCCAGGAAAATTTCGAGGTGGCAAGCTGAGATGGTCCAGCCTGACAGACTACTCTAAAGATGCTGTCACCCTATACAGCAAGAAGTACATTTATGAACACAATACCCACATTCCCAAGATGTGGGGTGAGTGGTTTTTGTTCTTTCTATGGATTATGGGTAATTATCATTGTTGAGGGTGGTTGGTTACAGGTTTTATTGGTAATGGTCAGGAAAAAAGCTGAACAAATGAGATTAGATTCATGGTTCCTTCTTGAAAAAAGAAAAAGGAAAGAGAACTTACAGATTTGATAGGATAAAAGTGTAGATTATTGAATCTACTCTGAGAAAAAGAGAAATTTTAAAAGATTTATTTATTATGTATACAGTATACAGAAGATGGCACCAGATGTCATCATAGATGGTTGTGAGCCACCATGTGGTTGCTGGGAATTGAACTCAGGACCTCTGGCAGAACAGTCAGTGCTCTTAACCTCTGAGCCATCTCTCCAGCCCCTAGGAATTTTGATATAAGAAAAAGGTAGATGTAACATGAAGTTTCTGGCCTGGACTAGCCCCAGTTCAAAACTGCCCACCACCACTTATCTGAACCAGAAATCCCAAAGTCCCAAAGAAACACACAGACGCTTATATTAAATTCATGCTGTTTGGCCTATGGCTCAGGCAGATTGCTAGCTAACTCTTTCATCTTAATTCAACTCACTTCCATTAACATGTCCTGCCATGTGGCCGATGGCTTACCTATGTTATCTTACATGTAGCTTCTTTGGGAGGCTGGATCATGTCTCTCCGTCTGACTCTGCTCTCCTCCAATCTATGCTCCAATTTTCCGCCTACTTGTATGGTGCCCACCATGGCTAAAACAGTCCTTTATTCATAGCATATAGAAAGACATTCCCACATCAGGCAAATTATTGAATCTATTTTTTAAAAACAACCATTTGTTTTAAATATTTTACAATGCATTAGATTTTTTTAATATTTATTTATCATGTATACAGTATACAGAAGAGGGTACCAGATGACATCATAGATGGTTGTGAGCCACCATGTGGTTTCTGGGAATCGAACTCAGGACCTCCAGAAGAACATTCAGTGCTCCTAACCTCTGAGCCATTTCTCGAGCCCAGATTTTTGTATGTTGTATTCAATTTGTGCATATAGATACAAAGTTGAGATTAATTTTGTTACTGTACATATATTTCTACTCTTCTTCAAGGTATTTTACCTATACAGTGAAAGGCCATTGTAAGAGAAACGAAGGAGACTTCCCCTCCCTACCAGATCTGCTAATTGTAAAAAAAATGTTACACTCTGCTCCCATGCCCTATAGCAGGAAGTTAGCCCGCCGTGCTTACGGCTTAAAATACCTGATGCCTAAGGTAACTCAAAATTTGTTTACCCACCCGGATTCCGAGAAAAACCAAAAAGACATCTGGCCTGACCAGATGACTTCACCCTGGAAGACCCCCGCTCCCCCGCCCTGGTAGAACTGCCCTAGAAAAGGCCTGCGAGCCTTAGACTCGAGGTCACTAGCCTCATCTCCTGCTGGTGACCCGCGAGCTCGTGCTTAATAAAGCTTCTGTGTGACCCGATATCGGAGTGAAGCTCTCTGTTTTGGGGTGCCAACTCTAACAACAGCTTATTTAAAAATGTAATGCGGGGGCTGGATAGATGGCTCAGTGTTCTTCCAGAGGACCCAGGTTCGATTCCCAGCACCCACATGGCAGCTAACAACTGTCTGTAGTTCCAGTTCCAGGCAAACACCAAGGCAAATAAATAAATAAATAAATAAATAAAGTTTAAAAAATGTAATGCAAATTGCTGGTCTTGAAAGTTATTACCAGTTAATTAAAATATGAAGAAATGCAAGTTAGTAGTTAGTCACTACAATCAAATGTGAAGTCATAGCAGATATGTTTTCAAGATTAAACAGAGATATTTTAGATAGCTTGTCTTCAAACACTTCAGAGATCCACAGAATATGACATTTAAGATGTTTTAATAACATTTGTTCTTTTTATTTTTAGAATGAGACATGTCTGCTCCTGGAAGAACAAATCTGTTTCAGAGATGATGATGGGCAATGAAGAACTCCATATGAAGTTGACTTTCTTGGTGGCAAAAGTTAGCAAGAAAGTGCTCTTGCCTCAACTGTTGACAATATAATGTCTAAAATGGGCAAGCAAGACACAAAAAGGAACCACCAAACTTGCAAAGATAAGGTAGGATAGCCATTTAGAAAATCTTGTGGAGGAACAAGAATAGGCAACCCTTTTCACCAAGATGGCACCGAAAGTGAAGAAAGAAGCTCCTGACCCTCCCAAAGCTGAAGCCAAAGCAAAGGCCTTGAAAGCCAAGAAGGCACCCACAGCCACAAGAAAAAGAAGATCCGCACATCACCCAACTTCTGGAGGCCCAAGACCCTTAGGCTCAGGAGGCAGCCCAAACACCCTTGAAAGAGCTCGCCCAGGAGAAACAAGCTTGACCACCATGCCATCATCAAGTTCCCCTGACCACTGAGTCAGCCATGAAGAAGATAGAAGACAATAACACACTTGTGTTCATTGTGGATGTCAAGGCCAACAAGCACCAGATCAAACAGGCTGTGAAGAAGCTCTATGACATAGATGTGGCCAAAGTCAACACCCTCATAAGGCCTGACGGAGAAAAGAAGGCGTATGTTCAATTGGCCCCTGATTATGATGCTCTGGATGTCATCAACAAAATTGGGATTATCTAAACTCAGTCCAGCTGGCTAATTCTAAATATACTTTTTCACCATAAAAATGAAAGAAAATCTTTCTTAACAGATAAGTCTGTCAGATATGCTAGGCCTATAGGTCAAAGATGGATGCTCCAATGTCACAGAGGAACCTTGGGTGACTGTCCAGGCAGCCATCTATTTCTGCCATTTCTCACATTTTTTGGAAGTCGCTTGTACTTCTTGTTTTCTCAGGTAATATTATTTTCTTCTTATGTCTCTGAGGGAGCTGAAGATAGCTATAGTTTTCCTAGTTACAGATTCAGAAAAGAAACTCACTAAAGAGGTGTAAAGTATGTAAGCTTGAAAGGCATTAAAAGATAGTTTTCAGTTGTTAATACAGGCTAGATAGAAAGTAAATTAGGGGGGCTGGAGAGATGGCTCAGCGGTTAAGAGCACCGTCTGCTCTTCCAGAGGACCCGGGTTCGATTCCCAGCACCCACATGGCAGCTAACAACTGTCTGTAGTTCCAGTTCCAGGCAAACACCAAGGCAAATAAATAAGTAAAATGAAGTTTTTTTTTTTAAAAAAAAGTAAATTAGGTACAACACTTTGGACTGACCTAGATAGGATAAATAATAGAATATTGTCTCTGAATTTGCCAATTGTTAATGAGCTAGACACTATTGATATACTTCTTGCCTGTATATATTGTATTTAGTTGTATTTATTGCATATAGATTTTCTTAGTTATAACCTTTTTATTTTTGACAAAAAAGGGGAAATGTGGTGATATATTGTGTAGGCTCTAAAGAAATAAAGTTTGCCTGAAGATCAGAGGACAGAGCCAGCAACAGAATTAACTACAGAGGTCAGGAAGTGGTGACCCACACCTTTAATTCTAGCACTAGAGAGGCAGAGATTCTTCGGATCTCTGAGAGTTAGAGGCCAAAAAGAGCCAGGCAGTGGTGGCACACACTTTTAATCCTGGCACTTGGGATCCCATGCCTCTGCTCCCAATACTTGGAAAACACTCATGCCTTTAATCCCAACTCTAGGAAGTTTGAACCAGGAAGTGATATGGCTGAGCAGAGAAAGAAATTTAAGGTGGGAGAAGACAGAATTGGCCCCTTCTTTTTCATCTGAGGACTCAGAGGCATTCAATCTGAGGAGTCATGGAGACAGGAGTCGGTGAGGTGAGAACTGGCTGTGGCTTGTTCCTCTGTCTCTCTGATCTTTTAGCATTTGCCCCAAATGTCTGGCTTCAGATTTTTATTATAAGATCAAATAGAATTTGTGTAATAGACCTTCATTTCACTGTTTTAAAACTGATCCTGCTGAGTGTGTTGGTATTAGCACTGTTTTGATTTGGGGGAGGGCAGGTCACACTTGATAGTCTATGATGCTTTCAGACCCTTAAAAAACTTCCTTCCCCAGACTCCCAAATACTTCGAGTCCAGGTGTGAGCCATAATGCCTGACATCTCATGAGTTCTTGCCTGTACATTTTTCTGCACCTCTGTTCCAGCCTCCTTTCAACAAACTGAATCCCTTTGTTTTCATGTAGGCTACTGTGGTTGACCGCACAAATGTTTAGCTTCCCTGCTTAAAGCACATGAAATTAGAAAGAATCTTTAGCCCAGCTTGAGCAAGAATATCATCCGTTGAGTTATCAATGGTCAGGGACATAAGAAAATGAATAGTGTCTCTGGAACATGGTTCCACTTCCTGACACAAGATCTCATTTCTGAAGTTAGATTTAACTGAGGAGCCTCCTCCAAATATCTGGCTATGTGTGATGGCATGCTTACTTGCTTGCTCATTTGAGACAGGGCTCACAAGACATCCCAGGCCATTTCCAAACTCCCTATGTAGCTGAGGATAGCACTGAACTTACAATCCTCCTGCCCAGCCTCCTGTGCTGAAACATCAATGCTGGGATGCTGTTTTGAGATTGGAGGTAACAGATGTTTGCCCAGATCCTTTCCCAGGTGCTCCTCTTGCACTGGCACTGGCTGTTTTGTTTCTGCTGCCTCTAGGCTCAGTTCCTAGATCCAGGCAGTCTGACCACATCCAGGGATCAGGAGATATTTTTATTTTTTGAGACCTGACATAACCCAAGGGGATAGAAATTCTCTCCACATTTATATCAGCAGAACTGCCTACCCAGCGTGTCAGAGCTGAGGTGAAAGGAGAGAGCTTGGGAAAGGAAGAACCTACTATCCTAGAAACTGTACTTTGTACTTATAGAGGCTACAGTTAGCAGCATTTTCCTAGCCTTGCAATCACTACAATGCAGTTGGGACCTGCAGAACCCTGCAGAGCTGACAACTTTATCCCCATTACTCAGCTGATAAAATTGAGGTTCCAAGAGGTGAAAATTGAGGTTAGAAAAAGTGGCATGCAGGAAAGGTGTCATGAATGGTCCAAAGTCACCCAATTAGCTTCTGATCAAGGAGTGGAACTTAGGTCTGTTGAACTTCCAGCCCAGAGTTCTTCTCTATTGCTCTACCGAGCAAAGCTTCTGGAGTGAGATTGTATCTAGGGGAGAAAAGAGAGGGGGGGCAAAACTCCCAGGTGGCCAGAGGTGCCGAGTAAACCAGTTTCTCAGTCCCTGGAGGAGAGATGGCCTGATGAGGCCAGGTGGGGACTGCAGAGAATGAGGAATCGATCCACCATTCCATGTGAGAATGGATTGTAGCCCCAGTCTGTGCGTGTCAATGGATCTGATTAGCACTTGCGTGAGTCTCCAGATATCGACTGGCAGGTGAGAATCATTCTGGGACCAGCAGGGAGTCAGTCTCCTCTGTGCCCATTCCCATCCGTTTATTCCCTTTGCAGAGGCATCCCCCCCACCCCCACACAACTACATCCCTGCAACCTGGAGGTCTCCAGATTCCTCTAACTTCAGATCTAATGGGAATCAGGGCTTCTGATCAAGGAGGGACACATGGCTGGCACGTATCTCATCCAGTCATGCCAGATTCAACCCTTAGAAAAGCCCATGGATGGATGCATTTACCTTGGAGCTTAAATCACATAAAAAAAAAAAAAAAAGCAAGAGCACTGCAAACATGTGTGTCATGTGACCTTGGGCAAATTATCTGCCATGGAAGCATCAGATCCTCAATGTGCAAAGAATAAAAACTAGCTTCCTCCCCAGACTGTGTGGAAGTATATGTAAAAGTCCTTTTCATATGGCCTAAAATGTTAGATGGCAATTGCCTCTCCAACTCGCCTGAGGATGTGCACTCACTCTAGTTGACCTTCTAGGTACGTTCTCTAGTTGACCCCACTTCTGCTTCTGTTCTCTTGATTTGAATGTCATGTTAGTGACAGTAATCACCTCCACATTTGGCGGACCTGAAGCAGCTCTGCCTTCCAGGAACTTCAACCCATATTATTGGGTTTTCTTTGGGGGCATTGAACTGTCCATAAGAAAACAAGACAGGCTTAGCTTTATCATACCCAAAGAGTCCTTTAGCCCCAAAGGCTGGATCCAAGGTTGGCATGTGCTAATTGGAGGATGGTGTTTTAGGCATTTTCTGTCTGCCAGGCTGGGGTCAGCAGGGAGCCAGTGGCAAGAGGCCATGGCCTCTTTCATTAGCCTCCATGTGATAGAAGTGCTTTCTTTCTGTTTTCTTCCCTGTCCTTCCAAGGGGAGCTCTGCTCAGCTCACAGTAGCTCTCCTCCTTTGCCTTGATAGTGCCAGATTTCTCCCCTGGGGGCTGCTGGACTTGTCTGCTGATGGCTGACCCTCAGACCATCTGTCACAAGAGCTTGTCCTTAGCCCTGCCTGAATTGGGCTCTTTTGGACCATTAAAGTCCCTGATGTCACAGCACATGGGCTGCAATGGCAACCGAGAGCTGTGCTCAGAACCATGGACAGATGCTAAGGTTCCCGGATGAGTGGGGTCCTCACTCTGTGTGCAGACACAAATGGGATCGCACTATCAGCAGCACCATGGACAGACACTGCCAACTGCCTTTGCCTGGAAAAGCAGTCTCTGAGGAGTACGGTTTGTCAAAATTCTTCTGATTATAAGAAATGAAAATCTGGAGGCTGGAGAGATGACTCAGCAGTCAAGAGAACTTACTGCTCTCAAACAGAGATTGAGCGCTTAGTTCCCAGCAACCACATCTGTCCTGTTCACAACAGTCTCAGCTTTAGGGCATCCGACATCTTTCTTGGAATTGACCTCCTGACTTCTTGGGGATCTACATGTACCTGTACATGCAAAAATGTGTACATTTGGGAGGCAGAGGAAGGAGGATCTCTGTGGCCAATTTGGTCTAAATCGTGAGTTCCAGGACCACCGGGATTACATAGTGAGATCTTGTATTTAAACAAACAAACAAACAAATAAACACGTGCATACACACACATACACATGCACACACACAATACATCTTTAAAAAGAAAACTTAGACAGAGGGGGTGATATTCACTTTTAATCCCAGCACTCAGGAGGCTGAGGCAGGTAGATCTCTGTT
>PVIH01000282.1:79866-111535 GCA_004025045.1 Sigmodon hispidus
AAAAAAAAAAAAAAAAAAAAAAAAAAAAAAAAAAAAAAAAAAAAAAAAAAAAAAAAAAAAAAAAAAAAAAAAAAAAAAAAAAAAAAAAAAAAAAAAAAAAAAAAAAAAAAAAAAAAAAAAAAAAAAGAAAGAAAGAAAGAAAGAAAAAAAAGAATGTTTTTTTTTTTTTTAAGAAATGAAATGAAAATGGGCTGGGGAGGTGGCTGAGCATGTAGGAGGACCTGGTAGTGCAAGCCTGGTGACGTGATTTTGCTTTTAGGAACCCATATAAGAAAGCCAGATGAGGTGGCCATATCTCCAGTCAGTCCCATGAAAAATGGGGAGGAGGGACAGGGGACTCACTTGGAACCTCACAGGCCAGCTATCCTACACAGCTCGGCATAAACAAGAGAGATGGCCTTGGAAAAATGGAAAGAAGTGACAGCCAAAAGGTCCTCTGACCTCCACATGCACACACATGTCATGCAAGTGCATGCAATACATGGTAATAAATAAAATGAAATTTAAAACAACAAAAAGAGATGGAATTCTATTTTAAACTTAATCAAAGCTGTTCTTTGCACAAGCCAGTGGTGGTACTGAATGTCACAATCTGTTGCATTAAGTGGTGTGAAATTAAGGGCACATTCTCTGTTATTTATTTATTTATTTATTTATTTATTTAGGGTAGAGTCTTTCTGTATTTATGGCCCTGGATATCCTGGAACTCGGTAGATTAGGCTTGAACTCACAGTGATCTGCCTGCTTTTGCCTTCCAAGTGCTGGGATTAAACATGTGTGCTGCCACACGCCGCTCCTCCTCTCCTTTACTTTAGGAAAGCAGAAATGGGGCTTTTAAAGTTATCTATTTCTTCTTCTTCTGTTTTTTCAAGTCAGGGTTTCTCTGTGTTACGGCTCTGGCTGTCCTGGAACTCACTTTGTATACCAGACTGATCTCAAATGTATGGAAATCTGTCTGCCTCTGCCTCACTGGGATCAAAGATGTGCGTCACCACTGCCTGGCTTATCTACTTCTTGAGCTTGAGTCATTCAGGAAAATTTATTCAAGTTTTCCAATACATGACAGAAACTTCTTCAGTATACCCTTTCAATTTTTTTTTTTGTTTTGAAATAGAGTCTCATGAAACCCAGGCTGGACTTGAGCTTATTATATAGCCCAGAATGGCCTTCAACCTCTAAGCCTCCTGATTCCACCTCCCTGGTGCAGCAATAACAGGCATGTACCACCAAGTCTCATTTCTGAAGTTTTAAATTTCTTTTTTTAATACTTATTTATTATGTATACAGTGTACAGAAGAGGGTACTAGATTTCATTATAGATGGTTTTGAGCCACCATGTGGTTGCTGGGAATTGAACTCAGGACCTCTGGAAGCACAGTCAGTGCTCTTAACCTCTGAGCCATCTCTCTAGCCCCCTGAAGTTTTAAATTTCAAACCAACGGATTCGTGTACTCTAGACAGATACGCTGTCAACTTTACTGTATTCCCAGCACTTATCCTTTCCATGCTTAACAGTATTGTATTGATAGCTGCTCTCTGGTTGCTAATATTAATTTTGGCAACTTGTATCAGCTTGATCAGAAGTAAATTTAATTAAATTGCACATGTTTTCCCACTTCTGCCTCCACCTCCCCGCTTAGAACATTATAGTTTCATTGTGGCAACTTCCCAACAGGCTTCCAGGCTACGTGTTCCCACCACAGTACATTCTGCACATTGCTGCCAAAGGAAGCTTAAAAGGACTGTTAGTGTCTCCCGGTCTCCTCTGAATAATTTCCAGCCCCCTCCAACTTTCCTTCAATGCTCACCCTACCATCTAACAAGCAGCCATGGTTCCGAGTCATGGCCAACTTCTCCCCTGAACAAAACCACCTCATTTCCGGCTGTGCTGGTCTACTTTTCATTTACATTAAACCCAAAAGATTAGTTTTGACTCTGTGCTTCTGAAACTCCAACTTTATGAAATAAAAATACCTGCTTTGGAAAACATAGTCAAGACTGGAAAGGATGGTATCATGACTAATTTTATAGCAATTCGACACAAGCTAGAATTGTTAGGGAAGAGAGATTCATAGTTGAGAAAATACCTTCATAGATTTACCTAGAGGGAAGTCTTTAGAGTGTGCTCTTGATTAATGATTGCTGTGGGTGACCCACCTCAATGGGGTTGGTGTCACCCCTGGGCAGGTAGTTCTGGATGCTATAAGGAAGCTGGCTGAGGCCAGGTGGTGGTGGCATACTCTTTAATCCCAGCATTTGGGAAGAAGAGGTAGGTGAATCTCTGAGTTTAAGGCCAGCCTGGTCTACTGAATGAGTTACAAGGCAGCCAAAGCCACACAGAAAATACCCTATATCAAAAAACAAACAAACCAACTAACCAACCAACCAAACAGCCTGAAAAACTGTGGGGATCTAGCCAGAAGCAGCATTCCCCCATGGCTTCCAAGTTCCCTTCGTGATAAATTATAACTCTTAGCTGAAATAAACTATTTTCTCCACAAGTTGCTTCTTTGTGATAGTGTTTTAACACAGCAGTAGGAGCTCTCGGAAAACAGATGGCAGCTATAGACTGTATGTGCTCAGTATTTCAGCTGCAAAACATGATAAACTAGTTACTCTCAACCTTCCCAATGCTGGGACCCTTTAACACAGCTCCTCATGTTGTGGTGACACCCCAACCATAAAATTACTTTCATTACTTCTTCATCACTTTGATCTTGCTACTATTATATATTGTATATCAGATTATAATATTATAATTTATATATTATATATAATTTATTATAAATTATAATATTAAAATCTGATATACAACTCCTATGAAAGGGTTGTTTAATTCCCAAAAGGTTCTTGACCCACAGATTGAAAACCACTAGGAAAAACACTCTTCCTTTTCAGTCTTTTGCTATTACTCTGTCTGTCTGTCTCCCGTGTGTGTGTGGGGGGGAGGGGAGAATGTGTGTATGACTCTCCATCCTATTCTTTTTTTTTTTAAAATAACTTTATTTATTTATTTATTTGCCTTGGTGTTTGCCTGGAACTGGAACTACAGACAGTTGTTAGCTGCCATGTGGGTGCTGGGAATCGAACCCGGGTCCTCTGGAAGAACAGACGGTGCTCTTAACCACTGAGCCATCTCTCCAACCCCCATCCTATTCTTTTAAGACAGGGTCTCTCACTGAGCCTGGAGCTAGGCAGCCCACCAACCCCAGTGATCTCCCTGCCTCTGCCCCACGTAGTGATGAGGTCACAGACATGCACTTTTTTATGTGGGCTCAAGAGGATTTGAACTCTGTTCCTCGTGTTCTCACGGCAAGTGCTCTTCTGCACTGCGCTATCTCATCAGCCTGTATGTTTTTTTGACTGGTTTGTTGTTTTCTTTTTTCAAGTGAGGTTTTATACTATAGCCCAGGCTGTCCTGGGATTCATGACAATTCTCCTCCCTTAGCCTTAGGCACACTGGGGTTACAAACATAAAATGCCATGCACAGACACTCTCTCTCTCTCTCTCTCTCTCTCTCTCTCTCTCTCTCTCTCTCTCTCTCTCTCTGTGGGTATGTTATAGTTTGAATGTAATTGGCCCCATAATCACCTAGGGAGTGGCACTATTAGGAAGTATGGCTTTGTTGGAGTGGGTATGGCCTTATTGGAGAAAGTGTGTCACTGTGTGTGTGGGGGGCAGGCAGATTCCCTTTGCTCAGGATACAGCCTAGTGTCTCAGTTGACTTCCTGTTGCCTAAAAGATGTAGGTGTCTCAGCTACTACTCCAGCACCGTGTCTGCCTGCATGCCACCATGCTCCCTGTCATGATGATGATGGACTGAACCTCAGAACTATAAGCAAGCCACCTCAATTAAATATTTTGTTTATAAGAGATATTGTGGGGGCTGGAGAGATGGCTCAGCGGTTAAGAGCACCGTCTGCTCTTCCAGAGGCCCCGGGTTCGATTCCCAGCACCCACATGGCAGCTAACAACTGTCTGTAGTTCCAGTTCCAGGCAAAACACCAAGGCAAATAAATAAATAAAGTATAAGAGATATTGTGGTCATAGTGTCTCTTCAAAGCAATAACAAACCAAACTAAGACTCTGTGTGTGTGTGTGTGTGTGTGTGTGTACGCGCGCGCATGTTGCTTGAATGTTTGTGTGTGCACATGAAAGGCCATTGAATTGGATGTCTTTCTCAATCACTCTCCACCTTATTTCCTGAGTCAGGGCCTCTCACTGAACCCAGAGCTCCCTGATTCAGCTAGGCTGGCTGGGTCTTAGCCATTGAACCATCCCTCCAGCCTCTGTTCTCAGTTTATTATGAAAGATAATTTAATATTTTGTCACTGCATCCCACAGTTCTTGGTCCCGAGGTCCAGTACAGTTATAATACAATTGTTGTCATCAGCATTTACATGGCTGATTCTATAGTCACGGTTCACTGGAAAGTCTAATCCACATTGTTTTTCCTTCACAGTTTTGTCTTCTCTTGTGTTGGAGGTGGTTCCGTTGCTCTTTTTTCCCTCTGATTTTTTTAATTTTCCACACCTTTATTATGAAGTTCTTCCAAACTCTTTAATAGGAGGAAAATTGTACCTAAACGCTAATTTCCACATGACAAAACACATCAGGTAAGCTATTGAATCCACTTCCCTGAACAAGTTTTGGGGCTATCTATCTTTTTTGGAATCTTCTCAACAGAACTTAATCCAAGGATTCTGTAAGTTGATTTTCTGGTCTGAGTCCTCTTTTCTATATATTTTTCTTTTTGGTTTAGTCTTTCATTTTGATGGAGCACATTTTTATTCTCAACCTTTTGGTTAATATCAGGAATAGGAGTGAAAGGCTCAGTGGTTAATAACCTTTGCTGTGCATGCAGAGGAACTAGGATGGATTTCTTTCTTTCTCTTTTTGTTTGTTTGTTTGAGACAGAGTTTCCCTGTGTAGCTTTGGAGCCTGTCCTGGAACTTCCTCTATAGACCTGATTGACCTCCAACTCACAGAGATTTACCTGCCTCTATTTCCCTGAATGCTGGGATTAAAGGCGTGCACCACCACTGCCTGGCCTAGGCTTGATTTCTAAAACCCACTTGGGAGCTCATAATTGCCTCCAACTCCAGTTTCAAAGTATCTAGCACCCTCTTCTGACCTCTTCAGGTACTGCACACACACAATGCACATATGGGAACATACATATATGCATTAAAATATTTTTTAAAGGGAGAATACTATAGGGGCTGTCAAGATGCTCGGGGTAACAGGCACTTGTTTCCAAGTGTGACAAATTGAGTTTGATTGTTGGGACTCCTATGGTAGAAGGAGAGAAGTGACTTCTGCAAGTTGTATTCTGACTTCCACATATGTGTAGTGGCATACATGTGTACACACACGCACACACACACATACACTCATACACACTCACACACACATACACACTCACACACACATACACACTCACACACAAATACACACCCATACACACAAATGCACACACATACACACTCACACACAAATACACACCCATACACACAAATGCACACACATACACACTCATACACACACATACACACTCATACACACTCACACACACATTCTCACACACACTCATACACACACTCATACACACACAAATGCACACACATACACACTCACACACACATACACTCTCACACACATACACACACACTCTCTCACACACACATACACACACACATACACACACATAAACACTCACACACACACTCATGCACACTACAAAATGATAATGACACACATCCTTTAACTGCTTCCTAAGTTAGAACTCATGAAGAGAAATCCCTCCAGAAAAGTCTTCATTATTCTATCTTGGTTTATCATTTGGGCAGGGTAAGAATTCCTTCCAAATCTGAAGGCATTGCTGCAGTACAGCTCTTGAGAAAACCTTTGCTTTTTTTGGTTCTACATTTTTTTTTAAATGTGCATATATCCTACCCTTTCAGTAAAGAGGCTCTTACCATTTTATTTCTATCTTTTTCCATCTAAAAGGTCTTTCTAGTGAGGATTTTGTGGGACCCACTTTCACTCATACATGTCGTATCCACAGCTGTGGCTTGTGCACTGGTAACTTATCTCTATCTGCTATGAGGTAGATATAATCTATTTCTGATGACCACTTCATTGTCTACAATCCCCTTTGCAGATCTAACCTTCTTTTCTGTCTACTCAGGAGCTCCAGTGAAAAGCTCATGTCTCACCCAAGGGGATGCACAAACATTCTAGACACTGTCCCGTGAGCCCCAGGGTTTCACTGAATGCACTCTTTCCATTATGCCCAGTGCCAAACCTTTCTGTTTCACCCTTTTAAAAATGTGTATCTTGTGTGCATGTGCATATGTATGTGTGCATGTGTGTGTATGAGGATATGTGTGTGTGAGAGAGAGTGCCATGGTGTGTGTGTGGTCAGGAAACAGTGTGCAGGAGTCATCCCGCTCTTCCTCACCCCGTGAGTCCAAGGGACCAAACTCAGGCCATCAGGTTTAGCAGTAGGCACCTGGACCCACTGTCTTGCCCAGCTCTCACCTTTTGTAACATTGAGGCCTGAAGCTAGGCAATCATCTCTATACTGGAGTATATCCTTACTTCACGTCTCAAAACAGAAAAGTTTCCAGTCTCCAGAGTATGGATGACTTAGTCAACTACTGATGTATGATAGGGGAGACCTGATTCTCGGAGACTTTCAACCCATTCCCACAGTGCGTGTGTTTTTGTTATTGTTTGCCATATTTTAGATTTTTTTGTTTTATATATAGAATACTTTTTCAAATGCATATGTGTGCACCACACATGTGCCTGTGTTCTCAGATCTTAGAAGAAGACACGAGGGCTGGAGAGGTGGCTCAGAGGTTAAGAGCACTGGCTGCTCTTCCAGACATTCTGAGTTCAAGTCCCAGCAACCAAACGGTGGCTCACAAGCATCTACAATGAGATCTGGTGCCTTCTGATGTGGTGTGCAGGTAAACTTGAGGGCAAAACACTGTACACATAATAGATAAATAATTAAAAAAAGAAGGAGGCACGGGATTCCCCAGACTGAGAACTGCACACTGGGAATTGAGCACAGGGCCTCTGCAAAATCAACTACTGCTCTATGCTAAGACATTTCACCAGCCTCTGGTTGTCTGTTCTCATATAGCCCTAGCTAGCTTGAAACTCCCTCTGTAGACCAGACTGCCCTCAAACTCACAGAGATCCACCTGCCCTGCCTCCCAAGTGCTGGGATTAAAAGCATGTGCCACCATGGCAGGCCATTCCAAAGATTTTAAACCAAACTTTGCTCTCACGCTCTGTGGTGTTTATAGCGTCTGCTCTTTCTCTGGTCCTCAGTCTCCAGGTGACTGTCGGGCCTTTGACATCCTTGCTATGCAGGTATCTCACTTTTCTCAACTCTTGCATCCACTTGCCATCTTCCAAAAATAAATCTTTGTTGCTTGAATCCTAATTGATCTTATAATAAAAACTCAGAGCCAGATATTGGGGCAAATGCTAAAAGATCAGAGAAACAGAGGAGCAAGCCACAGCCAGTTCTCACCTCACCGACTCCTAAGCCAAAGGGGAAGATTCTGTCTCCACGAATCCTCAGACTGAATGGGGAAGCAAAGGCAGCTGCAAAGCTGGAATGGAAGGGCCCGAACTCCTGCCTCCTCCTGCCTTATATTCCTTTCTCTGCCCAGCCATATCACTTTCTTTCTCAAACTTCCTAGAACTGGAGTTAAATAGCATTTATGCTTCCTAAGTATTGGGAGCAGATGCATGGGATCCTAAGTGCTGGGATTAAAGGTGTGTGCCACCACTGCCTGGCTCTGTTTCTCTTTTAGACCAGATTAATCTCATGTAGTACAGGCTGGCCTTGAACTCACAGAGATCCAGATGGATCTCTCTGCCTCTGGCTAAGATCAAAAATGTGTGTCACCACTGCCTGACCTCTATGGCTAACTGTGGCAGGCTCTGTCTTCTGATCTTCAGGCAATCTTTATTTGCTACAAGTCTTGTTGAGAGAGCAGACATACATGAGTTTATTCCACCTGTCATAGTTAGGCATATTTTTAAAAAACATACTCTTAATTACTCCACAATACTGCCTCCCAAATGAGAAAACACATCAAGGGTCCTTCAGCCTGATGAGAATGAAATGAGATTACACATGTGTAAACAGGAGTCAATGTAAACTCCTCTGCCAAAACCCTCTTTTCCTCCTTTCTGTTCACTGATTTCTTCCCATCTCAGAGGGACAGCTCAAACTTACCTTCTGATGGGGACATTCTCTGATGATCCAGCTCAAAGGGATGCCCCTGAGCTCAAAGCTACTGAATGAGATTCTCTTTGCCCCTTCCTTGACTTTAAACAATGCTGCTTTCTTCTATTGTAATCACAAAGCTGAAATTCAGAATCAGTTGTAGGTTTGTGTGTGTATGCACACAGAGTGATATTTTGTTTGTGCTCTAACAAATATAACAAATAAAGCTTGCCTGGAGATCAGAGGGCAGAGCTAGCCACTAGTTAACCACAGAGGCCAGGCAGTGGTGGCACACATCTTTAATCCCAGCACTTCGGAGGAGGAAACACTAAGATCAAGAGTTCATGACCTGGGGGCTGGAGAGATGGCTCAGCGGTTAAGAGCACCATCTGCTCTTCCAGAGGACCCGGGTTCGATTCCCAGCACCCACATGGCAGCTAACAACTGTCTGTAGTTCCAGTTCCAGGCAAATACCAAGGCAAATAAATAAATAATAAATAAATAAAGTTTAAAAAAAAAAAAAAAGAGTTCATGACCACCCTGGGCTACATGAGATTGAATCTGTCTGAAAGAGAAACAGAGACAGGCTGTGGCAGTGACTCACATCTTTAATCCCAGCACCAGGGAGGTGGAGACAGGAATATAAGGTGCAGACTGAGGAGTTGGTAAGAAGTGGCTGTGGCTGATCCTTTGTCTCTCTGATCTTTCAGCATTTACCCCCTATATCTGACTCTGGGTTATTATTATTAAGACAGTTTGTGCTACACACACACACACACACACACACACACACACACACACACACAGGCTTATCTAAACAAAAATGAAGTGTAGGAGCTTTTGTGTGTGTTGTGGCTGTGGCCCTCAGACAGAGCCCACCTGGCCTTGCCTCTAGATGGTAGGGCTAGTGGCTATGGCTGTACCAGCTCCTGTGCTAATGCTCAGAGGCTTCACCTTTTACTACTATTATTAACTGAAATTTTATTTCTGCATACATGATGCATGTATGTGTGTGTGTGTGAGTAGAGAGGTGCATTCTTGCCAAGCATGCTGTGGAGGTTGGAAGACAACCTCCCATGTTAGTTCTTGTCTTCACCTTGTTTGAGATCAGGATCTCTTTTCCGTTTCCATTGCTTGCTATTGAGTATGCAAAACCAGCTGGCCTACAAACTTCCAAAATCTGCCTTAGTAACACTGGGATTATGGATGTGAGCTGGAGAGATGGCTTAGTGATTAAGAGCATCCAATTTACACACACACACACACGATTTAAAAAAATAAAGAAAATATATTACTAAAATTATTTTCTATTACCTCTATTACATTTATAATTTATATTCTATTGTTTCTACAGAACCTGACCTGATCCAACAATGCTCACCTGGGCTCTGATTCCCCCACTCAGATCTTGACATTCTTTTTCACAAGCCTGAGACCCATCTTGTCAATACTGAGGGTCTTTGCACGTTGGAATAGTGAGTGGATGATAGTATAGCCAGTCCATAAGCATGTCACTTCTTTCCTGGCTTCCTTCCCATGCTTCTTTCTGATTTGGGGACAGAGGTACAGAGCATCCCCCATCCCCAGCTGAAGATCCAGGAGGCTGCTGCTTTCTAGTCTAGACTCAAGCCCAGAATCCTCCAGGAGGCCCCGCACACTCCTAGCCCATGCTGTCTGGTAGGGGATGTTGGGGTCTTTCCCTGATTTTAACGTCTTTTCTCTTATCTGCCCTTCCCTCCCCCCTTCTTCTCTTCTCTTTTAAAAGTCTAATTCTGAGCAGCCGGCTCCGTTCAGCCTGACTGGTTTGTTATGGCTTATAATCTGCACCAGGATTAATTACCTAATTACTGACAAACGTCCGCTGGCAAGATTCCGCTCCAGCTTGTCAGCTTGAAGTGTTTAATTATTTTAATCATTTACTTTCATCTTCAAAATTTATGCTGCCAAGGGAGTTGCAGGGCATCTTTTAATTATGATTTGGGTTTTCTGCCGGGCTGTGTTCTGTTCCTGGGGAGGGGGAACATTATTTTTTACCATTCCACCAAAGCCTGAACACCCTTCGACTCCTGGGGTTTGGCTCCTTGTTGCCGAGGTGGGAGGCAGAAGGATCTCAGGTCACCTCTCATCACCACTCCTGAGTCCTCAGAACATGGTGTGTGTGGGCGTGTGATGGGGATTTGTACCTCAGACTACTTATTATGTACTAGACTACATGGTATGCGTTTGTTATGAAGAGTGTTCATATTTGTGAACATAAAGAATATTAAAACCCTGTCAACTATGCCAAACATTCTAGTGCCTTAGTAGGAAGAAACAAGGAGGGATTTCATTTTATTTATTTTTAAGACATAACTTGTTTTCAAACATTTTATCACCATATATTAATTACATATAATAAAATCAATTACTGATTTTTTTTTTTAGACAAGTTTTTACCATATAACAGCTTTGGGTGCCCTGGAACTCACTCAGTAGACTAGGGTGGCCTTGAACTCACAGAAGTCACCTGCCTCTGCTTCCTGAGTGCTGGGATTAAAGGCGTGTTCCACCACCACTTCGTGTTTCTGTTTCTTATATTGTCAGTGTGGTGGCCACTGCTGAAGTGTTTGAGCTTTCTGAACAAATTTTAAATAAGAACTTCTTTGCTGGGGGCTGGAGAGATGGCTCTGTGATTTTTGAGCATGTATTGCTCTTGCAGAGGATCCAAGTTTGGTGCCTGGCACCCATGCTGGGTGGCTCATAATCACCTGTAACTATAGCCTCAGTCAAATTCACACACTCACATGATTTAAAAAATTTTAAAAAGGGTGGGCTCATCCGTTAAGAGCACTGACCACTGTTCCAGATGAGTCAGGGTCAATTTCTAGCACCTATGTGGCAGCTCACAACTGTCCATAACTCCAGTTCCAGGGGACTCAACATCCTCACATAGACATACATGCAGGAAAAACACCAATGCATATAAAATAAAAATAAATGTATTTTAAAAAAAATATAAGTGGGTAGTGTTGGTGGTGTGTGACTTTAATCCAGGATTTGGAAGGCAGAGGTATTCGGATCTCTAAGCTTGAGGCCAGCCTAGTCTACAGCTACACAGAGAAGCCTGGCCTTAAAATAAAATAACACACACACACACACACACACACACACAAAGCAAACGAACAAACTGTGTTGGTTTGAAAGAAAATGACCCCATGGCGAGTGGCACTACCAGAACGTGTGGCCTTGTTAGAAGACATATATCACTGTGAAGGCAGGACAGGCAGTGAGGTCTCAGATATGATCAAATCATGCCCAGTGTTTCAAACCATTTCCTGTAGCCTCTGGGGATCAAGATGTAGCTCTTCTTCCAGCACCATGTCTGCCTGCATGTCACCACGTTCCACCGTAATAGTAGACTTAACCTCTGAAACTGTAAGCTACCCAATTAAATGTTTTGTTTTAATAAGGTGCTGAGCCAGTGGGGCAGCAGTGATGCACCAAAACCCCAAAACGACCAACCAACCAAAAAACAAAACTGAAGTTGTCATAGTCATGGTGTCTCTTCACAGCGATAGAAACCCAAACTTAGACATAAACAAAAACAAATTTCTTTGCTCATTTATTATGATTATTAAATAATAGAATGAAATATTAAAGTAAAAGCAGGACAATGTTCTACCTGAAAGGAAGACATGTTGGGGGCTCAGCTGATTAAAACACTAGCTGTTTATCCTGACCACCTGAGGGTGTTCCTGGAACCCACAGTAGAATGAGAGAACCAGCTCTGAAGCTGTCATATGTGCCTGTGTACACACACACACACACACACACACACACACACACAGAGGCACCACTAACAATGTTACCTTACCTAGAGCTAGGGTCATCACTGAGGCGATTTAATTAAAATGAGGTCATTTGGATGAGAATTAATCCAATATTGATGTCCTTATAGAAAGGTGAACACTTTGGATACAGACACCTCCCCCCATATGGAAAGAAGAGAGAGGCAGAGAGAGAGAGAGAGAGAACACAGGAAAGAATGAAGGCAGAGATGAAATGTACATCTATGAGCAAAAGAACACTAAAGATTGTCAAGAAGCCACCTGAAGCCCCAGGAAAGGCACAAAATCAGAGCAGGAGGCCCTCCAAAGGACCTCTTTACACCTCCATCTAGATGTCTAGATTCTAAACACTGACAGAACAGATTCTTGTCCCTCCAGCTCCTCAGTTTGCCCTGTCTTGCACAAGCATTAAGAAGTGAACTGAGAGGCTGGAGAGATAGCTCAGAGGTTAAGAGCACTGGCTGTTCTTCCAGAGGTCCTGAGTTCAATTCCCAGCAACCACATGGTGGCTCACAACCATCTGTAATGAAATCTGGTACCCTCTTCTGTACATTGTATACATAATAAATAAATAAATAAATATTTAAAAAAAATTAAGAATAAAGAAAAATAATAAAAATAAAAAAATAAAGAAGCAATAAAGCTTCTTTAAAAGATTAAAGAAGAAGAAGAAGAAGAAGAAGAAGAAGAAGAAGAAGAAGAAGAAGAAGAAGAAGAAGAAGAAGAAGAAGAAGTAGTGAGTTGAATCCCCTGAGGGAGGTCAGGTTGGTCCTGTGGAATCTGTGTCATAGCACTGACAGAAGCTGCATCCATGATGGATCGGTGATGTGGGAGCCACTGAGGGTTGCCCCAGCCCCAGGCTGGAAGTGACAGAGGGGACAGCTCAGAGCTGGGATACTAAGGAGAGAAGGAAAATCAGTTTAATGAGCTCTGCAATGCCATTAATGAAGCATTAAGTATCCAGGGGCTTCTAGCATGCGGGCTGCATCAAGGCCACACAAGCTGAAGGGTAGCGGGAGCTAGGTCATGGCAGGTCTTAATGTGCTGTGATCTGTGTTTTGGATGGTTCCCTCTATGGAGCCTAAGGTGGAGAATCCCCTTCCCTTCTCTGGACCTGGGACCTAGGCCTGCTCATGGTACTACATTCCCTAACACAGTTCATGGCTGAGTTCACTGTCATGTGCATCTGTCCCTAAATGTGCTGCACAGCCTTGTGCACAGTGTCACTCCTGGCTACATTTGTGCTTCCACATGAACAGCTTACTTACCTCTCTAAAAAAGCATAGAGAACCTCTTGCCTGAATTCTACAAAATCTTTGTCTGGGACCCAGGCTGTTCCCTGTTAGAACCTCCGCCCTTCCCTCAGGTCAGAGTCAGATCCACCAGAGTTCAAAAGCCCTGCCTAAAGATCAACTTCCTCCCCTATAGACACTGCTTCTGTGGGTCATCAGGGTAGGGTGTCTATGTGGAATCCAGACCCTCTTGTCAGTCTTGGTTTTCTATAGCTAAGCCTAGCTTATGATGTTGGTGATGAGGGGCATGGACCAGTTACAGCCCAGTGTGGGTCTGGGCTGGACGGACTTGGGTTTGGCCCTAATTCTGCCTTTAACAAAAGCGCTTGCCTTCTGGATCCCAACTTTCTTGCCTGAGGAATAGAGTGTGATTTCTATTTTATAAACTACTAATAGGCTGGAGATGAAGCACAATTGGTAGAGTACTCACCTAGCATAGACAAAGCCCTGGGTTCAAAACCCGGCACCGACTATACAGTATGGTGGTATAATCCCAGCACTCAGAATGGTCAGAAAATACAAGGTTTTCTTTGACTACATGAGTTTGAGGCCAGCCCAGACTATTTGAAACCCTGTCTCAGATGAATTAAACATATACAAACATGCATCTATACATACAGGTTCAAACACTAGGGACTGGGATAGAGTTCAATAATAAAACAGGCTTGGCCTGAAGACCTGGACTCAATCCCCAGCACAAACAAATGGATACCCAAATCAGCAAAGTCCTAAACAAATATGACATCAGTACAAATGGTGTTTGCCCTTGGTTCTGGGGACCTCCCACCAAAACACAATCCTCCCCTTCCTCATGTTTCATCTTTTAGAAATAATCTCTAGGGGCTGGAGAGATGGCTCAGTGGTTAAGGGCACCGTCTGCTCTTCCAGAGGACCCGGGTTCGATTCCCAGCACCCACATGGCAGCTAACAACTGTCTGTAGTTCCAGTTCCAGGCAAAACACCAAGGCAAATAAATAAATAAATAAATAAATAAAGTTAAAAAAATAATCTCTAGGAACAGTATGTCTCAGGCTTCACTCAGGGTTCTCTTCTGTCTGGGCCAACAGAGCTGTGCTTGGCTGTGCTATGGACCTACTGGGCAGGTTTCTGAACTTCTCTAGGTCTGTGTTCTCATGGGCAGAGAATGATACTAACCACTCACACAAGCCTAATAAGAACGTGAAAAAGTATCATCATGGCTACAGGGACTGGCACAGGAGTAGTGTCCAGCTATGAGGCAATGTTAGGCACAGAGACTAAATGAGAATTTTTATTTTTAATTTTTAAAATTTATTTTATTTATTTATTATACATTATACAGAAGAGGGCACCAGATGTCATTATAGATGGTTGTGAGCCACCATGTGGTTGCTAGGAATTGAACTCAGGACCTCTGGAAGAACAATCAGTGCGCTTAACCTCTGAGCCATCTCTTCAGCCCCCTATTTTTAATTTTTTAAGGAAGGTTTTTTTTTTTTTTTTTTTTTTTTTTTTTTTTTTTTTTTTTTTTTTTTTTTTTTTTTTTTTTTTTTTTTACTATCTAGCTCTGGCTGGCTTAGAATTTACTATGTAGACCTGGCTGACCTTGAACTCATAGAGATCTGCCTGCTTCTATCTCCCAAGTGGAGAAATCAAAGGGGTGAACCACCAGCCTAAATGATGATTTTGTCTGTTAGCTTTCCAGTTGCTATCCGACTCCTGAGAAGTGTTGGAGGGGTGATGTGGGCTAGGCACGAGATAGCCTGGCATGCTCACCTGCCTGCCTGTCTACCTTGCTTGGAGCTCTGCCATGCTGACTCTCTTACCTTCTTCTCGCCTTTCTGGTTCAGCTCCAAGTGTATAAGGGGGGAGTCCTGGGGACAAGCACCCTGTCACTCAGCTATACACCCAACTTCTCATCACCTAGGGAGGCACATACATGCCATGGCATCTACGGGGAGCTCAGAAGACCACTTTCAGGAACCAGGTCTCTCCTTCCATCGTGTGGGTCCTGGCTTTCAAACTCACGTTGTGGACTTGTTAGCAAGTATCTTTACCCCCGGAGCCAGCTCTTGGGTCCCTCCCCATCATTTAGTGGTCTTTTCTTCCTTTGACTTGCTCTTAGGCTTCCCATGTATAATCAATATCAATTATGGAGCTTCAGGTTAAAAGTCTCTAAATGAAGAAAACTCTCTCTTCTTTACAACTGGGAATCTCAGCTTTGACCTGAATTTAAACAGCTCCCTCTTACCTGGCCCTGTATCCACTTTTCTCTAAATCACTGTATGCATCTCATTTAATAGTTCCTTCAAAATATGAATCTGGCCAGCCAGACATGGTGGCACAAGGTGAGACAGGAGCCCCCAGGAGTCCAAGGCCATCTTGGGCTACAAAGCAACTTAAGACCGCTTGAGGCTACCCCCGGTATTTGAACCTAATACTATCTGCTAAGACACCCTCCTCTACCCTACTTTCTGTCCATACCCAATTCCTTCTGGTCCTTCGGATCTGAACTCAGCTTTCTCCTCCTTAAAGCCATCACCCCATCTACCATCCATTAACCCATTTCTTTGTGAACTTAGTGGAGAAACTGAATAACTTTGAGAGCTTCCAAGACAATGCTCCTCCCACCCAGGTATATCCCAAGGAAGGGAAGAAAGGAGTGGAGGAGCCTGTGTGGTCCTGATGGCTTAAAGGTTTGAAGCTCCAAGGGAAAGCTACTGAGAAAACAAAGATTCACAGAACAGAGTGATGTCATTTAAGCTGGCGGGTCATCCAGTGAAGGCACTAGCAATGAGAAGATGGCTTCAGCTTCATCCCAGGGACTCACACAGAGCAAGAAGGGAACCAACACCTGAAAGTCGACCTCTGACCTCCACATGGGTGATGTGGGATGTCTTTCTGTACGCTGTGAATATGCTTTCTTACCATTGGTTAATAAAGAAACTGTTTTGGCCTATGGCAAAGCAGCTTAGAGGCAGGTGGGAAATCCAAGCAGAGATAAAGACAAAAGAGGGCAGAGACAAGGGGAGACCCTGCAGGCTGCAGCCCTAGAAGCAAGATGTAATGGAACACAGGTAAAGCCATAGATTAATAGAAAGAGGTTAAGTTGGGCTGGAGAGATGGATCAGATGTTAAAGGCTAGGCTCACAACCAAAATTATAAGAAATAGGTTAAGTTATAAGAGCTAGTTGGTAATGAGCTTGAGCCATAGCCCAGTTTGTAATTAATATAAGTCTCTGAATAAGTATTTTATAAGTGGTGGGAGAGCTTTGTCCAGACCAAGGGGCCAGAACAGGACAGAAAAATTTACTGGCTACACATGGGTGCAATAGCATATTCATGCCTACACCCATGCACACACATAATAAGTGAGTAAACAAAAATATCATAAAGAGAAAAGCAGGTTATTAGTTTTTTTAAAATGGGAAGTCTACCATGCTTTGTGTGTGTGTGTGTGTGTGTGTGTGTGTGTGTGTGTGTGTGTGTGTATGTGTGTGTGTGGTTTATAAAACAATGAAGTAGATTCACAGTTTCAAATTTGCTGTGTAGTTGAGGATGACCTTGAACTCCTGATCTACCTGCTTTTACGGTCTGTGAATTAGGATTACGGAGTGTTCTACCATGCCTAATTCCTGAAGTGCCCGAGATCAAACCTAGGCCTTTGTGCATGCTAGGCAAATACTCTACCAAATGGGCTACAACTCTAGCCCTCCCATAAACATCTTGTTGTCTTTGTACCATTTTGTTTCTTCACTACTGAGAGTTGAACACAGATCCATGAACATGGGAGGCAAACTACCAACTGTGTTACATCAATAGCCTCTCTTGGATGCTTTAACTGGAGTTTCTTCACAGGCCATAAAGAACTTGGAAAGTGTCTGGTAGGGAAGCTCAAATGACAAGGAAAAAACTCTGACTGAATCACAAAGTCATAATCACTGGTACCTCAGGCCCTGAATAAATTGTGTTATATATATTCCTGACCACAGAACTGGGACAAGGTAAGAGGTTGTTGTCCGGGGCTGGAGAGATGGCTCAGCAGTTGAGAGCACTGACTGCTCTTCCAGAGGACCCGGGTTCGATTCCCAGCACCCACATGGCAGCTAACAACTGTCTGTAGTTCCAGTTCCCAGTTCCTGAAAACACCAAGGCAAATAAATAAAAAAGTTAAAAAAAAAAAAAAAGAGGTTGTTTTCCCACTTTGCAGATGTGGAAAATTCAGTAGCCCATCTTTGCTGCTGGGGTGGGCTTGAGGGACAGAGTCTACTGTGCCAAGGAGCCAGGGAGCCCATGGGTAGTCCCTACACTAATGTCCCCATGGCATCTATCCTGTGTGTGCTGACAGTTTGACAGCTTATACAGCAGCTGGTTTGCTCGGAGGAGATCTCCATTAATTAAAGTAGCACAAAGGAGAATAGGCTGATCCATGTTGTTGGGTAATTAAAGCAGAGGAGGGCCCAGGCGTCGGGAATGCTCAAGAGCTACCTGCCAGAACCAAGCTCCATTCGCTGCCCCCAGCCTACACTAGCCCCCAGCTACTGCTCTGTTTCTATAGCCACAGGCCACGGGATGACCTCCATGGATGGAGAGAACAAGCTGTCCTCTGGGTCAGATCCTGAATCACTCCTCTTTTTCTCTCAGCCTCTATCAACTGCTCATCTTTCCTGGGATATAATCGGTGAGGCAAGCTGGTGCTAAAGCATCCAAGATACAGAGCTTGGAAGCATCACTTCTGAAGAAGTACATGTCCCAGGCTGCCTCCATCCCAAAGCTGTTGTCTCACGTCCCAGGACAAGATCTCAAATCAGCCTGCTTCAACATCCAGTATCCTGGTACAAAATGCATGTGACCCCAAGTTGCATGAGCCAAGGCTTTCCATTTGCCTCCCTTTCTGAACCCCGATCCTGGTCCCAGATCACACTGACTAAGGATTCTCATTTCTTTCTTGTTCTTTCTTCCACTTTATTATTATTACTATAACTCCAGCAGTGCACTGAGAAAGTTCTTTGCAGGTCTGGCAAATGTGAAGACAGATGCACAGCCCAACTATCTGGCCTTCTTTCACCTTTACGGAACATTGTTTTTTTTTTTTTTTTTTCTTTGTTGGACATTGACCCCATCTCCTTAGGAATCCTAGGCCAGAGTTCCACTACTGAGCCATACCCACAGCCTGAGTCATCTCCAACAATGTCCTGGTGCCCCTACTAAGTGTGGTAAAACTATGGGCTTTTATATATAGACTTTATTATGCTGAAGCAATTTCCTTCCATTCCTAGTTTGCTGAGAGGTTTTATGATGAAAAGTTTCTGAATGAACAATTTTTAAGCACCTGTTTCATTTCTGTTGCTGTGACAAAAAAAAAAAAAAATCGGAAGGTGGCGGTGCACACCTTTGATTCCAGCACTCAGGATGAGTGGATCTACATGAGTTTGAGGCCAGCCTGGTTTACAGAGTGAGTTCCAGGACAGCCAGGGCTACACAGAGAAACCCAACAACCAAACAAGCCAAAAAGGGAAAAGGTTTATTATAGTTGCTCACAATTTCAGATAACAGTCCATCACTGACGGAAGCCAAGGCAGGAAGGAACCTGAAGGCAGGAAGGACAGCTTGCTATTCCACAGAGTAACCTCCAGCCAAGAGACTCACTCTACAGCTGAGAGACACAGTAGGCACCATGGAGCTCATTTAAGCAGCCAACTTAAGCTGAGCTGCTTTTTTAACACAGGTCAGGATCATCTGCCTGGGAATGTTTACAGTGAGTGGGGCCTACAAAAATCACTGGTGGAAATAACTAAGTGAGTAGTAGGTACCTTTGGAAGGATATAGAAAGAAAACATTGATGAGTGGACATGTGAAGGTTACAGAGCAAATCTTTCAGCCCCTGGTGCTGAGGCTGGTTTTTCCTAAAGGACCCTCCTGGCTTTCCGATGTTGATACTGGCCAACATCTTCATTCAGGAAAAGTCTGTGCTGGTGCTAAAGGGTCCTCATTGCAAGTACTCACGCTTCACATTTTCCATTGATGGATGGAAAAGAGAGAAACACAGAGCTCCTCTTCCAGGGATAATGTTTCTGGATTCAAAAGTCAAATACACAGGGATGGGATATTTATGTAGCTGAGAAGGAGGACACTTGCCCAGCATGCACAAGCCCTAGTTTTGATCCTTGGAGCTGCCACAAAAGTAAAAACACCATGTCAGATGCTTGGGTTTTTATTTAAAAGTTATGTGTAGGGGCTGGAGAGATGGCTCAGCAGTTAAAAGCACTGACTATTCTTCTGGAGGACCTGAGTTCAATTCTCAGCATTGACATTGCAGCTAACAACTGTCTGTAATTCCAAGATCTGACACCCTTACACAGTTATACATGCAGGCAAAACACCAATTCACATAAAATAAAAATAAATATTTTTTTAAAAAGTTATGTGTATGTATCACATGTATGGATGTACATGTGAGTGTAGGTGTCTCAGGGGGTTAGCCTAGGAGCCAGGGTTACAAGTAGTTTTGAGCTACAGGGGTGTTTGGAACAGAACTTGATGTGCATGGTATTTTGCCTATGTACCATGTGTGTGCAGTGCCTGTGGGGGTCAGAAGAGGTCATCAGATGCCCTGGAACTTGAACTATATACAGTTCTGAGCAGCCATGTGGGTTCTGGATATCAAACTCAAGTCTCTGGAAAAGCAGTCAGTTCTCTTAACTGCTGATCCATCTCTCTAGCCCCATCCCAGATTCTTAGTTTTGACAAACATGCTATGGAAACATGAAATGTTGACAATAGGCATCTGATTGAGTATGTAAAGCTTCTATACTATATGTACAGATCTTCTCAAACCAAAGAACATTCCAAGAAATAAAGTTTATTAAAAACAGAAAAGCATCTGGGCAGTGGTGGTTAAACACCTTTAATCCTAGCATTCCAGATATGGAAGCAGGTGGAATTTCTGGGAGTTCAAGGCTAGCCTGGTCTACAGAGCCAGTTCCAGAGCAGCTAGGGCTACACAGAGAAATTCTATTTTGAAAAAAAAAAAAAAAAGGCATAACAAAAAAATCAGAAAAACAAGATCAAATGCAGTTGTTTACATCAGTAGTCCCACTTGGGAAGCAGTCTGGTGGATTACTGTAATTGGAGAGTGTGAGACCAGACTGGGAAATGTACCAAGACCTTATCTCCAAAAGGAGAACGAAGAAATGAAGGCAGAAAAACAAGCTGTGGCTAGCTCAATGGCTGGAATCTCAGAGAACAGTCTCCAGAAAATGAAGGTAATAATAATACCTCACTTGTCTTCGGACAATCCAATTCACGGCTCAGAACTTTAGTAGATTCATAAAAGCAGGCAGGAGGTCCTGGGTAAACAGCAACAGCTGGACAGAACAACCTCCTCCCCAAAGTCTTTCCTTCCTCTGTCCCCTCCTGCTGCAATCTAGGAGCTTGGTGACAGTTGGATGGTGGTGTGAGCTTGTTTGTAAAGTGGCTTCTTCCTCCCAGCCCCAAATGCAGATTTGGAGAACTGATTCTGGGTGGATACAAGTGGCTGCTGTGATACTGGGTGACACACAGCTGAAGCCGTGTGGGGGAGGGGAAGACAGAGGCAGAGTCTCCCACATCTCCGCCCCCAGGATGTGAAGGCTGCAGAGGTGTCAGAGATAGAGACTTAATGACAAGCCTGGGGTCTACCTGCACAGATGAGCGGGCTGGGAGGCCAGAGCTGTGGGGAAATTGGAAAAAGGACACATTCATTTTTCAGTGCACAGCTAAACACACACACACACACACACACACACACACACACACACACACACACACACAAGAGCCAGAGACTTTCTTTGCTGCTCTGACTCCTATCCCTTTTCTGTAGGGTTAGGGTGTAGAGAGGCAGAGAGGGAAAGGCATTGAGCTGCTTCTCCCCCAAGCTTTGCCAAGTTTTGCCACTATCCACACAATAGCCTGGGGGGACACTTTGCCAGCCTGGCTGGCCATGACCTCTTAGAATGTGGGGGAGCTGCAGCAGTACATGAAGAAAGGCTGGAAAGCTTCCTTGTATTCCAGCAGCTATTTGGCCAGAACCCTAAGCCTCCAGAGACCCAGCTCATCCTCAGAATAGACTTTTAAGTATAGCTTGGAGAATTCTCAGTGCCCTGTTCCTAGCACCCACAGGAATTTAAGAGACAGACGCCTGCCTGGCCTAGGCATGGTAGCAACACCTGTAACCTCAGCTACTCCAGGTGAAAGCAACAGGTAAGGGTTAGTCTCTCCAAAGGAAGAGAGTTCAGTAGGTGTGAGGCCCAGGGTTCCATCTCCAGTGCAAAGGAAAGGATCAATGCAGAGACAGCTATCTGCAAGCCCAGATCCATGAACAGAAAGTACTCCAACCACAATCCCAGGACAGAAGTGAAGAAAATGAGGTTAGGATGATCGGGACCAGGCTGGAGAGATGGCTCAGAGGTTAAGAGCACTGACTGCTCTTCCAGAGGACCTGAGTTCAATTCCCAGCAACCACATGGTGGCTCACAACCATCTATGATGAGATCTGGTATCCTCTTCTGTATACTGTATACATAATAAATAAATACTTATTAAAAAGGATGATCTGAACCACTGGGTCAGGAAGGGCCCCTCACAGCGTCTCCGAACCCGATTCCAGCCCTCATATTTCTTACAAAATTCACATCAGTTTGAAGAAGCAGGTGACCTTATTTTGTTACTGACAGCAATCTGATGTTTAAATTATGACCTATACCACACTATATATTTATATATATATATTTTATATATATATATAATATTATTTTGCCTCCTAAGCACTATTGCTGCTGAACTCTATGATCACCCTACAGGTGACATCTAAACTTGACTCATATAAAGTCATTAAGTCTGATTGATCAGTCAGTGATATGTGTTCGAATCAGCAGAGGCTGCAGCAGTCGTGTGTGTGTGTGTGTGTGTGTGTGTGTGTGTGTGTGTGTGTGTGTGTTGTAGACAGAGGCCAATGTTTGATGTCCTCTTCTATCTCTTTTTACTGAACCTGAAGATCATGATTCAGCGAGACTGGCTGGACAGTGAGTCCCAGGCATCCTCCTGTCTCTGCCTCCCCAGCACTGAAATAACAAGTACATGACACTAAGCTCAGCTTTTCACCTGAGTGTCAGTGACTCTGAATCAAGTCCTCATGCTTACACAGCAAGTACTCGTAACCATTTTAAGGGCCTAACTCAGTGGTATTAAGTACTAGCACATGGTTGTACAACCACTACTACCGTCCTCCTCCAGAACTTTCTCACCATCTATAGTTGAAACTCTGCCCACTCATAGATGATTTCTCCTCCCTCCTCAGCCTTTGGAAATCCCATTGTACTTTCTGTGCACAAATATGACTACCAAGGTATCTAACATAGAGAAATTTTAAACAGCATTTGTGGTCTTTTCACTACTTTTTTCTTTTTCAAAAAAGTATTTATTTTTATTTTATGTGAATTGGTGTTTTGCCTGCATGTGTAACTGTGTAAGGGTGTCAGATCTTGGAATTACAGACAGTTGTTAGCTGCCATGTGGATGCTGGGAATCGAACTCAGGTCCTCTGGAAGAATAGTCAGTGCTCTTAACTGCTGAGCCATCTCTCCAGCCCCGACTACTTTTTTCATACAACATACTTTCTTCAAGGTTCAAACATAATTCAATGAACCAGAATTCTTTTCCGTTTTAGAGCCAATAATATTCCATTATGTTATTCTATATTTGCTTATCCATTCATCTATTGTTGAGCATTTGGGTTGTTGCCATAGTTGAGCACTGTAAATAATACTGCAATAAACACACCTATGTTCTTACGACTAAATTATTTTGGGCATAGCCTAACAAAATGATTGGACTACAAGATAACTCTGCTTAATTTTCTGAGCAACTGTCTTACTCCCTAACAGCGCCCACATGCCTTTACATTTCTGGGAGAAACACACTTGGTTCCAGTTTCTCCACATCTGGCTAATTGTGCTTCTTTGTTTTGGCAGCCGTCAGTCAGGGGCCCTCCAGGGCTCTCTCTTTATCCTACACCCAGCCAATAGCAGTTATACTACATTGTCTAAGATCTCTTAGATTTATTTCCATCTCTTCCTAACCACCCCTGGCCTGGTTCAAGATCACATGATGTGGGATGTCTTTCTGTACCCTGTGAATATACTTTATTATCATTTGTTAGTAAAGAGGCTGTTTTGACCTATGGCAAGGCGGCTTAGAGGCAGGTGGGAAATCCAAGCAGAGATAAAGATGGAGAAGGGTAGAGTCAAGGAGAGAAGAGGTCCAGCCACCCAGGAAGCAAGATATAAAAAGTACAGGTAAGGGGGCTGGAGAGATGGCTCAGCGGTTAAGAGCACCGTCTGCTCTTCCAGAGGACCCGGGTTCGATTCCTAGCACCCACATGGCAGCTAACAACTGTCTGTAGTTCCAGTTCCAGGCAAACACCAATGCAAATAAATAAAAATAATAAATAAATAAAGTTTAAAAAAAAAAAAAGTACAGGTAAGCCACAAGCCAACTGGTAATACAATACATTAATAAAAACGGATTAAGTTGTAAGAGGGTAATGAGCTTGAGCCAAACAGTTTGTAATTAATATAAGCCTTTGTTTGGTGTGATTATTTGGGACCAAGCAGCTGTGGGCAGGTCAGGACCTCGGGGGTAGGCTTGGCTAGAAATTTACCACTCACAACTTTGTTATACTACTCTGGCTCAGTGATCTTCCAGCAGTTTCAGTGAAAAAAGTTACATAGTCCAGGAATGCTTCATGCTTACTGGAGTATTATTCTAAAGCAGGGGTTGGATGGCCAGATGGGTCAGTGAGTAAAGTCCGTGTTGAACAAGCATGAAGACCTGAGTTCAAGTCCCCAGGACTCATGTAAAAACTAGACGAAACACCACATCTCTGTAATGCCAGCAGGAGTGGGGCTCAGAGAAGGGGGATCCCCAGAGCTAGCTGGCCAGCCTGACCAGCCAGTCAGTGAACTTAGTGAGGCCCTGGGTTCAGTGACAATTGGCCTATACATACACATACATACACATATACTACTCAAAAAAGAAGACAGAGACACACAGTCTAATCAGGGTTAAGAAATAATGAGATGTAGGGGCTGGAGAGATGGCTCAGTGGTTAAGAGTACTGATTGTTTTTTCAAAGGACCTGAGTTTGATTCCCAGCATCCACATGGCAGCTAACAACTGTCTGTAATTCCAAGATCTGACACCATTATACATGCAGGCAAAACACCAATTCACATAAAATAAAAAATGAATAAATTTTAAAAAGAAAGAATGAGATATAAGTCATTTTAATAATAGATCTTGTTAATTATAATAATACAACTTGTTAATTTTAATATACATTCACTTGAATTGCAATACTTCCACAGTTGCATCAACAAATAATGTTCTGTTTATCTAACTGCAAGATGTGTTTTGCAAAAACAGTTTAATAGGTGTTCTCAGGGCCATAAAGTTCTTCTGACCCAGAAACTTTGAGTCTGGAAATCTATCACAAAGAGTTTGAAATATGAGGAAAATATGAAAAAAAGATGCTCATTATATTCACTATAGTTAAAAAAAATAACTTAGATGAGCATGGTGGTTTACACTTGCAATTCTCAAGAGCCTGAGACAGGAGACTTGCCATAAAAGCAAGAGTAACCTGGTCTACATAACAAAACTTTATTTTTAAAAAACAAAACGAGAGAGAGAGAGAGAGAGAGAGAGAGAGAGAGAGAGAGAGAGAGAACGCACTTTGGCTGGTTTTACATTGGATCCTTCAAAGTTAAGGATCTTTTATATCCAGCCAGTATGAGTGCCCAGCTTTTATCCACATGTTCAATAACACTTGCTGTTGTTCATTTTGACCATAGGCACTCATTGGTGTATAGTTGTGGTCCTTATGACTTAATTGTATTTCCCTGTGGCTAGTGATGTTCACCAGTATTTTTTTTTTTTTTTTTTTTAAGATAGGAGCCCTCAGTGTAGCCCTGTCTGTCCTGGAATTTGTAGACCAGGATGACCTCAAAGTGACAGAGATCTGCCTGCCTCTGCCACAGTGCTGGGATTAAAGGTGTGCACCACCACATCCTGCATATTTATGTTTTAGCAAAACTAATTTTTAAGCAATAAAAAGTTGAATTCCCATTGTAACAATTACTCATGTGTATTATGGCTTTTTTTTTAATTATTTAAAAATTAAATCATACCCAGAGAGCACCACCTAGAGGTAAACATTGCTAACACTTCAGTTACCTTGAACTTTTTCCTGCCTTTCTAGACTTAGCTGAAGTAAACACTGTAAACACCTGAGATTTGCTTTTTTCTCTCACTTAATATTTGAAATGGGACTCCCTTCAGCCTTTTTAAATATTACATGATGTGACCATTTCCTTAACCACTCTGCCATTGACAGGTGTTTGACTATTTTTAGTTTTATTTAATGTGATAAAAAATTTAATAATAGCTGGGTGTGGTTATATTCACCAACCAGGATCAGAAGTCCAAGAGCAGGCTGAGCTATACATCCAGTTTGAAGCCAGCCTACATGAAATTCCATCTCGAACAAACAAACAAACAAACCAAAAACCCACAAATAATAAAATTACAATGGTTTGACATCACCTCTTTTGTTTTGCCTTATAAGGTTCACATTTTTTAGGACAAATAACTTGCCTTCTATTCCATAAATATGTACAATTATTACATATTAATTATAAAAAATAAAGGACCCTGGCAGTGGGGAATCATGTCTTTAATCTCAACATTTGGGAGGCAGGTGGATATCTGTGAATTTGAGGCCAGCCTGATCTACAGAGCAAGTTCCAAACAGCCAGGGTTGTTACACAAAGCAATCATGTCAAATTATTAATAAATAATTATAATAATGACAATAATAAAAGAGGGTTGGGGATGACGCCCAGAGTAGAGCATTTGCAGACCAAGTCTAATGGCCTGAGTTCAATCCCAGAACACAGCTAAGGATGGAATGAAAGAACTAACTCCACAAAGCTGACCTCTGACCTCCAGACACAGGGCATGGCATGTGCACATGTGCGTACACACACAATAATAAATAAAATCTTAAAAATGTAAAGATTTCACTAACGGGGGAATACAGAGGAGAAATTGAAGCAGGAATGAGGGAGGGGAGGGAGGAGGAGAAGGAGGGGGAGAAGAAGGGTCTGTTCCTCTTCCCTTCCACTCTCTCAGCACCCTCCCTGAACAGTGCTAAGAACACAGTGTACTTAAGCTTTTGCTATGGGGTGAGCGCTGTGCTAAGCACCGACACACGGCAATGCAGCATTTCCTTAATCCTTCTAGCTTCCCTGTGAAGCCTTATTCTCTATTTTATAGTTGAGAAAGGTGAGGTAGGCGGATCTTTGTGAGTTCGAGGCCAGCCTGGTCTACAGAGTGAGTTCCAGGGCAGCCAAAGCTACACAAAGAAACCCTGCAGTTTGGCTTCTTGCAGTTTGCAGATGATGTTCAAAGTCATCAGTTTTAATTAAGGAGCAGTGGCAGAATTTGAATTTAAGTAGCCTGCTCCAGAGTCTAAACTCTTGTTAATTAATTGATTAATTGACTATAGAGAGTCTTACTCTGAAGACAAAGCTGGCCTCAAACTTGTGGCAATTCTCCTGCCTCAGCCTCCCAAAACCACCACAGACAACAGCTCAGAGTCTGCATGCTTAACCCATGTCACTGTTATCCTGGCTTGCTGGTGACAGAAACCGAAGATAAGGACAGACATCAGGCTCAGTGGTGGGCTTGTTCTTTGTTTAAATCCTGGCACCTATGCCTCCCCTTTTATTTGAGAATCTGGAGCAGCTCTGAGGAGAGAGGGTTGAGGAAGCTGGAGATGTACTTGAGATCCTCCCAGGGCTGATGATTCCTCCTGTCATGACTTATACTGCCTGCCCACCAGACAGTCGGTGTCTTTTTCAAATCAGATCTGACCCTGGCTCTGTTCTGGACCACGAAGGGATGCAGCCTTCTCAGCCTACTGTCTTCTCTCATCTTCTTCCAAGGTCTTTGACCTCCATGCTCCGTCTCCCACCTTGTACCTTTTGGACCACTTTCCTAGAGAGTTTCCTTATATCTGTACTTGGCCCTGATCACTCTAAGTCTCTGCTTCAACACTTTTGTCTTCCAAAAAGTCTGCCCCAGGCCCTCATTACTGTGCTCCCCTGCTACACACATGTTGCTGACACATATTATATTTCTTATAATTGCTCTCCCCCCCGCCCCCGCAGGGTTTCTTTGTGTAGCTTTGGCTGCCCTGGAACTCACTCTGTAGACCAGGCTGGCCTCGAACTCACAAAGATCCGCCTGCCTCTGCCTCTCTAGTGATGGGATTAAATGCATACAACATCACCACTGGGTTTGTAATTTTGCTTTTTGAAAGAAAGAGAATACGATTGGAAAACATTGTGTGCTGGCTAGATTATTGCCAATTCGGTAGGAGCCAGAGTCTCCTGAAAGGAAGGAACCTTAATGGAGAAACTGCCTCCCTAAGATGTAAGGTGGGGCTGTGGGCAAGTCTGTTGACTTTTTCTTAGTGATTGACGGGGGAGGCCCAGTCCATTGTGGCTGGCACCATCTCTGGGCTGGGTCCTGGGTTCTATGAAGGCAGTCTGATCAAGCCAGGAGGAACAAGATAGGACTCCTCCATGACCTCTACATTAGCTCCACCTCCAGATTCTTGTCCTGTTTGAGTTCCTGTCCATGATGAACAGGGATGTGGAAGTGTAAACCACATAATGCTTTCCTCCCCATGTTACTTTTTTGCCATGTGTTTCATCGCAGCAATAGAAACCCTAACTAAGATATATTTATGCATGTGTAAAAGTCTCAAAGAATAAATAGAAATATTTTATATTTTTAAATGCTGAGAGATGGCCATTCATGGTGGCACACACCTTTATTCCAGCACTTGGGAGACAGAGACAAGAGAATTTCGGTGAGTTCCAAGACAGGAAGAAAGAAAGAAAGAGAAAAGATAAGGCGCTGGAGAGAGGGCTCATCAGTTACGGGCATCTGCTGTTCTTGCAGAGGACCCAGGTTTCATTCTGAACACCCAATTGTAGCCATTGGTTCTTAATATCATTCCCTTTCATAGCTCCATGGGCATCAGGCATGTGTGTGGTAGCCATACAAAAGCAGGCAAAATACACATACACATAAAATGTAAAAAAAAAAAAAAAAAAAAAAATTAAAAAGATGGCTCAGTGGCTAAGAACTTCAGGAGGTCAGAAATTCTGTTCCCAGCACCCAGGCAAGGAAGCTCATAAATCCAGCTTAACACCCTCTCTGGCCTCTGTGGTCACTTGAGCACTCTTGCACACACACACACACACACACACACACACACACACAGAGAGAGAGAGAGAGAGAGAGGCATACACACACATTAATAAAATAAATAAATCTTTTTAAAATGTCATTTAAAAAAAATGAAAAGTTCCTTATTGTGGAAAAATTTAAAGAGTATTTTCATCGCCCGGCTTCAGCAATTATCAGCCCACAGCCAATCTGGCTTCCTTAGTCCCCAATTACTTTCTTCCTCTTATATTATTTTTAAGTAAATAATCTTTTTTATTTCATCTGCAAATGTTCCACTCAAAAAGTGTCTCTAACAGTTATAAAAGACTTTAGGATTGGTGTGGTGGTTCACTCTAATAACAGCACTCGGGGAGTAGAGGCAGGGGGATTACGAGTTCATGGTCGTTCCTGACTGCCTAGTGAGGGCAAGACAATCCTGGACTACATAAAATGATTAGTCAACCCCTACATACCTAAAGAATAAAGACTTAGCAAATCATAATTAGGATATCATTATCATTTTGTTGTTGTTTTGGTGGTGGTGTCTAACGTAGCCCAGGCTGCTCCCAGACTCTCTGTAGCAGAGGCGGGGCTTGATCTTCTCATCCTCTTTTCTCTACCTCCAGACTGCTGGGATTACAGATTGCACCATCATGCCAGGCTCAGTAATTACCATAATTTTAAAAGAGGAATTATTGCCTTAGGGTTTCTATTGCTGTAAAGGACACCATGATCAAGGCAACTCTTATAAAGAAAAACATTTAGTTGGGGCTGGCTTACAGTCCAGAGGGTTAGTCCATTATCATCACAATGGGAAGCATGACGGTATATAGGCAGACATGGAGCTGAAGAAGGAGCTGAGAGTTCTACATCTTGATCTGCACGCAGCAGGAAGTGAACTGTTTATCAGACTGAATATAGCCTGAGCAAAGGAGACTTAAAAGCCCACTCCCGGGCTGAAGATATGGCTCAGAGGTTAAGAGCACTGATCTGCTCTTCCAGAGGTCCTGAGTTCAATTCCCAGAACCCACATGGTGGTTCACAACCATCTGTAATGAGATTTGGTGCCCTCTTCTGGCCTGCAGGCATACATGCAGGCAGAACACCGTGTGTGTATATATAATAAATAAATCTTAAAAAAAAAAAAGCCCACTCCCATAGTGACACACTTCCTCCAACAAGGCCACACCTACTTCAACAAAGCCACACCTCCTAATAATGCCACTCCCTTTGGGGGGCATTTTCTTCCAAATCACCATAAAATTATAATTGCTTTCTTTTTCAACTTTTTACATTGAAAATTTGCAAGAGTACAGATAAGCTACCCCATATTCTTACCTAATTTACCAGTTGTATTTTACCACATCAGTTTTCTGAACCATCTGAGATCAAGCTGCAAATGTGTCCTTATGCTCCTAAATATTTTCCCATAGATTTCCCTCAAGTAAGGAATAATATAACCACAATGTAATAACTATATTCAGAAAATAAAGATACAATATAATTTATTTTATTTTGCATAATTTATTTACAAGTCTTTCCAAATGTCCCTTGCAGAATCCTTTTCTAACCCAGTAACTGGCCCAGCATCACAGATGGCATTTAGTTGCCTTCTCTCTTTAGTTCCCTTTCACAGGAACCATGTATTCTTCTTTCTTTCTTTCTTTTTTTAAACTTTATTTTTATTTATTATTTATGTATTTATTTGCCTTGGTGTTTGCCTGGAACTGGAACTACAGACAGTTGTTAGCTGCCATGTGGGTGCTGGGAATCGAACCCGGGTCCCCTGGAAGAGCAGACAGTGCTCTTAACCGCTGAGCCATCTCTCCAGCCCCTGTGCTCTTCTTTCATGGCATCAATATTTCTGAAGATTACCCCAGGTGTCTCATAGTTTGACCATAAATGTGGGTTTGCTTTGTTTCCTTCTGGACCCACATCCCCCAGGTTCTGCATCTTTGGCAGGAATGGTACCCAGGTGATGGTATGCCCTCCAGGGTTTACTTAGGGAGGCAGGTAGCCATTTGTCTCATAAAGATAATGGGTTTTGACTACTAGATTTAGGTATACCATAACTACTTTTTAAATTTTAAGTGTGTGAACTGGCTGAAGACAGAGACCAGATTTTTTTTTTTTTTTTTTTTTCTCTCCATCTTTCTATTCCTCAAACGTAGCAGCTTTAAACTGGAGAATTGCAGCCACCATTTATGGGCCACCAACAGGGTGTCTTCCCTTCATTCTGCTCAAAAAAAAAAACGGTCCCCTGAGGAACTAATTAAGATCTCAGAAGAGAACATGCTTGGGACAGGGCAGTTTCCCTACGCCTGTCCTGCCTGGGATAGCCCTATCCCTTCTGAGACGCTCTTCTAGATAGAGTTCCCTCTCCCCCCACCCCGTGATGGTTTCAAGGCTAACAGACGTCCCAGAAAGAAGGCAAGCAAAGCGCTTTAGCTGTCCGGAGCCCAGGGTTGGGAGAAAGGAGTGGGAGGCTCTATTTGCATTTTTTCCATTAGCGGAGCTAGAGTTGAGCTCACTCGCCTGGGGAGATAATTTGAGAGGAAAATCTTTGCATATTTTATTTAAAAGCACGCTGCGTTAGGCGGGTAATAATGCAGAGTGCTGCGATTAGGTAAGGCCTGCAGGGGGCAGGGGGTGGGGTCCTTTCCTCCTAGCTTCCACCAGCCCACCCCACATTTCTTCCTCAGTCCTGGGAACCAGCCTGCTTAAAGAGGTATTCTCCTTAGGCAGGTGACGCTCTGGAAGCATTAGGAATTTTTACTTTTTTTTTTTTTTTCCTTTCTGAGAAAGCCCAAAATGAGGAGTGCCTTAGGAGGGGAAAAAGGATGTATGGAGAGAGTGGGTCAATAGAAATGGAACTAATGTTCCAAACTGAGACTCTGTTCTAAGTGGTGAGATGGAGTAAGGAATGTGGGGGGAGGTCTCAAGGGAGGGCTTTAAAAAAATCTGAGATGTTAAG
>PVIH01000282.1:111635-398674 GCA_004025045.1 Sigmodon hispidus
AAAAAAAAAAAAAAAAAAAAAAAAAAAAAAAAAAAAAAAAAAAAAAAAAAAAAAAAAAAAAAAAAAAAAAAAAAAAAAAAAAAAAAAAAAAAAAAAAAAAAAAAAAAAAAAAAAAAAAAAAAAAAAGAGAGAGAGAGAGAGAGAGAGAGAGAGAGAGAGAGAGAGAGAGAGAGAGAGAGAGAGAGAGAGAGAGAGACTTAGTTCTATAGTAAGTTTCAGGTCAGACAGGGCTATACAGTGAAGCCTTGCCTCAAACCAATAAACAAACAAAAAAACAATGGGATCGTGATTGAGGGACTGTCAAACTCTGAGCGCATATATGGATAAAATTAAATTTATCTGTGTGTGCATGTGTGTGTACATGCATGTGGGCAGTTACATACCACAGCACTCATGTGGAAGTCAGGGATACCTTGTAGGAATTACTTTGCTCCTCCCACCATGTGGGTCCCCAGGACTGAACTCAGGCCCTTAGGCTTGGCCACAGCCATCCTTACCATGGAATGGAGAGGAGAGCCTTAGGCCAGTACAGTAATCGATGCCAGAGGGTAGGTTTCCTTCCCTAGGAGAGGCGCTATGGTGGTTTGAAAGAAAATGGTCCGTTGTAGATATTATTTTAAAGTGTGTTACTTTTGTTCGCGTTGCATTTGTTTAACTCCGTGAAGCTGTGTTACTGACCCTGTCTAAAATACATGATGGTCTAACAAAGAGTTGAACGGCCAAAAGTGTAACAGGAGAGGGAAATTGGTGGGGCAGGCAGGCAGAAAGGGTCAGTAGGAGGGATCCCGGGGAAGAGGAGAAGATCGAGAAAGAACAAGAAAAAGGAAGAAAGAGCAAGAGAACAAGGAGAGGAAGATGCGAGGGGGCAGCCATGGAGTAAGACTGGAAGTAAGATTGGGGGAGAGATGGCTGGAGAGATGGCTCAGGGGTTAAGAGCACTGACTGCTCTTCCAGAGGACCCGGGTTCAATTCCCAGCACCCACATGGTGGTTCACAACCATCTATGATGACATCTGGTACCCTCTTCTGTATACTGTATACAAAATAAATAAATAAATCTTAAAAAAAAGAATAAGATTTACAGAAGTTACTAGCAGTCCCAAATAATCGCACAGAGGCTTATGTTGGTTACATGCTATTTGGCCTGTGGCTCAGGCATATGCTAGCTAGCTCTTACAACTTAACCCATTTCTATTCATCTATGTCTGGCCACATGGCCTGTGGCTTGCCTGTACTTTTATATCTTGCTCTCTTGTTGGCAGCTCCCAGTGTCTGACTCTGCCCTCCTTCCCCTTTATCTATATTTGGATTTTCTGCCTGCCTATAAGCTGGCTTGCCATAGGCCAAAACAGTTCCTTTATTATTCATTGGTATTTCACAGCATACAGAAAGACACCCCACATCACTTCCCATTTTCTTTCTAATCAAAAAGAAATATTTCCATTTCATAACACAATTACATATAACAATATACCTATCAAACAAGAATTACAGTTACAATATTTAGTCTATTTGTATTTAGCAAAATTAAAGAAAATATACCATCTACCTTATCCTTGTAAGTCTAAAGTTTCACATCTAATTTACCTATTATTATAACTAAAGAAAATTATAAAACTATCAAATCTTCAACTACATCAAAGATCACAGGAGATAATATAACCTTGAGTAAACAGGAAATGCAAGCAACTTCCAAAATTTAGAAATGACAGAGATGACACCTGTCTGCCTGGACAGTCACTCAAAGTCCCTTTGTAACACTGGGGCATCCATTTTAAGCCTACAGGCCTAGTGTCTTTGGTAGACTTTTTTGAAGCAGGAAATTTGAAAGACTATTCCATCCATTTTGGCATAGGCCATCGATTGCTTCTTTCTGTGTCCTGAAGAATGTCTAGCGGTTTCTGTGAAGCAGGAAGCTGAAGGACCATCTAGGCTTGTTCTGACAAAGCTTTAGATCATTTTCTTATGGGTCCTGAATGTCCAGTTTATATAGCATGCTGTCAGGCACTTGAAGAACAGTTTTTTGTTTAGTGACTATCTTTTGTCACAGAGAAAGTTAACGTCACATGGAGTTTCTTCAGTGTCCACCATTCTATTGAAGTAGATTGGTGCTGCCAGAAGCTGACCTGTCTCACTGTCCAGAAAAGTCTTATATCACCACAATGGCGCTAAGAACAGTATGAGCAAGAGGACAGGAAGAAAGCAGGAATAAAGATAGGGATGAAATTAAGAAGATATGGATCATGCATGGCCTGGGCTGGGCCTGAAAATTCCCTCCAAAAAGATAAAGCTGAGGGGCCTGGATGGGGCTGCATAGGGTTGAGATGGCATGAAGAATACCAGGAACATATGTATGTGGTCATAAAAAAGTGCTAGGGATGGAAAGAATCTTGGTTGTTGTAAATAGTTCTGGCCTGGACTCTCCAGGCTTATCCTCAAGGTTCAGTCCCACAGACCCGCAGTTTTGCAGTCCCACAGAATCACACAGACACTTGTATTATTTTTTATGCTGATTGACCTAGGACCCAGGCATATAATTTGCTAGCACTCACTCTCAATCTAACCCATCTCATTCAGCCGTGCAGTGCAGCTTGGTGCCTTTTCTCAGAGCAACATCTGTGTCTGCTGCTGTCTTGTCTCTGGTGGCTCACTCTGGCAGCTCTCTGGCATCTGTCTGGTGTCTGTCTCTGCTCTGAGATGTTTCCGAGTTTTCTTAGCCTGGCAGCCCCGCCCACACTTCCTGTTTGCCTTTGGCCAATCCGCTTTTATTAAATCCATAGGCAGGACAAATATTTACATTACCAGCATAATCCCACTACACTTGGTCCTTTTCAAGAGCAGAAGATATTGTTTGTTTTGAGACAGGGTTTCTATGTGTAGCCCTGGCCGTCTTGGAACTCACTCTGTAGACCAGGGTGGCCTCAGACTCACAGAGATTCACCTGCCTCTGCCTCCTGAGTGCTCAGATTAAAGGCATACACCACCACTGCCCAGCTGAATCATTTCTCCAGCCCTAAGACTTTCTATATCAGTCAGGTTAGACCATAATTCCAGGACATGAACACTAGGGACAATTCTGGAGGCTTTCCATAATATGCTTTAGCAATTTTACTGACCCCAAAATCCAGCAGGCTCTGGACCTGCACCCATTTGTGTGATGCGGAACTTGGCCTGTGTTGTTGGGATACAGGATCCCACAGAACCAAACTCAGTAGACAACCCACAGGGTCTTTTCTTTTGTTTGTTTTTCTGTGTGTGTGGTATGTGTGCACATATGTGAGGGTGTGCACTCCCACAAACACCTGCAGAGGGTGTTAGGCGTCCGGCCCTATCATGTCCATCTTAGTAAACAGGTCTCTTACTGAACCTGGAACCAGCTGGCAGTTAACCACTCCCCTTGTCTTTGTCCTCCAAAAAGGTGACAGTTACAGATGTGTGTGGCCATGGCTGGACTTTTTAACTTGGTGCTGGTGACTTTTTCCTCAGGCCCTCAGGTTTGCACAGCAAGTGCTCTCACTCACTGAGCCAGCTCCCCAGTCCCTACTCAGTTTCCTTTAAGAAAATCTGTGGGGTGGGGGGTGGGGGGCTGGAGAAATGGCTCAGCTGTTCAGAGCACTGACTGTTCTTCTAAAGGACCTGAGTTTGATTCCCAGCATCCACATGGCAGCTAACAACTGTCTGTAATTCCAAGATCTGGCACCCTTACACAGTTATACATACAGGCAAAACACCAATTCACATAAAATAATAAAATTAAAAAAAAGAGGGCATCTGTGAGGTTATTCTTGAACAAATGGCCTAAGGTAGCAGCTCTCACCCTGTGAGTCTTGACCCCTGGGAGGGTGGTGTCAAATGACCCTTTCACAAGGCTCACCTAAGACAAAAGGAAAACACAGATATTTACATTATAATTCATAACAGTAGCAGAATTACAGTTATGAAGTAGCAACAAAAATAATTTTATGGTTAGGGGCCACCACAGCATGAGGAACTGTATTAAGGGGTCTCAGCATTAGGAAGGCTGAGAACCACTGGTCTAGGGTGCTTAAGAAAGCAAACTGTACAAATCCAGGAGAAACAAGCCAGTAACTGGTGCATGTTCATGGCTTCAGCCTCGGTTCCTACCCCGACTTCTTTCAGTGATGAACTGTTATCTGGAAGCATAAGATGAAATCCACTCTTTCTTCCTGAAGCTGATTTTGGTCTTGGTTTTATCACAGCAATAAAAACAGGTGTAGCTCTGCAGAGTGAGCATCTATATCATTTGAGTTGTACAATCAAGTCTTAATGCTGCCTCAAAAAGAATCCTCTGGGCTGGGGTATTGTTAGGTTGTCACGTTGCCGTGGCCACGCCCCCACCTGCAGGGCTCCAAAGCATGCCTATCCTTTAAAATTCTCCAACCACATGGGAGACTTTCTCTCTTTCTCTTCGCCCCCTACCCTACCCTTTTTCTCCTCTCTTCCTCTCCTCCTCCCTAATAAACCTAATATGGCTCCCTTGGCAGCGTGCTAGTGAGTTATTTCACGTGCGAAATACTAACAGGTGTAACTGTGGTAGAGCATTCGCTGGCACGCACAAGTGCCTGAATGATGTGGTATCTGAAACACTGCATCTATGAAATGATTCATAAATAAAAGGCTTCATTCTCAAATAAGCTTGAGAAATCTTCTCAAACCCGCTCTCAAACACCCAGGAACTCACAATACATGTGGCACAAGAAAGGTCCTGAGAAGTCCTACAGGGAAAATGCCTAGTCAGATTTTTATTTTATTATTTATTTGTTTGTTTATTTATTTAGTTTTTAGACATAGGGTCTCTCTGTGTAGCCCTAGCTGTCCTGGAACTCATTGTGTAGACCACGCTGGTCTTGAACTCACAGAGATCTGTCTGCCTCTGCCTCTCAAGTGCTGAGATTAAAGGTGTACACCCCTGCTGCCTGGCCTAGTTGGCAATTTTTAACTCTTAGTTTCTCATACTCCTTGGAATCACAGAAAAATTTCCTAAATACACATTGGTGCAGACTGCCATGTGCACTGTCTCATGATCATTACTGTGATGCCCCTGTCTAGGTCCTGCTAGACTGTGAAGTCTCCAAGGGCTGGGATGTGGTTCCCTAGAGCCTAGCACAGAGCCTGGCATGTGGCAGACAGTCATAAATGCCTAACTTTCCCATCTGTAACAAAGACCAGGATGTGATGTACACCCTGAGGCAAGCTCTTGGCAGTACCATGAAGGAGGTACCTGGTGACAGTAATGAATGGAACACAGGGCCACAGATCTGCTTGCAGAATGTCTCTGGACCCTCTGAGAATTTGATATATCCTTAGGAATCTAGGACAATGAGGTCCCCAGCATCTGTGGGCATTCAAGCCTGAAGGGGCTTTACAGACCTTAAGTGGCCTCTGTGGATACAATAGCTAAAGGAAGGGGGCCAGAGGAAAAAAAGAGCTAGGTGATGCTATATCGTATATTTATAAAAAGTCTGGAATATCAGAGGACAGAGCCACCCTAGAGCCAAGCAGCGAATGTTTGGGAGTGATGACTCATGCCTTTAATCCCTCTGGATCTCTGTGAGTTCAAGGCCAAACAGAACTAGGTGGTGGTGGCACCCACTTTTAATCCTAGCATTAGGAAAGTTGATCTAGGAACTGAAATAGCTGGAGGGGGAAAGAAGGAGGAGTAGGCAGAAATTCCTTCCTCTGCCTGTGTGTCCAGTCAGGCTGAGGACTCATTTAAGCTGAGGAGTTGGCTGGGTGAGAATTGGCTGTGGTTTGTTCCTGTCTCTCTGGTATTTCAGCTTTTTGTCAATATCTGGCTCTGGGTTTTATTATGTACTAAATAGAATTTGTGCAGTATTGCCTCTTTAGCCTAGAAGACCCAGTGTCCATATGTGGGCAGGGCTAGGCCAGTACACAACTTTAAAGAAATTATCCACTGGGAGCTGGAGAGATGGCTCAGCGGTTAAGAGCACTAACCGTTCTTCCGGAGGACCTAAGTTCAATTCCCAGCATCCACGTGGCAGTTAACAACTGTCTGTTACTCCAAGATCTGACACCCTTACACAGTTATACATGCAGGCAAAACACCAATTCACATAAAAAAATAAAAATAAATATTTAAAATAGAAAGAAAGAAATCACCCACTGCACTGGAACTTGAGTCTCTGGAAGACAGTTCTGTGAAAAGTAAGGCTAGCCTGCAACATTCCACTTGTCTATAGATGTCTCAGGAAGGTGTTTTGTTACTGTTGATGTTTGATTGTAGACAGGGTATAGCTCAAGTCAGGCTCAAATGTATTAAGCAGTTGAGGATAATCTTGAACCTCTGATCTTCCTGCCGCCATCTCCCAGTGCTGGGATTACAGCACATGGCATTGCAACTATTATTTTATGCAATTCCTGGACTTGAACCCAGAACCTCATTTTGTTGTACAAGCACGCTACCAACTAAGCCATGTCTCTAGCCTCCCTGAAGGCTGCTGAGAAAGACTTCATGGATGTGTGGGAGCATCGGACCCTGAGGAAATTGTGTCAGTGGTGTAAAGGAACGAATAAGGCCTTGTCAGCACTCTAACTGAAGCCACTGGAGAACCGCAGCATGATCCTAAATCCAAGGAGAGATGTGGCCATATCTGTCCTATAGAAGCCCATGCTAGAGTTTGGAAGGAGGAAGGGGTAGTCCATTTCTCCAGCTGTGGGATTAGATTACGGCGGCTGGACCTCAGGTGGTCCAAGTGACATTACTGACTTTGGGAGGGAAGGAAAGGCCCAAGGCCTACGTCATGCACCTCACTTCACTGTGACCCTGTGGAATAAGCTATTGTGTGAATGGAGAGAAAATGAGCTCCCCTTGTGCCTTGAGAAACAGGAGGTTCTGGAGTCAGCTGGGGGAAGAGCACAGAGGTCAGATACACAAGAAGGAGAAGCTTCTGCTGGAGGCCAACTTTTGGGGTTCGGGGGTAAGTGAGCATGAGGCTATGGAGATGACAATATAGCTCCTGTGATGATTGTTAAGGAAAGTCTTCTGGGACCCTTTAAGGAGGGCATCAAGGTCTACGGGGAGTTCCTAGCTCTGGCTGTTTAACAAAAATGTTGGGTTCTCTGTGGTTCAGTGAATTCACACCCACTCCTATGGCACACACACACATACCCATGAATCCAGTCCCACCCGTGTTTCTGTTGGGGGCTTATGTCTCACGCATCCTTTCACTGCTGTGAAGGGTTGCACTCCGCAGCCCTTTCTCATGCTCCGCCTTCCGGCAAACCCCAGGGTTAATACTCCCCTCCCCCAGAGCAGGGGTGTCTCCCTGCTTTGTGTGCCCGGGCGTCCTGGAGGCGAGAGGCAGGGGACAGCTGAGGTGAGGAGGGCGACAGGGGCGGCGGGCACCAGGCACAAAGAAGGGGAGGGGGCTCTGACTGCAGCTGTCCCGCGAGGGGACCGGACAAAGGACCTGCTGGCGGCCAGGCCGAGCCGTTTTCATGCTTGTTGGGATTAGGCGCAGGGAAAGGCGCTCGGGACCGTGATGATCTGCAGCCGGGTGCTGCGCGGCGCGTGGGGCGGTCGGCGCCACCACCTCTGGCTTTGTGCACAGCCCTGCTCACACTGCCAGCCCTGGGAGGCCACCCCTTTGTCTGCGCCCCGCCGGGGGACCTCCGAACGTCAGCTGAACACACCATCGCCACGCCCGAGCCCTCGCGGGTCCCGATGACTGAACAGGTCCACAGGGATTCAGCTCCTCCCAGGCTCTAGCACGCCAGACCTCAATACAACGAACCTTCCATTTCTTCCGAGCCACTCTGGTCCCATATGCCTGCCAGTTGCTCTACCCAAGGAATCTCACCTCAAATTTTTGGATGATGAAACATAGTTTAGATGGGCTAACTCTAAGGCTTGGTAGGGAGGAGTAAGGCTGGGGAGGAGTCGGGGTGAGGAGGTGGGAGGATCTGGCAAGTCCTGGGGATAGTTCAAAGTCTACTTGGAGACTCCCTCAGGCCTTAGCAAACTGCAGTCTTATTTCTGAGGGGTTGGTGAGGGCAAGCACAAAGGTCTGTGACTGGGGGTGATTGTTGGTGCAGGTGTGTTCATCTGCCAGCACTTGGTGGGCATGAAGATGTATGCCAGCATGTATGTGAGGTTAGGATCAGTCCCAGAGCATCTCTAACGCCGTTCTGCCCTTTCCCACCAAAAACAGCATTTAGACTCACCAGGCAATACTGACCGCCTGCAGCGATGCAGTGGGATCTTGTTTGTTTGTTTTTTATTTTGTTTTGTTTTGTTTTTGACAAGATCTGGCCTGGAACTTGCTATATAGCTGAGGATAACCTTTGAATTTCTGCTCCTCCTGTGGAGGATCAGTAGGATCACAGGCATTTCCCTGGTTTTATGAGGCTCTCAGGATCAAACCTAGAGCTCTGTGCAAGCTAGACAAGCACTCTACCAACTGAGCTACACCCCCAGCAATGCTCCCCTCCCAAATTAATTTTATCTTATGTGTAAAGGTGTTTTGTCTGCTCGTATATGCCAGTACGTGTGGAAGTCAGAAACGAGTATTGAACCTCATTTTTGAACTGTAATTACAGAAAGTGTGGGCTGCCGTGAGAGGGCTGAAAACCAAACCCTGGACCTTTACAAGAGCAGCCAGTGCTAAGCCTTTCTCTGGCCCCTGCCATGCTTTTTAATATAGTTCATGTTGCAGTTGCTCAGCTACAACCCGTCTCTGATGGCCTTCATCTGCTCCTCATCAAATGACAGCTAGGGTGTTTGGGCTGCTTCCAAAGAGTCTGGCTCAGGTCTAAACCTTCCATATAGAATTGACTCATCTCTTTCATGACCCTGTAAGGTTATCCCTATTTTAAAGGCACGGCTAGCTCCTGAACATATGCGTCCACTGTGCACTGGAACCCACTGTCCTCTGGTGTTGCTCTTTCCTGTCCTTGTCCCCTTACAGGCACCCCGTGTGACACAGTGACACTGGATCTGAGTGAAGTCCAGTAGGCAGACCACAGACTGCCCTCAGGGGACAGCTACTCTCCTCAGAGGGAGCTTCTATACAGTGCTCTAAAGGTTTTCAGGCCCTAGGCTGTGGAAGCCACTTAACTCATTCTGAAACATTCTAACACAACCCTGTACTCTTCCTTAGTTCCAAGATCCCTCAGTTTCTTTCTTTCTTTTTTTTTAATTTTTTAAGCTTTATTTATTTATTTATTTGCCTTGGTGTTTGCCTGGACCTGGAACTACAGACAGTTGTTAGCTGCCATGTGGGTGCTGGGAATCGAACCTGGGTCCTCTGGAAGAGCAGACGGTGCTCTTAACCGCTGAGCCATCTCTCCAGCCCCCTGCACCTCAGTTTCTAACCACTCTCCCTATGATCATTTTGTTGAGGCTGACCTAGTTGGGGTCTGTCAGCTTGCACAAACCTAGATGTATCTATGAAGAGGATTTTATTTAATTTTTCTTATATTTATTTTTTATTTTATGTGAATTGGTGTTTTACCTGCATGTATAACTGTGTAAGGCTGTCAGATCTTAGAATTACAGACAGTTGTTAGCTGCCATGTGGATGCTGGGAATCAAACTCAGGTCCTCCGGAAGAATAGTCAGTGCTCTTAACTGCTGAGCCACCTCTCCAGCCGGAAGAGGGAATCTTAATTGGGAAGAGGCCTCCACAAGACTGGCCTATAGGCAAGTCTATGGGGGCTGTTGTCTTGATTAGTGATTGATGTAGAAAAGGCCCTGCCCATTTTTAGGTAGTGCCAGCCATGGGCAAATGGTCTTAGATGGTATAAAAAAGCAGGCTAAGCAAGCCATGGGGAGCAAGCCATGTAGACAGCATCCCTCCATGATATTTACATCAGCTCCTACCTCCCGGTTCCTGCCCTGCTTGAGTTCCTACCTCAACTTCTCTGAATGATGAATTGTGATCAGGAAGCGGAAGCCAAATAAACCCTTCCCTTTGCAATATGCTTTTGTCCTGGTGTTTTGTCATGCAGCAGAAGCCCTGCTTAAGACAGAGATCCCGGTGAGCAAGATCTGGTGACCCTCCCCTTTCTCCCTATGGAGAACTGTCTACTCCTTGGCAGTTCCTTCATGCTTCAGATCTGGGACCGAAGAGCCTCTTATTGTGTCAATGTCACCCATGTTTTTCCTAAGCAAGATCAAGTGTTTTGTTTTTCTCCCTGAGACAGGGTTTCTCAGCGTAGCCTCACTCTGTAGAGCTGGCTGGCTTCAAACTCACAGAGACCTGCATGCCTCTGGCTTCCAAGTGTTGGAATTAAAATCCTGTGCTACCTCTGCCCAGCTCCAAGTTCTTCATGTAGCATCCAAAACCTGGGTTGGATATCCCTGCTGTGGACATGGAATGTCATTCTTCAGTAGGTGAAAAAGGTGGCAGTGACTTTTTGCTTAAACCTTTTCAAGTTCACGAGTCTTTCCTTATTCCTTTCCATTCCCAGGGACTAAAATATCCCTACCCCAACAATTAACACAAGCTTCCAGATTAAAAAATCTCAGGCTGAGACCTGCTCAGAGTATCGATGTCGCCTCCCCAGACTTAGAGTGGCTTCTACGTTAGGCTCCTGAACAGAAGCCTCATTCATCTTTGAAGACCAGAGCTGTGCCAAGACAGGGACAGGGTGGAGCACTGGAGGTTCTATGCCTACATCATAAGGTCCATTTGCTCAATTTTTATAACTGCCACAGGTGAGGAAACTAAGTCTGCCTCACATGGGGTACAGCCTCAGCCCCTCCCACATTGGTTTCCTGCCTGCTAGGGAACTACAATTCTGGATCTGGTTGGCCCAGTTAGTGGCCTCTTGGACCCAAACCCTGCTTTATTGGTTGTGGCTCTGGTAAGACCCCCCTTTTAAACCTACCCCCATCCCTCCCAAACTATGATTAGAGGAATGTCCCCAACCACACATAGCAGGGCTTCTACTTTGGTTTGGTTTGGTTTTATGTATGATTTTTCTGAGATAGGGTCTCACTTGGGAAGCCCTGGCTGTCTTGGAACTGGCTGTAATAGACCAAGCTGGGCTCTACCTCATAGAGCTTCCAGCCTCTGCTTCTCCAGTGCTGGGATTAAAGGCATGCAGGGGTGCACATGGTACAATGTTACTTTTAAAAAAGCCCCTCCTGTTTTAAAAGAAATAGGTGTTCCAATTTTTAGATCCAACTTCCTTAAGGAGAAAAAAGTTGCTTTTCTATTAAAAAAAAAAAAAGTTAGAGCTGATGAGATGGTTTTCAACAGGTAAAGATACTCTGTAGCCAAGGATAACTGTGAGCTCCTCCTGACCCTTCTGCATCCAATTCCCAAGTGTGAGGATTACAGATACTCACTCCCATGCCTGAAATTTTCTTCTCTTTGCTGGAGACTGAAAATGCTTGCACATGCTAAATAAGTTCTTTGTTGCTCAGCTACATATTTACATGTTTAGTGCCTGGAGTTTTGAGAAATTAGGACACAATATATAAACTACAGTAGAAGACAATCATCTAAATTGCCATTAGCTGATAGCTGAAGCCAGGTATGTTATTAAATATTACATCCAGGGGCTGGGGAACAGTTCAGTAGTATTGTATGAATTATTTCATGCAGTGCCAAGACACAGGCCACCGTGGGAAGTGGGAAACACAATGGGAGGAGCACAACACACCAAGCCTGCTCTGCTGGACGGAAAATATCCCCTTGTAAAAGCAGCTGAAGTTTGGATTTTAATCTATCTTAGGACAGATAGACTCTAAAACTAAAGCTGTTTGGGACCATGTGAGTGGCCCTTAGTCTCTGGTGTGGGCAGGGGCTAGGCATCTGGTAGCCAGAGCTGAAATCACGGGCACAGACTTGATGTATAGGCCTGGCCTAGTCCCATGTTGGGCGCCAGATCTTGTATGAATTATTTACTGGCAATTGATTATATAATGAATTAATATTTATTAAGGGGTTATATAAACATTTACTAACATAAAATTAAACTTTAATGCAATTTTTGGAGAGTTGACTGTCTGGTGCAGTGACTGTGCCAATCCTCTCCCGAGAACACAGGAACAAACATGAAGGAAAGGCAGTGTGCCACTGGGTACTCAATGGGGGCTGGCCATGCCCCATCTAGGGTCTTCAGACCCCAAGGCTATGCCTTTAGGTTGCCCTGAATAATTCCTAAATCCCATCACAGTAGAGTACTTGTCTCAAATTGTAAGGATCTGGGTTCAATTTGTAGTACCACAATAAGATAAAATAAAAATACATCTGTTAGTTTGGAGAGATGGCTCAGTGGTTAAGAGCACTGGCTGCTTTTCCAGAGGTCCTGAGTTCAATTCCCATCAGCCATATCGTGGCTAACAACCATCTATAATGATATATGGTGCCCTCTTCTGGGCTGCATGCATACATAGAGGCAGAACACTATACATAAATAAATGAATCTTTAAAAAAACATGTCTGGGGGCTGGAGAGATGGCTCAGCGGTTAAGAGCACCGTCTGCTCTTCCAGAGGACCAGGGTTCGATTCCCAGCACCCACATGGCAGCTCACAACTGTCTGTAGTTCCAGTTCCAGGCAAACACCAAGGCAAATAAGTAAATAAATAAATAAAGTTGTGTTTTTTAAAAAAAAAAAAAAAAAAAAAAAAAAAAAAAAAAAAAAAAAAAAAAAAAAAAAAAAAAAAAAAAAACATGTCTGTGTCAGAGCCATGTAAAGACCCTTACTCAGTCTTTTGCCATCAGGGTACCCCTCAGAGCAGGGGTGTATGTTATGCTCCCTCAGAATCTATTCAAATCCAGGTGTGATTTAGGACAAGGACAATCCCAGATTGTGCTATTAGGGAAGAGGCCAAGTCTCTACTGTCAGCCTGAGAGGCCCTTCTAGGCAAATTCTGATTTTCTTCCCTCCCCAGTATCTCCCAGACTTTCAGCACTTGGCCCCAGCTAAAAAGGAGAACTCAGACAGTATGAAAGAGGCCACTAGGAAACAGATAGAACAAAAACACATCCTCAAATAATTTAACTTTCTGCTTTAGTTTATTCATCCTGAATTGGTCCAGAAGCCAAATTCACATTCAACATGCCAGAACTATAGAAAGTCCCCAGGGCTCACATTTCACCCACCTATCCATCCATGATGGAGCTCTTTGGAGATAGTGGGAACCCCAACACTTTATAGGTGGGGAGACTGAGGGCCACAGGCACCCTTCCCTGTCATCTGCCACCATTCCTTCTTCACATTATTGCTCACTAGGATCTTGCATTCTCTGGGCACCCAGGAACAAAACAAAAGGCCCCACTACTTGGGTCCATCTGGTCTATTACCTGCATGCTTATATGCACACAGTCCCCTTCAACAAAAGCTTAAATTAGCACGGTGTTCAGCCTTTCCTCACAGTGGGCAATACAGTGTTTTGGAATTCCATTTTCTTGTTTTTCACAGAGTTCTAACATCATCATTCTTTCCTGTCCCCACCTCCCATGTAACCAAAGACAGGGTCCAAGAAGACAGTCTTTCTTTCTTTCTTTCTTTCTCTCTCTCTCTCTTTCTTTCTTTCTTGAACAGTGTTTCTCTGTGAAACCCCAGCTGTCCTGAAACTCATTCTGTAGACCAGGCTGACTTGGAATTCAAGAGATCTGCCTGTCTCTGCCTCCCGAGTACTGGGATTATGGGCATGTGGCTCCACAGCTCTTCGAAGATAGTTTCTTATGTCTTTCTTTATCCCTTCCATTACCCTGCTATTGCCTCCACCACGATTGCCAGTTCCTTCCCTGACACCCATTTTCCACTCTGAGCAAACAGCAGCAGATATGCAAAGGAGAAAAGAAGGCTGGAGCAGCCTAAACCTCTTAACAGGTTAAGGGGCTGGGGTACCCCTTGGTTGTAAGACATTTGTCTAGCATGCACAAGGCTTTAGGCTCAATCCTTTGTGCTGTAGTTAGCAAAGCAAACAAAAAACAACCACCCCAAATAAAAAACTCTTACCAAAAAGCCACCATTATGGACAGTGGTCTTACCAGACCGAGTAGGTCTGTGTTAAATGAAGGAAAGAAAGAGCAAAGGTGGCCTGTGAGAGACTCCAGGAAAGTGGATCAATCACCACCCTCTGATACATGACAGAAAAAGAGGTTTCTTTTTCCCGGAAGCTTCAAGACTCAGTAGAGAATTAGGCTGGGGTAGACTTTGGGAACACAGGATGTGTGGACGCCCTGCAGGTGCAACTGAACATATATTTACACACACCTGCTCTTAAGACTCTCTGCAAGTACACATGTTCCTAACATATGCTTCTTACACCAGCACTTACACATATGAGTCTCAACACACAAAGGTTTCTTCACACCCAACATAAGCCTGTACATTTAACTGATACATATGCTTAAAAATCTTTTGCATGGGGGCTGGAGAGATGGCTCAGAGGTTAAGAGCACTGACAGTTCTTCCGGAGGACCTGAGTTCAATTCCCAGCAAAAACCACATGGTGGCTCACAACCATCTATGATGAGGTCTGGTGCCCTCTTCTGTAAAACTGTATGCATAATAAATAAATAAATCTTTAAAAAAAAAAAATCTTTTGCATGTACATCTTAGTTGGGACTGTGTACACATTCTTGGGCACCTAGCCACACATGCACACATAAACAAACATGCTACACATAATACATACAACTTCATCCACACATGCCTACATGTTAACATATACATACTCACTTATGTTTATTTACACTCGTGCCAACTAATACTTGTGTACTTGTGCATAACCACACACAGGCCTACAAATACACGCACTTGTGCACACCCCTTAGCAATGGTCTTGGTGACTGCAAGGTGCTTCCCTCTGTTGGAGACAGCGGATAAGTTCCTTCCGGTTATCTAGGATGGTGTCAAAGCTTTCTTGCAGTCGGGCTTGCTGGTCAACCAACTGGTGCTGGAGAGCCCGGATCCACTGAAGCAGAGCCAAGCGCCGGTACATCACCAAGTGCACATGGTGCTTCTCCTTCTCTTGCTCTTTGTAGCGCTCCTGAGCCTGCAGCTGCTGCACAGCCTGGGCCAGGGAGGGCAGAAGGGGATCCAGAGGGCTTGGGCCTTCAGGAGTCCCACAGACAGGCTCTGGACTACTGCTAAGGCTGTCGATGCTCAAGGAACTGCTAGCATAGCCAATGTCCTCCAGAGGGGAGCAGGCACTGCTGGCACCACCCAACTTCTCAGGCTCAGCACCAGGGATCTCTGCGCCCTCTGGGGGACTGCGGACTCCTGACTCAAGGAGTCCAGTGGCTTGGAAGACCTGGTTGTCAGAGGGTGACTCAGAGGAACTCCTCATCAGGATGGGTTCCACTTTGCCTGGCACACCATGCCAATTCTTATTGGCATCCTTAGCACTCTCCACAAAGTTGGAATTATTGTCTGGTTGGAGCTCAGGTTGACATACTCCAGGAGGCAGGCCCCCCAGGAACTGGGCTCCCTCTGCTAGCCCTGGTTGGATGGCAGCAAACATCTAAAGGGGAAGCAGAAGAATAAGTCACACAGGACAGGTGGAGAGGCAACCTTGGCCTCCAGAACCTCTTCAGGCTTTCCTCCCTTCTCTCTGATTATTTGGTCTGTCTCCCTCATAGGGGTTTCCCGTTAAGACAACCATCTCTTCATTCTACATACTTCTCCCAAGATCACTTCATTCTCTGTGGGCGCTTCAAGAACCATCATGAGTGGGTGAATTGCAGATATGTGTTCAGCGCAGATAAAACTGCTGTTCAACCTTGCAACCTCCCAAAGGCTCTTCAAATACTACATATCCAAACAGCTCTCCTCTTCATGACCTCAGGCAAGAGAGCTCTGCTCTCTGTTAAGTCAATCTACCAGATGCCTAGGAGCATCCTGAATAACTGACCCTCCTTCCTAACCCCTGCCACCTGTCCACATCCTCATAGTTCTTCCTCTTCCCTCTAACTTGGCTGTGGTCACCTTTGTCCAGAAGACTGAAGACTGCCACAGACTTCTCCCTGACCCTCCTCCAGTTAAAAATATAAACCTAAGGGCTGGAGGGATGGTCCAGCAGTTAAGAGCACTGGTGGCTCTTCCAGAGGACTCAGGTTCAATTCCCAGCACCCAAGTCAGATGGTTCACAACTGCCTGTAGAGCTAGCCCAATACCAACACATTCTTCTGGCCTCTTTGGGCACCCACATGCATGTTCATGCACACACATATATGCAATTTTTTTAATTTTTAAAATGATACCCAGTTAGATAACAACAAATAAATAATATATTTTTTTTAAAAAAAAGATAATATATATCAGCTAGGCTGGGGGTGGCTCACGTCTTTAACCACAGCACTCAGGAGGCAGAGGCAGGTGGATCTATGTGAGTTTGAGGCCAGCCTGGTCTACTATAGAGTGAGTTCCAGGACAGCCAGGGCTATTCAAGAAACAACAAACAAACACAAACAAAATCTCTGTCTTTCTGTGCCTCTCTCTGTGTGTAGACATATATATATATATGTATGTATATATATAAATTTAGCCAGGTAGGGCGGCTCATACTTGTATCTCAGGCTAAGGCAGAAGGGTTGAAAGTTCAAGGTCAGCCTGAACTATATAGCAAAACTATCTCAATAAAACCAAACTACCCTTCTTGGAAAATGTGTAAATTTGATTGGAAATGACTTTGAATGCTGCCCCTAAAGAACCTTTAGGCCTCTGCAGTCCTTGCTTTGTCTGGCCCTATTGCACTATTACCAACTCACAGGTACCCAGGCACACCATTCTCCAAACGTATTCATTTGGTCTCCAGTATTCTGCACCATCCCTCCCTCCAAGCACCTCCTTTCCACCTAGAAAATTCTGTTTTTTTTCTTTAACATTTACCTGTCTGAAGCCTGCCAGATATTATGCCCCAGCCCTGACACATACACTACACAGTAACTTGGACTCCGCTGGCTCTACAATGCCCTTGTCTTATCCAAGTGTTTCCTATTCCTGGCGTACATTGTGGATGACTAGCAAATGCCTAAACATTTAAACTGTTTGTTTAAACGATCTTGTGATCATTTCTAATCTGGTTCTTGGCCAAAACTAAGAAGACTTTTATATAACCACTAACGCAGTGGTTCTCAATCTGTGGGTTGTGATCTCGGAGCTGAAAGACCCTTTCACAGGGACAATCACAAAACATAGATATTTACATTACAATTCATAACAGTAGCAACATTACAGTTATGAAGTAGCAATGAAAATAATCATATGTTTGGGAGAGCCTACAACATGCTGCATTAAAGGGTCTCAGCATTAGGAAAGCTGAGAACCAGTGTTCTAACGTTTACCCAGTAAGAGCGGATGTCTGTATTTTACCTGCTCACAGGCAATGAGAGGAGCCACAGAGAGATTCCTGTACTTAGGAAGACAAAGTAATGGCAGCCCGAGACTACTACCGCAGAGGGTTAGGGTTAGGGTTCTAGGCTTGAAGAGCTGGTCTCATTCTCCTCCTGCACACTAAGGAGCCCCTCTCTCCCGAACCCACAATGCTAAGCCTCTCTAACAAGCTGGTCCATTCCCTCCCAGCGCTCCTGGGACATAGTCACTGTGCTCTGTTTGCTCCATCCTGAACCCCCCCCCCCCCCGACTGACCACATTACCATGCCTGGAAGAGCTGAGGACTCATGAGTGAGGAACACTATTAAGTCAAGCAGTCACTAAGGTTACCCCAGAAGTGGCAGGGACCCTTCTCACACCCAGCAATGGGCAGAAATCCTGAGCGTGAGGTTGGGACAGATGCTTCACCCTTTTGGCATGTGAGAAAAGGCCTGAAGATCCCCTTTATTTTAATCTTTTTCCTAAAAAAATCTCGCCGGGCTCACTAAGGAAGCTGCGATGAAGCGGAATGGAAGTTGAGCTAAGGATTTAGATTTAGAAAGTCAGTGAAATATGAGTCCAGATATCCCAGGATCTAGATTTCCCCCAGCTAATCCAGAGTGTAGGGGGGAGGGGGAGGCTGTGGGATGGGGATTGGCAGCCAAAACTGCTCTGTGATCCTAATGCGGAGGCAGCTCCCCTCCCCGCTCTCCCGCGGCTGGGCCCCAGGCCCTCCATCAGGGCCCGGACTCACGGCCTAGAGGCGCCGGCTTCTGCAAGGCTGGCTACGGTTCCTCCCGGACCTGCTACCTGCGGGGTAGTGGGGGAGGTCCACGGCCTGCTCGTGCACGCGTCGTTGCCCGGCTGCTTGGTCTTGGCACCGCTCGCCCAGCCCGCCCCCAGACTGCAGAGTCCAGCTGCGTCTGCGTAGCTGGGCGGGGCGGCCTGACCCACGTGGGCTGGTTCGGTTCTCCGCACAGGAACTGCCTCCTCCCCAGGCTTGACCCAATCTTTCTAGATCCGGAGTTATCTCCTAACTATCCTGGCCAGGCGCCTCGGATCCGTCGTTCACCTTGCAGCAGACATGGCGACGATGTGCCTCCTTCCTGGTCTCCCGGTGGCTCGGGAAATCCGCGAGGCCACGGTTCGCGTCCAGTACTGCTGAGGTCTTTACCCTGCCGCTACGCTCCATCTATGCTTTGCACACAACCTTTCTGCTGGAAATTCTCCCTTCGTATCCACTTACTCGTAGTTAGGATCTTTGAGGACCCACCTGAATCCTAGACCAGGTTTATCTCTCTTCTGTCCTATCTCAAAGTAAAAAACAAAACAAAACCAAACCCCCTTTTTTTCCTTCACAATATTTCTCACTGTGCTGTGCCTATTTTACTAAATTCATTTAGTGAAAACTATGTGGATTTTGTTTTGCTTAGTTGTTATTTTGAGACAGTCTATGTAGCTTTTGTCGTCCTGGAACTGTGTAGACCAGGCTGGCTTCCCACATACAGAGAGGTCTGCCTGCCTCTCTGCCTTGAGTGCTGGGATTAGCCACTGGTGTTGGCCGCCAAACCTGTCTAAGTGCTACAATGCAATGGTTCTCAACTGGTGGGTCGCCCCCCGCCCCACATGGGTATTTATAATTTATAATAGTAGCAAAATTACAGTTAAGAAGTAGCAATGAAAATAGTTTAATGATGGGGGGGTCACCACAACTCGAGGAACTGTATTAACGGGTCACAGTGTTAAGAAGGTTGAGAATCGGGGCTGGAGAGATGGCTCAGCGGTTAGGAGCACCGTCTGCTCTTCCAGAGGACCTGGGTTCTATTTCCAGCACCCACATGGCAGCTAACAACTGTCTGTAGTTCCAGTTCCAGGCAAACACCAAGGCAAATAAATAATAAATAAAGTTTTTTTTTTTTAAAAAAAAAGAAGGTTGAGAATCATTGTTCTAAGAGAAGATAGTGTATCTGGGAAAGGGATCAGGGTTAATGTCCTGTACCCAGGACTGGACGGGTCAAGGTCTTCTTTAAAGGCCAAAGAACTTTGGGTCTCTGTGCTTTTGTCCAGGTGAAGAGGAAGGTAAGACAGGATCCAGTTTAGAGACTCAAACAGTTAAATTTCTAAGCTGCTTCTTAGGTAGCGGGTGGGGGTTGGGGGAAATATGTGGAGATGGAGGGTAGTGTTCTCTCTCTCTCTCTCTCTTTCTCTCTCTTGTGCATTGTGTGCAGGTACTCAGAGGTTAAAGAGAACATCAGAAGCCCTGGTCCTCCATAAGAGCAGCAAATGCTCTTAACTACTGCCATTTCTCCACCCCAAGGGACCCGATTTCCAACCAAATTAACAGCAATTAAGGACCCAATGATAAAGGCATCTTCTTTTCATTCCAACTTGATCTCAGTTCACCATCCTGTAACCTACTGACCAAAAGACACAGTAAATCACACTAGCAGATAAGGAGAGAAGAGGGCAAATAGAGGGAAAAATATGGTTATGACAGTCACTATTTTAGAATGACATAGCAAGTTAGATGTGGTGGTGCGCACCTGTGATTCCAGCCCTTGAAAGGCAGAGGCCAGGAGGATTTCTGTGAGTTCAAAGCCAGCCTGGTCTACATAGTGGGTTTCAGCCATAGACTGTCTGCCCCTCTCACCATATATGCCAGAGACACAGGATCTATAAACCATCCAGGGCCTGGCTGCAGGCCGGGCCATCATGAAGACCATAAGTGACCAATAAGAATATAGGCAAGCAGGGGATGAGGAGATGGCTCAGTGGATAGTGTTGCTGCTTGAAGACCTCAGTTGGGATCCCCAGCAGCCATGTGGAAGCCAGATAATGGCAGTATACCCCTGTAAACACTAGCACTGGGGAGGCAGAGTGGAGATCCCTGGAGCTCACTGGCTAGTCAACTAGCAGAATCATCTAACTCCAGCTTCAGTGAGAGACTCTCAAAAGATTAGGCCTTTAATCCCAGCACTTGGAAGGCAGAGGCAGTCGGTTCTCTGTGAGTTCAGGCCAGCCTAGTCTATAAATCGAGTGATGGAGTACCAGAATGGCTAGGGCTATATAGATTAACCCTGTCTCAGAAAAAACAAAAAGAAAAAGAACAATAACAACCAAAAAAAAAAAAAAAAAAAAGTGAAGGGATTAGAGAGATGACTTCAGCAGTTAAGAGCACTTGTTACTCTTGCAAAGGACTATGGTTTAGTTTCAAAGAACCAAATGCTGGCTTATACCTACCTGCAACTCCAGTTCCAGGGAATCTAATGCCTTTTAACCTCCCCAGGCTACACACAAAACACACACACACACACACACACACACATGTTGACAATGACAGAGGGATCAGCAGTGGGTAGCCAGGTTTGGGGCCCAGGATTTGGGGTGTCAGACACGGAGAAAAGAGGAGAGGAAATTCCCTAGGAAATCAGGACAGGGATGAGGGCTCCTAATAGGTGGGTGATTTTTCACCATCAATGTGCCCAGAAAGAGAGGGGTGGGTAGTACCTAGTCATCTCGGCTTCAGCAACCTGGCCCCTTCCCATCCATGTGTTCACACACACTACATAGACACAAACAGCCACCAAGAGTTTAGATGCTCTGCTAGGAATTCAGAACAGAACCAAGTGGTCTGGAGGAGAATGAACTCCAACCTGAAATGAGCCTTGCAGCAGAGCTGCTAGAGAAAAGAATGAGCACAGGAGAGGATGGGAAAAAAACCTTCCAGATGTTGCACCTAAGACAGGGCTTGACCTTGCAGATGGCATGTTAAAAGAGTACTGAGAAGGGGCTGGAGAGATGGCTCGGCGGTTAAGAGCACTGTCTGCTCTTCCAGAGGACCCGGGTTCGATTCCCAGCACCCACATGGCAGCTAACAACTGTCTGTAGTTCCAGTTTCAGGCAAACACCAAGGCAAATAAATAAATAAATAAAATAAAGTTTTAAAAAAAAAAAAAAAAAAAAAAAAAAAAGAGTACTGAGAAAATGGAGAACGCCAGGAAAGGGAGGTAGGACAGTCGGCTGAAAACTCAGCCTACTTCTTTGAGGTCTTGCCACCATTCCAGGAGCTGAGGCTTTGTTCTGGGACAGCAGGTGGGTAACTGGAGAAGTTCCCAGTGACACCACATCAGAACACTCTAGTCCTGGAGGACACACTACCTTGCTTTTGCTTTCTTTTTTTCCTGTTATAGCCTGTCAACTGTGGGAACTTTGACAGATCAAGTCATTTCCACCTCTTTGAACTAAATAAGGCTAATGTGCCTTTAGAAAAAGTTGGGTTGGGGGCTGAAGAGATGGCTCAGGGGTTAGGAGCACTGGCTGCTCTCCCAGAGGACTGGGGTTCAATTCCCAGCACCCATATGGCAGCTCACAACTGTCTGTAACTCCAGTTTCAGAGATCTGACACCTTCATATCAATGCACATAAATAAAACTAAGTAAATTAAAAAGAAAAAAGAAAAAGTTGGGTTGGAATTATTTGTGAACTTTGGTACACGAGTGTCAATACACAGGCCCAGCCCAGGAGGACCTTTGATTTGACCTAGTGCCCTAAAGGCAGATTAGAAGATTATGCCTCAGAATTGGCTCTTCTTGGGAGAGGAAGGCCAGGCACCTGTGATCTACTTTTTTTTTCTTTTTGAGACAGAGTTTCTCTGTGTAGCCCTGGTTGTCCTTGAACTAGCTCTGTAGACCAGGCTGGCCTTGAATTTACAATGACCTGCCTCTGCCTCCAAAATGCTGGGATTAAAGGTATGTGCTACCACTGCCCAGCTACTCCACTACCTCTTAAAGGTAAAGGAACACATTATCTCTGAATCACAGTGGTGTAACCAACTTATGTAAAAGGGTAGGGTAGGCAATGAGGGTGAGGTACTTCCAATGTAAATTTTAAAGTTTTGTTTTTGCCTTAGGAGAAGAAGAAACAAATTTTTCAGTGTTAGGAATTATACTCAGGGCCTCACTCAGGGCTGGAGAATGGGAACCATTAAAGTCTAGGCTTGCAACCAAAAATGAACTCAGGGCCTTTCACATGCTAGTCAGGAACTCTACCAGTGAGTTATGATCTAACCCCTACCCCTGCAGGCTTCCTGAGTACCGAGATTATAGACATGAGCCGCTAGAATGCCTGGGAATCACGTCATTTCTTTGAATAAAATTTTTCTTTCTTTCTTTTCTTCTTCTTTTTTAAAATAGGGTCTCACTCTGTTGCCCTTGGTTGTCTCAGAGCTCATTAGGTAGACTGGCCTGGCCCAGCAAGATTGCCTGCTGGAGGAAAGGCAGGTGCCACCACATATGGCTTTTTCAAACAAAATCTTTGGGACACAACCAGTTTGAGATCTTTCTTGAGGTCCCCACCCTAAACAGCTCCAGAAAGGTATTGGAGACTTTCATCTCTCTATTTTGTGGATAGGTTTGTTTTCCTTTGTTGTGCTGGGGATTGGACTGGGGACATCTTATATGCTAAACCTCTGAGCTACACTTCTGTCATTCATTCACTCACTCATTCATTTTTTTAAAAATTTTTATTATTTATGTGAATTGGTGTTTTGCCTGCATGTATAACTATGTAAGGGTGTCAGATTTTGGAATTATAGACAGTTGTTATTTGCCATGTGGATGCTGGGAATCGAACTCAGGTCCTCCAGAAGAACAGTCAGTGCTCTTAACCACTGAGACATCTCTCCAGTCCCCATCCATTCATTCTTGTGGGGAGGGGATGTAGACACACACACACACACACACACACACACACACACACACACACACACACACACACACACACGGAGGACAACTTGCAAGAAGAGACTGTCCACTTCTTCCACCATGGATTCCAGCCATCAATCTTAGGACCCCAGTCTTGCATGCATTTCTTGTTTGTGGCTCTGTGTGTGTGTGTGTGTGTGTGTGTGTGTGTGTGTGTGTGTGTGTGTGTGTGTGTGTGTGTGTATGGTTTTGGTTTTTTGAGACAGGGTTTCTCTGTGTAGTCTTGGCTGTCCTGGAACTCTCTCCTTAAACCAGGCTAGCCTCAAATTCAGAGATTTGCCTGCCTCTGCTGGGATTAAGGCACAGACCACCACGGCTTCCCCCAGGAAGGTTTTTAAGTTCAGTGTGGCAGTTTCAAACCCACTACACCAAAAAATGGATCTTCTTTCTATCCCCACCCCCATATCTCAAAGGAAAAAGAATGAGGTTGCTTGAAACCATGTGGACTCTCTCTGTAATACACTCAAACAGTAAATCACTTCTCCCAACTCCTTCCAAGAGACCAGAGAGTCAAATAAAGTCTGAGATTGTGGAACATCCCAGAGCCCACAGCAAGAGTGACTAAATGAGTAAAGCAAACCTCAGGAGGAACGAGGGATGGGACTGTCTGCTCATTCTTCCTATACCCCTCCCCAGCAGCTGCCTCTGTGGGCTACATAATCCCCTTGCCCTCACCTCCACCCCACCCTCTGGCTGCCCACCTCTCCTCCACCCACCCCATTCATCAGTAGGAGGGCACCATATTAGCGCAGCATTTCAGGGCCTGACAGATCCTTTCTGGGTGCCCCCCACATGTAACCACTTAACCCCCTAGCACAAAAGGCCATGCTGAATGGGCTTGGAGTCAGTGGCTCGTGCAGAGGGGTAGGTCTCAATAGGATTTAGGGAGCTGGGTGTATAAACCGCTCTGCTCCAGCAGCCCTCAATGGAGGAGCTGGAGTCAGGCATGTGCCTAGGGGAGGAGCCCGGCAGCTGCATCCCGCCCCCGAACAATGATTTATTCATTCTCTTGGCACACACAGAGAAAACAGGCTCCAGGGACGGTGGCCCCACAAATCGCCCTGGGCCTCAGATAATTCCCACCATCATTACTTAAGTCCAGAGACCCCCCACTCCCTTAATTTATTGCCTAAAGCTTGAGTTTCCTCTTCCCTGTGAGGGAGGCTTCTAGAAGTCTGGGGTGGGGGTTGGGGATGGGTCAGGCAGGCACCCTGTCTCAATTTCTTTGTGGTTCTTGTGCCCATCTCATGAACCGTAGAGACCCATGTAAACACTCTCACAAAGTAAAGAAATGAAATAGAAAGGAACATAGATAGGTTGGCTTGTTTTAGAACTGCCCGCTCCGGGTCGGGGGGAGGAAGAAGCAGCATGTTGAGTGGCTGAGCCTAGAGGTCGCTGGGTGAAGTGCAGGTGGCCAGCAAAAGGTACTGTTCTTGATGTCCCCACTCTTGTCTGATCACCAGCAGAGGAATCTCTGGATGAGGCCATAAAAAAATAGGTAAGCTCTAGGCAGGCATGGTAGTGCCTACTCAGTAATCTCAGTATTCGGGAAACCAGCTGAGGCACAAGGATCATAATTTTGAGGACAGTTAGGCTCAAAGAAAGAACCTACCTATTTACCTACCAAACAAAAAAGGCCAGGCAAGTAGCTTCTTTCTTTAAAAACAAAATATTTTATGTGTATGAGTATGCACTGTCCTATGTTCATGCCTCATGTCCAGCTACATGGTCCAAACCCTATCTCAAAAAATATAAGGGTCCTTGGGGTGAAGGTCATAAGAGTTAGATCCTGGAACTGGATTGATGGATGGTTGTGAGCGGCCATGTGAGTGCTGAGAATCGGAACCTGGGTCCTCTGGAAGAGCAGCCAGTGCTTTTAACCACTGAGCCACCTTTCCAGCCCAAGGCTAGTAGTTTCAAGAACAAAACTGTGATAAGCAAACTCCGCCCTCTCACCTTCATAGCTCATGTCACTGGGGCCAGACTTTTTAAAAAAATCATAATAAATATAACTAAAAAAAAAAAATCAATAATGTTAGCAGAAGTGGAGCGTCAGATTGAAGTGGCTATCCTCAGACTGGCCCCTGGGCCTCCTAGCTCCAAGCTTGTAATTACCTTGTCACACAGAAAACAAATCTATTGTGGGCCTTACCAGAGGTGGGAGATCCCAGGCAAGGAGGCTGCCTGGTGCCTGGCTAGGAAGGGAACAGCAAGAAGACTGATTGATCTTCAGTGCTTGAGGTAAGAAAGCTCAAAACTGAGAAAAAGCCCAGAGAGCTCAGAAAGTTTTCTTCCTTCAGAAGAATGGGGATCACTCCAGGGTAGCTATGGTGACTGAGACCTCAAACCTCCTCCTGGATGCCTCAAGAGGAATGATCGCTAAGAGGCTGCTGCCCTCTGGTGGTCACAAAGAGAAGCATCAAGGCCTCCAATGCGGAAATTCAGTTGTGAAAGAGCCTTTTTCTGTGGTAAAGCATCCAACACCTCACAGACTGGATTCCTTAGGAAGCTGACTCTGAGTTTAGCATTCACTCAGATTGTTAACTAAGGAGTTTCTTTTTGCATGGCATGGTGGCACCGACCTTTAATCCCAGAACTCAGGAGCTAAAGGCAGGGGGATCTGTAGGAATCTGTGGTCTTAAAAAAAAAAGTGCCCTTTGGCTGGGTGGAAGGTGTGTGTGTGTGTGTGTGTGTGTGTGTGTGTGTGTGTGTGTGTGTGTGTGTGTGTGAGGCATGGTGCTGCATGGTACACATCTGTGATTCCAGCACTCAGAAGGCAGAGGCAGGCAGATAACAATTTTGGGGTCACTTTTAGCTAGATGGGGAGTTCAAAGCCAGCTTGGGAAAACCAGTATTAAACAAGCAAGCAAATAAAAACTCCAGTGCCTTTGAGCTTAATATTTGTGAACCAGGAAGCAGGCAAAGGAAGCTGAGTCACGATAAGCCTGCAGCAGTCTCAGCTGCCCACAAGGAGCTGAGGTTAGAATGGCTCTTCAGAGATTTTCCTACCTGACCTGAGCAGACCTGGCCTTGCAAAGTGCTCTGTGGCTGATAGGCTTCTAAGGGGCAAACACAGGAAGCTATCTTCATATTGTTCCCAGTAACTGGGCTGGTAAGGCCTTTGGTGAGGGGTTCACCCCACACACCCCAAGTGGTCATCAACTGCTAACTGTGTTAAATGGAGCACAGGTTTATCTTGAGTTTCAAGCTCTGGGCTTCGGGCTCAGTGGGACTCCGGTTACCAGCCTGTTATCCGCTGAGCCTTGGGGATGGTCAGGCGAGCCTTAATACTCAGCTTTGGATCCATTCATCCAGCCTTCACTGAAGTTTCCTGGTCAGGCCTGGAGGCAGACAGTTTCCATTTTTTGTATTTAATCCTCACAACTGTGGAGTGAGTATTGTCAGATTATTCAGATGGGATCAAGTTATTAAGTGGCTTTCACAGTCCAATGACACTTTTAAAAGTGGTGCTCACAATGGGACAAGTGTCCTTCCTGCTGTCAGAGACTCTTCAGGCACAGAAGGACTTGGCTCTGTTCCACCTGTGTGAGCCGTGTGAATAAGGCGGCTTGAGGTCTGCAGTTGGAGTGTATCCTCAACTAAAGCCAAGAATTCTGTCCCACAGCCCCCTGCTTTGGTGCCTTCCTAATGGCGCTGTTTCCCAGAGGTAAGAGAGCCACAGACTGGAAAGTCTTGGCATAAGCCACTACCAGTCGAAAGGAAGCAGGAGATCGCTGTTCCAGAAACCCCACAGCATCCTAAAGAGAACAAAGACCAGGGAAAGGAAGCCATCAGCCGCTGCTCTGCTACAGCCCTGACCTCAGCAGTGGTATGTACCTGAAATCCCAGCACTTGGGAAGCAGAGGTAGGTTAGTGAGCTTGAGGCTAGTCTGGGCTACCCAGTGAGACCACCTCAAAAAATAAAAACAAAACCTTCTATCATATCCAAGCACCAACATGAAGGGTTTTTGTTGTTGTTTCATTTTAGTTTAATTTAGAAAGACAGGAGGGGTACTTGAATGTCACATTTTTTTTTTTCCTTCTGAGAATGACTGGAGACATTTACTGAATACTCTTGGTCTCCTACACACACACACACACACACACACACACACACACACACACACACACACGTGCGCGCGCACACCACCTTCCCTACTGGGCTCCCAGAACCTAATTTTTCACATTTAGAAAACCCAGATGATTTTTGCCTGGGTCCATCTGGTTTTCCAAATAACCTGTCTTTTTGATAAATAACGTAAGTTAAATTAGACAAGACAAAGAGGGGTGGGCAATCAGCTTTTTCCTCTTTTCTCAGCCTCTGAGAAAAAGAGGGGGCTGAGAAGCCCAAAGCACAGTCCACTCCCACCCGGGCCCCAGTGCTCTCACTGCTTGGACTGGGCCCAGTGCTTCCCGGCCTGGAGCTGGGAGCTGCTCTGTTACCCCCACTGCTGGAAAATACCACATGCCGTGTGTCACCTGAACGTTAGCAAAGAACCCAAGTGTCCAACCCCAAAGAGTCCTCAATCACCCTTAGGCTGTAGCTGCTCTAGTCTCTCTTCTCATTATGTCCCCACCACAGGGAAGGACGAAATCAATGCACTGAAAATGAAAGCCTTTAAGGTGAGAGAGAGAGAATGGGACAGATAGGGATGGAAGGGCATGCATAAAACCAAGAAACTACAACCAAGGGACCAAGAGAACAAGGCGCCTTGTTCTCAAACGGTGACAATCTGGGGTCCACACCAGCTGCACACAAAGCCAGGTCTATTTCCCTAGTTCACTTTGGGAGTGCTGGCAATACTGATAGGCCTCCGTTCCTACAACTGTCCAGGTCTCAGTATCGCACAAATTGTCATTAGCTGTTGGAATAGGGAGACTGGGGCATTGCTGAATCTTGGCCTCTTCTACCCACTCAGCCATAGTGTACCCAGGCGTCAGCTCCACCCCTTCCTGAGCAGTGTGCTAGATATGCAGCCTTAAATATGTATGATCATTCTACTGTATCTTTTGTCCAACCGTAACTCAGTAAGCTGAACAAAGTCTACATGGCGCTGTGGAGGCTAAGGCAGGATTGCAGTGAATTCAAAGCTAGCCAAGGCTACAAGTGAGGTCCAGGCCAGCCTAGACTATAGCAAAAGTAAGACCTTACCTCAAAAATACAAAAACAGGAGGCTAAAGAAATGGCTAGGTGGCTCACAGCTGCCTGTAGTCCCAGCTCCCAGGGATCTTATACCTTCTTTTGGCCGCCTTAGGCACCTGTACATACATGACATTCACATTCATGATTGCATGCATGCACATATACACCACATGCAAATAAAAATTATAAAAATAAATCTTAAAACAATAACTGCTGGGGTTGAAGAGATGGCTCGGGTTGGGAGCACTGGCTGCTCTCCCAGAGGACCCAGGTTAGATTCTCAGCACCCACATGACAGCTCGCAACTGTCTGTAACTCCTGTTCCAGAGATCTGACACCTTCATACCAATGTACCTAAATGAACCTAAATAAATTTTTTAAAAACTTTAAGGAAAAAACAATAACTGCACAAAAATAAAATTTAAAAATATTTCTTTTTGACACAGAAATCTGTTTGCCCCTGCCTCTTAAGTGTTGGGATTAAGGGCATTCACCACCACTGCCTGACAGAGTTTGTTTTTGATGTTAGGGATTGAACCACGAGCAAACATTCTGCCAGGAAACAACCTCATCCCCATGGAAAGGTTTTAAGTCAGACAGTATGTCCTCCATACATTATGTATATGTGAAGGTCACCTTCTGGCTGCTATGCAGATTGGGTAAAAGGAACGCAAAAACGGAAGTGGGGACATCAGGAGACTATTGCAGTATCCTGGAAAGAAACTGAAATTCAGAGCATGGGACTGGTTGCAGTGCTGGAATAAGTGGGCCAAATTCAAGATGCAAATTATAGAAAAGAACTTAGAAAAAGGGAAAATAAATAAATAGATAAAACAATCTCAATCCAGGGAGACATACACAGAGAAGTTGAGGTGTTAGGGGGTATTATGGAGATTTGAGAGACTCTTCCTGGAGATTTGGGGAATATAATTTGATATTTTATAGGAAGAGACAGTTTATCCAATCATGAGCTGAAATGAATTAGACAAGACCAGAGACTAGTTTAAATGACTTCAATACCACATGTCCCTACTCACATGCGGAAGGAGGAAGGAACTAAAGGACCAACACGGATGTACAGCATCTCCCAGACTCAGGCTCTCATTCCTCCTAATGTGTAATATAGAACATGATGGAGCCGAGTCCGACTTGGAATTAGGACAAGAGACCGTGGACAGATGATATGTGGCCAGAGCGAAACTCTTCAATATGATCCTGTTAAAAAGTTGAGGTGGCTCAGAGGTTAAGAGCACTGGCTATTCTTCTAGAGGTTTTAAGTTTAATTCCCAGCAACCACATGTTGGCTCACAACCATCTATAATGAGATCTGGTGCCTTCTCCTGACCTGCAGTCATGCATGCAGGAGTAACACTCTATATATAATAAAAAGATGAATCTAAAAAAGTAAAAGCAGCCAGAAAGCATGCCTTTAATCCCAGTACTTGGGAGGCAGAGGCAGGGGGATCTCTGTGAGTTCAAGCCATCCTGGTCTACAGAGCAAGTTCCAGGACAGCCAAGACTACACACAGATAAATCCTGTCTCAACCTGCTCCTCAATAAAAAAGGAGTACATTCTTGAGCCTAACAAAAGGGCACAGAAGGTAAAGGCACTTGCTGCCAAACTGGAGGATCTGAGTTCAATCTCCAGGACCTGTATAATTTGTTCTTGCAAATTATGCTCTTATTTCTACATGTGCCCACACATACACACAAATATAAATAAATGAAATGTAGGAAGATTAAAAAAAAATATGTATTTCCCCAGAGACTCAAAGAAAGTAATTTATTTCCCAGATTTCCTAGGCACTAGTTTTCTTATATTTAATAGCCAGTCCTTCTCTTCATTTCTCCCAAAGGAGAACATGTGGAGAGGTTAGAATACCTGCCTGGCCTAGGGAAGACCTTCAGTTTGATCCCAAGTAATTTAGCACTGCAACAGGGTATGTAGAGAGGAAAATAGGGGAAACCTGTAGTCTCACTTCTTGGCTCTTGGGCTTGGGGGTTAGGAGATGCCTGCTTTAGGTGGGGATCATTCAAAAAGCAGAGATAACCTTCACGCCGGGCCCAGCTAAGGAAAAGGTGCCAGTCAGAGGGCGGGGCAAGTATTATTTTTATAAGCTCTCCCCGACCAGCACTGCATTCAGACTACTGAGTGGATGGAGAAGCCAGTGAAGGGCAGCCACAGCACCCTTTCATTCTGGATAGATTGTTTCCTGAGAGGGAAACATCCTGAAAATGAAATATTTTCTCACCTTAGGCACTGACTGACCTAGGAATGAGCACACTAGCTGGACAGCAAACCCTGCTCTCAAGGCAATGAGATTTATTGAAAACCTACATACATATTAAAACAGTTCTATACACATTTCTCCCATTACAAAATTACAAAGATACAAATGCATTCTGTCCAAGTCAGTATCCTGAGTATTAGAAAAAAAACCAAAAAACCCTACCAACCAACAGCAAACCTACACCTTAATTTCATCAATCAAATTGGCTGTTTTATGTCTGTCAATAAAAGACAGACACAATCTCCTCCAACTTCCCACGTTCAGCTTTTAACATAAGCCAACCTTCCCCTGGAATGGTTTCTGCAAAGCAGCACTGAGTTCAGTTCTGAGGGAAGACTGGTCTATATTTCTGAAGGCCCAGTGGCAGGTCACAGAGTGGTGGCAGTTCTCTTCAACATTTTCATTAAATTCCACTGTCTGCTTTCAGTATTAGTAACGAAATATTAAAATGTCCTCTGACTTGTCAGAGCAACAAACTTAGCCCAAGAGATGCAATAAATAATGGTTGAGTTTCCTCCTTGTCAGGAGAAGGGAGGCTCACAAATTCTTTAATGTGGGACTCAGGTCCCAGGGAAAGTCTCTCTTCCATAGACTGCCCAGTGTGGGTAGGTACCAGCGGAAGTCCTTAATTCAAAGGTAGTAAAGGTTAATTAGAAATCAAGGCTAGAAGCTCACAGGAACACAGAAGGAACAAGAGTGAAGCAACAGCCGGTTGGTGGTTCTCACATCCCCATCTAAGTCACTTGCACTGAGTCCTGGTTACCACGTTACGGTCGCGTAGGTGTGGAGGAGTCACCCAGTGCTGGCTTTCAGTGCTTTTTGTAATTTTCTATAATGCCACACTTTCTTCCTCCTCCAAACACCTCATTTCAAAGTGGTGTCAACCCAGGAAACTGCTAGGAAAAAATGTCAAATGCTTAACAGAAGAAGTGAGACTTCAATTATTGTGTAAGTCACTGTTGGAAAATCTGTAGTGATAAGAATAGTGGCTGAATTGGAAAATAACACTAGAAAAGAAAACTGCTATTGAGAGCCATGTGGTAGGAAGAACTGGAAACTCTGCCCAGGATCCATTGACCGAGGGAAGGAGAGGTCATCCGTGCAAACGTCAGTCCCACCGGCAGTGGCCAGACCTACTTGGAACAGTTTTGGCAGATGCTGGCATCCTGGATGGTGTTAACTTTCCAAGTATCTGAAGATGCTTCGTTTTGGTCCTGCACTGTTATCATCTGTCTTTAGCCGTTTAGGAGATGGTGACATCATTAATGATGGCCCCTTTCGTCTCACCTAGAGATAAAAATAGAGGGAGTCAGGGCCAGCTCAAGGTTCACACAAGTGTCTACCTTCACTGAGTCTTTTTAGCAACTCAGTTAAATCAAAGATTAACAGACTAAAAAAAAAAAAAAAAAAAAATTAAATCTGATTGCTTATTGGAACAGCAATTCCCCTATACATTCTTTTTCTTTTTTTGAGACAGGGTTTCTATATAGTCTTGGCTGTCCTGGAATTCAATTTGTAGACCAGGCTGGCCTTGAACTCACAGAGATCCCTCTGCCTCTGCCTCTAGAGTGCTGAGATTAAAGGTGTTTACTACCACTGACTGGCTCCCAAGTATTCTTGAGACATGCAAAATTCTAACCCTACAGCAAGCTGTTAGATCAGATTTTTATTTCATTTTATTTTACATTTTTGTGTATGTGTGATATATGTGAGCATGCCATGCATGCCATGTGCATGCATGTGAGGCCAGAGGATGTCGGTGTGGTGTCTTCCCCTGTTCTCTGCCTTGTGCTTTTAAGACAAAGACTATCTCTGAACACAAAGTTCACATTTCAGCTAAGACAGCTGGCCAGCAAGCTTCCAGGATCCACCTTCCTCTGTCATATGTTGGAGTTACAGAATCACATAGTCATGCAGCCATGTCTAGCATTTTATATGGTGCTAGGATTCAGACTCTGGTCCTCATGCTTGCATAGCAAGTACTCTTACCCACTGAACCATCTCTCTGTCTCTGACTCACACACACATTTTTAAATTAACACAATAAATCCGAGGCTGGAAAGAAGGCTCAGTGGTTAAGATACCTGGTTCTCTTACAGAGGACCAGATTGGCAACTCACAGTTGTAATTCCAGTTCTAGGGGGTCAGGTACCCTCTTCTGGCCTCCCCAGAAGTGAGTGCATGCACATACATGCAGGTAAAATACAAACAAATCTTAAAAAACAAAACAAACCCCCTACAAATAAATGCTATTTGGAAAGTACCACATCAGTTATGAAATTCCCTACCTGTGGCTTAGATGATTCCTTTGCTGCCTCTGCCTTGGTAGGAGAAAGTGTATGAAAGACAAAGTTTCTTGAGTTTCGTGGAGCGCTGGGGTTGAGGTCAGACAGAGCTGCAAGTTTCTGAAGCATAGCCTTGGGCTGGTTTAGCAAGGAGCCTGTCTTCAACTGAGGAAAGAAGAGTTACCTGATACCAAACTGTAGATGCTGAAAAGCAGCAGCAAGTCCAGCCCCATCACCTTGCCTGGTACTGAAGGGATGGATGCCTTGCTACTTGAAACAAGACCTTCCCACTTCCTGGGGCTACCTTCTTCCTCAAATGAGACCATGATCTACAGACCACGACATCCAATTAACAGAGCCATAACTAACCTGGTGATCACTTCCTGGTCTGATTGCTTCAAAAGGGTTACTGGGCACAGACTTTGATTCCTGAACAACCACAGCACGATTGGCTGGAAAAAAAACACAGAAAGAAGTGTCTGGGCAAAGTCGGTTTCTTCTATATTCAAACAAGCTAAGAAGACTTAAGAGTTAATGTTGTTAATTTTATATTCATGACCTTAAAACTATAGCAAGTGTCACTAAGGACACAATGGAGTCAAGATTATCAACTAACCATTAAGGAGGACTAATTAAAAAACAAAAAACAAACAAACAAACAAAAACCAAAGGGGCTGGAGAGATGGCTCAGCAGTTAAGAGCACTGACTGCTCGTCCAGAGGACCTGAGTTCGATTCCCAGCACCCACCTGGCCGCTCACAACTGTCTGTAATTCTAGTTCCAGGCAAACACCAAGGCAAATAAATAAATAAAAGTTTTAAAAAGCAAAACAAAACAAAAAAAACCCCCAAAAAAACGGTAGTTGGTGAGAGTGAGGAGCAGTGTATACGAGTCCATTTATGGAGTTCAATACACCTATGTTCAAATCCCAGCTCTAATACTTGAGCATATAAATCCCGGGCAACTCAAAGAGAAGCCACAGTTCACCAGCCAAGCCTTAAAACATGAAGCAAAACAAGCTACACAAACCAAGTACAACTCTGCTGACCAACAGTTTAAGAGCCAACCTCTGCCTCTCCTTACCCCGTTAAGACAGTATTACAGAAACATTTATATCAGCTGCCACATCCCTCCAGCACAATTCAAGCAGCTAGACCAAAAGAGAAGCAAGAGCTCACCATTCCTCTGCAGCACTTTGGCTGTAACTTTCTTGGCTAGCATCATAAACTGACTGTCTTCCCCAATGTCTTCTTCATCAGCAGCAATTTTCCCCTGTTGAGCCTGAATATGAAGATCATACAGTATTAGCCAGGTGTGGTGGCATGTGCCTATAATCCCAGCACTTGGGAAGCTGAGGCAGGAGGGTTACCATGAAGTTGAGGCCAGTCTAGGATACATAATGAGTTCCAGACCAGCCTGTCTTCAAAACAAACCCATGAAACATTAGATGATAACCGTTATGATGCTGATTGCAGCTTCCCTAAATAGCAATTTAAGGGAGCTGGAAAGATGGCTCAGTAGCCCAGCTGCAGGGACTCTGGCATCCCCTCCACCCCATATATACATCATTTTAAAAAAGTATACTTTATTTTTTGAGACAAGGTCTCACTATGTAGTTTTGGCTGGCCTGGAACCCATGGAGATCCACCTGCCTCTGCCATCTAAGTGCTGGAATTAAAGGTGTATGACACAACTCCTAGCCCTAAAACACACACACACACACACACACACACACACACACACACACACACACACACACACACAGCCAGAGAGTTGACTATGGTAACCTTTTTGCTGTTAAGTTTTCATGGCAGGTGAAGTAACTAACTCTTTGCCTCCTCAAACGTTGTCAAATAAGCAATTTTCTTGGATGCTTTGTACCTGCTCCCGAAGCCACTGCTCTCGTTCAATTCGCTCCTTTCTCCACCTGGCTTCAGTCTCGTCAAGCTGTTCTTCAACCTGATCATCATCAGAGTCTCTGTGGAACAGATCCATCTGAGAGGTGTCATCTAAAGGAGAGAGGAAAGGCAGCATTTTGTAATCCTCACTGTGATCACACAGATACAAAACACAGCTGCTAGACACTGACACAAAAGAAAGTCCATGGTTACAGATATGGCTACCACGTTTTCTGTTTCTGTGTGTTTTATTCCCAGGGAGGGTTGCAAATAGCCAAGTTGGTACTGAACTTGTTACGGAGCTAAGTATAACCTTGACTCCTGATCATTCTCCCTCACCTCCCAAATTTTGGGGTTACAGGCATGCCTGGTTGGTCTCCTCTCTTCCTCCCTCCCTTCTTCCTTCCTCTTTGTCTTCTCTGTGCAGCCCTGACTGTCCTGAAACTCACTCTGTAGACCAGGCTGGCCGCTGGTTCCTGAGTACTGGGATTAAAGGTGTTCACCACCTGTCCTGGCACCTGGTTGTTTCCTAATGTGGTGCTGGGGATGGAACTCAGGACCTCAGTGTTCTAGGTAAGCATTCCACCAACTGAGCTACATCTCTAGCTATATCTTTGGTCTAGTTCTGATTGCCATTTATCATCTTAAAGTACACAAATATGTATACTGGAACCATTTGTTTCTAAAGAACCAAGATACCTATGTTTTTCCATCGGAATTTTCTTGTACGTCCAGGTCCATCACTGTGCAGATCACCATCAGCAAGGTACCTTTCTTGGTATAACCGTAGCCGTCGCTTATCATCATCCAACATGGTTTTCCTATAACAGAAGAAACAAGGTGATCAACACCAGGACTTTTCTGCCTGATCACATGGCTGCCGTGAGGTTCCCTATTGCTTAGAGGACTTGTTGGGACACTAACATGTGTATTTTCTTGATCTGACTCTCCAGTTCCTCATCAGAAGGAAGCACTTCATCAATGACGTCTTCTTCATATTCGTCAATCTCTTCCCCATCATACTCATCTTCACTTCCCACATCACTTCCTGACACCTCTGCCTCATCTTCCAGGTATTTCTTCAGTCTCCTAGAAAGCAATTTGAAAGATTAGAAATTAGACAATGAATACAGAAAGAAAAGCAGAAAGCCATTGTGAGTTATCTATGCTCTGGTGGACAGACCCACATGAGTGGCCTTCATTAATCCTAGTAAGTCACAAAGCAAAAACAAAGAGATGTGAGTAGGGCAGGCTTGGTGGGGTAAAGAGGGGCAGGGTGATGCTGTCAATGCAGAGAGTGAGAGGGTGGAATGAGTGTAAGCAGAATGCATTATATACATATATGAAATAACCAAAGAATTAATAAAAAGAAAAGCAGAATGCAGAAAGAATCACCAATAATAATAGGCTTAAATTTGTACATTTTGATAATATCTCATATACTTTTTTGATATTTAAGTGTTGGCCACTTAATCCATACCATGTGCTAATAGCTATACTTTATATACATTATCATTACCCTATTAGTTTAGAAATGAGTACTATCACCTCTGCCACTGTATAGTTAGGAGGGAGAGAATAACACACAAGGAGACTGGCAGCTTTAACACTGAAAATGCAGCTAGTTCTGGAAGGAACTAGACATGTTTGTATAGAAATCACTTAAAGAGGCTCTGGGAGATCAAACAGCTTACTCAAGTTCCCATGAGTAGGTGGCACTCATCCTAGCTTGGGTAATCCTACAGCCAGAAACTTTTAAATCCTATTTTGTGTGCTTGCATACAGAGGTCTGGGGACACCTCCTGGGAGTCAGTTCTAGAGCCTTCCACCTTGTTAAAACAGAGTTTTTGTTTCAGCTGCTTCATTGCATACCCCAGGCTAGCTGGCCCACAAGTTCCCAGGTCATTCTGACTCTTTAAAAAAAAAAAAAAAAAAAAAAAAAAAAAAAAAAAAAAAAAGGGGGGGGGGGCTGGAGAGATGGCTCAGCGGTTAGGAGCACCATCTGCTCTTCCAGAGGACCCGGGTTCGATTCCCAGCACCCACATGACAGCTAACGGCTGTCTGTAGTTCCAGTTCCAGGCAAACACCAAGGCAAATAAATAAATAATAAATGGATAAAGTTTAAAAAAAAAAAAAAACAATGAAACAAACAAGTTCTCTTAAAACTACTTGATTACTGTCTATGTATAAGTGTTTGGCCTGAGTGTATGTCTGTATACTATATGCTGCAGTGCTTAAAGAAGACAGAAGGGGATGTCAGATCCTAGGGAACTGGAGTGACAGATAATTGTGAGTCACCATGTGGGTGCTGAGAACTGAACCTGAATCCTCTGGAAAAGTAGCCAGTCCACTTACCACTGAGCTATTGTTCTATCCCCATTTTCCTCTCTCTTTGCAGTGTTGGGATTATAGCTGTATACATACTCACCTGGCTTACTTGGTTCCTTCCTTCTAATACGTGGGTTCTGGGGATTGAACTCAGGTCATTAGGGCTTGCACAGCTATCAGTTTCACCCAGAACCATTTCCTAGACCCAGAAAACTCTTACTATCTTCCTACATATTTGGGAATACCTGCTGGGAAGTTCAAACTAGTTTTTGCTTTGTTTCTAAGCTCATCAGTGCTTAGAGAGCAGTGTGGTATAGTAAGATCTTAGACTAGGATTCCTTGTTGATTAAAACCACTAGTTTGTCTTTTCTATCTTCTTTTTTGGCATGGTCCTGGATTTTGTCTATGGCCCTGCACATGCTGGGAAAGCATCCCACCTCTAAGCTACAGCCCCCCTCTTACAGTTTGAGACATTTCTTACTAAGCTGCCTAGGCCAGGGTGACCTTCACCCTACTCCATCATCATCTTCCTACTCTAGCATCAAGTAGCCTGAGTTACAGGCCTGCACTACCAGCCTGACCTAATCATCTTTCTAACCCCATTCTCTTTGAGAAGGAGGTGGTTATTAACTTTAGGCTCAAAGTCTGGCTACAAGAAGCAGAAATTTGGTCGATATGAAAGATAACTTTTTGTTGTTGTTTTGGGGACAGGGTCTCTCTTTTTTTTAATATTTATTTTTATTTTATGTGAACTGGTGTTTTGCCTGCATGTATAACTGTGTAAGGGTGTCAGATCTTGGAATTACAGACAGTTGTTAGCTGCCATGTGGATGCTGGGAATCGAACTCAAGTCCTCCAGAAGGACAGTCAGTGTTCTTAACCATCTGAGCCATCTCTCCAGCCCCTTGGGACAGGGTCTCTTTACAAAGCCCTGGTTGTCTCATTATGCAGATCACCAAGCTGACCTGGAACTCACAGAGATGTGCTTGACTCTGCTTCCTGGGGGCTGGGATTAAAGGCATGGTCACCACAGCCAGCTTGAAAGATTACCTTTTAACCAAATATTTATGTTACATTTTCCCTCTAAATCCTAGGCCTCCTGCGGAATTCCTTCAAGGGCCTCTGGCCACCAGATTTCCCAGTCTTCTTAGGAATGCTGCTGAGCAATTCAACTTTGGCTGCCATTTTTTAGAGACTCTGACCTGAAGACCTATGCAGTTAAATAAAGGTTAACAACCACTGCCTCTGGGGAAAAAGATCTGTGGAAAACTTAAAGCTGTATAAAAAAGTTAAGGTGACAGGCAACAAATTAGAGACCCAGCTGTATCTTACGAAAATGGAACAAAAGGCTAAAAGCAACAGTATAAATCTAATAGAGAACAATATGATGTCCTGGTGTGGGGGTCCTCTTTCCCTCTTGGCTTTTTGGCCATCACTCCGAGAGGAGAAAGAGACAGAAGGGAAGACAGAAAGCGACAGAGAGCTTTGTACACAGGCCATGAGCACAGACAGAGACAGCTCTCCTAGAGACAAACTTCAGTGAATCAGCTCACCTTTATTCCAGAGGATGAAGAATAGAGAACTGGAGAGCCTGGGGACAAACCCTAATTTGCATTAAGTGGGCATGTTCCTTCACAAAGCTTAGTATGTGGCAGTAGGGTCCTATAGCAAGAGCTCCTAGCACAAATCTTCTTAGCAGAGATCTGTGCCAAGGGTCAAGCTGAAGATGAATCAGGCAACTGGTTTGGAGAAGGCTCTCAGATAAGGTCAGTCCTCCAGCTGAGGGACATTCTCCAGATAAGAGCAGGTAGAAAGCAGGAAGCTGTTCTGGAGAGGGGGAGTTTCCATATTGCTGAGCTTACAGAAAGTTTCCAGGCTATGGCAGACTTTGACCTCTACCAGCCAATAAAAATCTCCAACATCCTGGATTTGAATCCAAAAATCATACACATGCTATATGTTACTGAATATTTATTAGAATTATATATAGAATTATATATATATATATATATATATATATATATGAAGTATAAAATCATAAAATACTATGGGCCGGGAAGTGGTAGGGCACACCTTTAACCCAGCACTCGGGAGCCAGAGGCAGTTGGGTCTCTGAGTTTAAGGCCATCCTGGTCTACAGAATGAGTTCTAGGATAGCCAGGGCTACTTGATGAAACTCAGTCTCAAAAACTCAACCCCTTTGCCCAAAAAAACTATGGATATGCTACAATGAGGGAAAGTCAAGATGCAAAATTAAACACATAGGGAAATTATTTAAATCTCAATTGTGTAAGAATATTTGCATAAAAAGTTGTAAAGAATAAATTGTCAGCATTTCCACACACATTGTGGCCAATCAATATGAATAATGCCTTCTTTCCCCTCTTCCTTCCCATTCCCCTCCCTCCCTCTCTTCATGTTCATGGCGCTGGGGATAAACCTCAGAGCCTTGTGCGTAACAGGCAGTGCCCTACTATTGAGCTACACTTCCAACTCACACCCATCTGTCAGTCCACTTATCCACCCACCCACCCATTTACCTACCTATTTTTTGGGCGTATATGGTGCTGGGGATCAAGAACAGGGCCTCATTCATATAAGACAAGCACTCTACCAAATGCCCTATATTCCCAGCCTATATTTTTTGTTTGTTTAAGATAGAGTTTCACTGTGAAGCTCTGACTGTCCTGGAACTCATTCTGTAGACCAAGCTGGCCTTGAACTCACAGAGATCGACCTACCTCTGCCTTCCAAGTGCTGGGATTAAAGACATGAGCCACCATACCCAGCTCTCATACAGTTTTTTTTAAAAAAATATTTAAAATAAATGTTTTACTTTCATAACCGCAGTGATAAATATTTTTAAAATAAAAAAAAAAAAAAAACAAGACAAGAATCAAGAAAACCAGGACAGCAATACATAGGAGCAAAGTTCTGGGCAATGGCAGCTATTTACAAGGAAGTGATTTGGCTCTTGTGATCTTGGCTTACATGATAGTAATACCCATCTAGCAAACAGCCAAACCACACCTGAGTATAAAGAGGACATTCATTCAGAAGCACAGAAGCAACACTGCTAAGAGTGTCATTAGGTCTGGGAGGAATCATTTTAGTTAATATAGATGTGACTTAAGTACTCAAGAAGTGGCCATACGGGCTGGAGAGATGGCTCAGTGGTTAAGAGCACTGACTATTATTCTGGAGGACCTGAGTTTGATTCCCAGCATCCACATGGCAGCTAACAACTGTCTGTAATTCCAAGATCTGACACCCTTACACAGTTACACATGCAGGCAAAACACCAATTCACATAAAATAATAAATAAATATCTTTTTAAAAAGTGGCCATAGAAGAATTTTTCAGTTAAATTAAAATTATTAATTTATGTGCACCTGTGTGCCATGGCATAGGAGTGGAGGTCGGAGGCAGCTTTGGGCAGCTAGTTTCCTCCGTTCACTGTGGGATCTAGAGACTAAACTTAAGGTGCACAGGAAGCACTTTTACCTGCCGAGTCATCTCCTTTGCCTAGAGTCCACAGAGGATTTGTTTAATTTATGTTAACCACAAAAAGCAGAAACCTAACCAGCAAGTTTATGTAAAAAGGTAGCAAGCTATAGCTCAACTTAGGAGAACTGTCTAGAAGCTGAAGGAATGGCCAGAAAGAACACCTACATTTGCCTTTTCATCTTCTCAGACTGCTTTAGGAGCTCTTCTTCATCATCCTCCTGGTCCAGGGCCAGCTCTTCATCACCGGAGTCACTGTGTTCATCCTGTAAAGTAGAACATCACATGCAGAGTTGCACACGATAGAAACATGAATCATAGGAAGTAAATGCTGGTCATGCTTTGAGCTCATAATAAAAATTTGTGTGCTTTGTCCTTTTTAAAAATTAATTTATTTTTGCAGACAGGGTCTTGTTATACAATCCTAAGAGCTGGGATTATAGGCGCATGGTCCTGGGTCTGAACTCCAGTATAATGAGACAAAAACCAAAAAACAAGAGGATTTGTAAGGTTCTGTCCCCATACCTCATCATAGAACACTGCTCTGGTAAGACACTAGACAGAATTCTTAAGATGATGTAAGAGCCAGAACCTGAGGGAAGCAGTGTGTGGAGCTTGGCTGTGTTCCCGCCACACTCACCTCATCACTAGCAAATCCATTTTCCTTTGAAACGAGCTGAAAATCTCCAAATTCCTCCTCTTCACCTTCTTCCTCCCTAAAAGACAAATCATATTTACTAAAACTAAATTACAAGCAGCCAGCTACGTTAAGAATTTAAGACATTTATCAACACTAGTAACTTCCTTAAGAAACAGGAAACAAGATATTTTGCTTTATGTGATTACAGTCTCATAAAGCAGAGATAAAAATGCCCAGGATGGGCTGACTAGAAGGCATGTGTCACAATTTCTTTCTGCTGGGCTAGGTGTGGTGGTACACACTCAGAGGATGAGGCAGAAGGATCACCACTTTGAGGTCACCTGGAACTAGCAGTGAACTCCAGGCCAGTCTGTGCTGCATAGGAAGACCTTGTCTCAGACAACAAAAACAAATTTCCTTCCTTTTAAAGCCAGGTAATGTATATAAGTTATATCTAGCAGATGTGCCAGCTAGCTTTATGTCAACTTAACCCAGTTACAATTACCAGAGAGGAGGGAGCCTCAACCGAGAAAATGCCTCCATTAGAGCAGTATGTAACCTGTAGGGCATTTTTCAAATGAATGAGTGATGGGAGAAGGGGGCGAGGTTGTTGAGAGAGCAGGCTGAGCAAGCCATGGGAGAAAGCCAATAAGCAGCATCACTCTATAGCCTCTGCATTAGCTCCTATCTCCAGGTTCCTGCCCTGCTTGAGTTCCTGTCCTGACTTCCTTTGATGATGAACAGTGATGTGGAAGTGTAAACCAAATAAACCCCTTCCTCCCCAGTTTGCTTTTTGTCATGTTGTTTCATTACAGCAATAACCTTAATTAAAATAGCATACCACTGAATTCTTTCTTCATTTTGGCTATTACCAAATAATGTTAAACACAAATTATAAAAACCTGTTTTATTCATTTATTTACGAGAAAGAATTCATGTAAGTGAGGCTGGCTTTAAATATTTTTTTGCCTTTATTTATTTATACACTTATTTATTTATTGTGTGTGCATGCATCAGCATGTGAATCTGTAGCTACATGCATGCCATTGCCTGCATATAGAGTTCAGAGGACAACATGTGGACTCAGTTCTCTCCTTCCATATTAGACACCAGGGACTGAACCTAGGTTTTTTTTTTTAAGAATATTTATTTATTTTTTTAAATATCTTTATTTTATGTGAATTGGTCTTTTGCCTGCATGTATAACTGTGTAAAGGTGTCAGATCTTGGAATTACGACAGTTATTAGCTATCATGTGGATGCTGGGAAATGAACTCAGGTCCTTCGGAAGAATAGTCAGTGCTCTTAATCGCTGAGCCATCTCTCCAGCCCCTGAACTTAGGTCTTTAGGCCTGAAGGCAAGTACCCTTACCTGCTGAGCCAATCTACCGCTGTTTCCTGAATATTGAATTCCAGGCATTCACCACACACCAGGCTTTCTGGTTTTCCTATGGCACTCACTTGGCCTGGAGCTCTCCATAGAGCTGAAGATAAAGATGACCTTGAACTCCTGATCCTACTCCCGTTACCACCTGAGTGCTAGAGTTATAGGTGCATACCATCACACCTGCCCACTTGAATTTTTACTTTTAAGTCTGTATGTATCTCTCTCTCTCTTTTGCGACAGAATTTCAATGTCTAGACTAGGCTAGCCTGGAATTCACAATCTTCCTGCCTCAGTCTTTCCAGTGCTGAGCTTATAGGCCTTAGACTTCTTTGAACCTAAGTAAGTTGCTGGGAATCAAATAGTAATTCTATTATCAATTTTGAGAAAGCATCATATTGCTTTTTCTAGCAGTCTACCGATGGTAAATAGTATTTCCTTATCTTCACCCATACTTAGTTATTTATATAAAACTGTAGTCATCTGAATGGGTGTGAGGCAAGATCTCTGATTCGCCTTTCCAAAGTTATTTAGTTTATTGCCGAACCTGGAGAATCGGATTCCAGGGTTATCTTCCAGTTCCTACCAATCACAGATACTCACCTGTCTGTTGGGAAAGAGCCTGAGCAAAGAGCAAGTGCCTCTTCCATAGGATCACCGGTGCTGCTGCTCTCCTTCTGCTGGCTCAGCTCCAATGGAGCCACAGGGGAGGCATCTACTGCAACAAGGAAAAGATAGTGAGAAGATGGCTTTTCCCTCCCTGGTCGGCTAGAGACCGGCTAGCTCAATTCAGTTCTTAGGTACAATGTTGAAAAGTTTCCCATCCATTCTTACAGCAAATCCTCATGTTTACTGTGTGCCAAGCTGCAGGAAGACAGCGCTGAACAAAACAAATGCCCCAATTACCTCATAGAGCCTACGCCCTAGTCTAGCCTGCAGCATTTACTATATAGCAGATGAGGCTTTAAGGTTTGTACACTGGTTAACTTAGAGTTATCCATTATGTGGATGAAGCAAAAGCATTCCTAAGTTGTCACTGTCATTCTAAGAAAGGGAGAGGGGAAAGGGAGGAACTAAGGATGATTCATTCCATCACATGCCTGGTTTCTGTGCACTCACCTAGAGGGGCAGGGCTTCCTGGCAGGGATGCTGATGTAAGCTGTCTGGCTGTGGTAAGCCAGGCACATTGACTGAATATTTACCTTGAGAAGGAAATTTGCCGGAGCAAAGATTCAAAAGTTCCTCCATGTCTTCTTTCTTGTTATTCTTCCTAGGCTGACATTTCTCGTCAGACTGAGATATAAACTGTCCAGTACACAAATCCAGCAGCTCATCCATGTTGGCATCCATGGCATTCTCGTCCATACTGGCTAGTGGCAACTGAGGCTTCAAAGCTTGATATTGATTCCGATGATTTCTGATGTTTAAAAATCTACAAGCACAATGAGGTGTCAGAAATTACCCAGAGAAAAGACAAAACTGCCAGTAAAAACTGTCTGATTTCCCACACTAGGGTTAGAAGCTGTATGCAGCCAGCAAGAGTGGGGCAGGCATCTGCGGAATTTTGAAAAACTATAAAAAGAAAAACAAAAGAAGCTGATGTGAATCATGTATTTCAACTTGATGGGGCTTAGAATCACTATGAAAATATGAAAACAAACCTGTCTGTAAGAAATCATCTAGATTAATTTAACTGAGGTAAGAAGACCCACACTAATGGTTAGTGGCACTATTCCATGGACTGGGGTCCTGGACTGATTGAAAAAGAGAAAAGGAGGGCTGGAGAGATGGCTCAGAGGTTAAGAGCACTGACTGTTCTTCCAGAGGTCCTGAGTTCAATTCCCAGCATCCACATGGTGGCTCACAACCATCTATGATGACATCTGGTACCCTCTTCTGTATACTGTGTACATAATAAATAAATAAATATTTTTAAAAAAAAAAGAAAAAAAAAAAAGAGAAAAGGAGCTGAACATATACATTCGTTGCTTTATTCTTCCTGCCACCGTGACTGACCTACTGTGACATAGGGTGTCTACACTGGAACCATGAGATGCACGTAGCCTTTCCTTCTTTGTAATGTTTGTCATAGTGAAGAGAAAAGAAACCAACAAATTGAGCCTCAATCCAGAAAACAAGATCCAAATGTTAGCCTCATGCTAACCTAAAGAGGTTGGGGAAGTTTTTGTCAAAAAGTAAGGTACAAAGGTGGGCTTCTAGGGATGGGCATTCTATCCCAGTCTTACTCAACAATCAGAACACAGAAGGATGAGGAGAGAAAGCACTTACAATACAAGATCTATGTGTTCAAAATAAGATCAGAGGATCAAATGTCATCAAGAGGTTATCTACATTTTATTTTCTGGAGACTTCCTTAAAACTTGCAGATGTAAGACTAATGGTCGGCACACCTCTTTCTCAGAAGAGAAGGCACAGATGGAGTGACAGAAGCTCATTTTATTTTTAAACAAAATTAAGCAGCACCCAGCCCTATTCCCACCCACAGAAACACAAAACTACCTACCCATCTGCATCCAACAGTTGGCTCTGGGTGTCATCTTCTAAACAGAACTGGAAGTCTCCTGCCCCTAGGAAAAGTGTCTTGGGCTCTGGGGAGGCGGTGTACAGATCCTGGGAATCCTCTATGGGAAGTGAAGGCTCAGACAGTTTTCCTGAACTCTGGCACCAAAACAAAAACAATAGCAAAACATTTTACAAATGCCATTCAGTGTCATGACAACAACAGAAGTTGCTACTTGCAGTATGTCATCTGCTCTCAGGCAACTACAGTCGTGGAGGACAATGCATAGTCAAGGAGCCTAAAGAAAAATACCTCTAAGCAAGGGGAATGCTTGTTAATACACAAAGGGGGTGGATTTTTAAAGCGGAACACACATAAGCTGAGTACCAAGGTGGTAGGAGTTGGTTGGCTGGGACACACTTTATTTAGCAATGTGGGAAGTAACAGGAGGAGGAGATTAGAGAAACTATTGCCACCTCACCTTAGAAGCTGAGCTGATCAAACTGGCTCGAAACAGCCCCGGGGAAGGGGATCTGATTCCTCCTGCTGTAGGGAGAAAACTGGTCCCACGGCCTGTCTGTCTGTTACACGGCTGATAGGACGGGATTGTGGAGCCAATCAGCTCAAAGCTGCTATTGTGGCTGCTCTCCTTTGTTAACAGGGAACAGGAGTCATCTTCATCTAAAAGAGAAGATCGTATAGAAGGGGAGAAATACTTCTGAAAGGTATGATTACAGAAACGAGGTACATTCATTTGTTTAGAAAAAAGAGTTGAGAATCAAACAGGTAGAACTCACAGCCAGCCCCTTAAGTTCTAGGCTCCAAATCTTTCTGTTAATGGTAGATTAATTTACTACAATAGCATTGTGGAATAAGGGCTCGTTACTCCTAGCGATGTGACACCTGGGAGTTGTCCTCCTCCTCTTCCCCTTCATCAGCCTTCGTTACTCCATCAAATTACATACACTTCTATGATCTATGTATAGAAATATTTCATGTTTCACTCAATCAACAAGTCAACATATACTCACTCAGGACCTACCATATGTCCATGGTCTACTATAAAAATGTAGCCTGGGGCCAGAAAGTTAAAAGCCCTTGCTGCTCTTGCAGATGACCTGGGTTCAGTTCTCAGCACCCACATGGTAGCTTACAACCCTCTGTAACTCCAGCTCCATTGGATCTGACACTCCCCTGACCCTGTGAGCACCAGTCACACACATTCATGCAGCCAAAACACTAAGACTCATAAATATAAGTCAATGTTAAAAAGACAAAAGCACCTCCCAAAATGGGCCATAAAAATATTCCAATTCATAAATTCCTGTCACTGCCACATGAAAAATGTGCTGTCGCACTCAGGAGACAGAGGCAGGTGGATCTCTGTGAGTTAAGACCAGCCTGGTCACAGAGTGAGTTCAAGGACAGCCAGGCCACACAGAGAAACCCTGTCTCGGCCCCTACACCCCTCAGAAAGAATGTGCTGTCATTAGAATAAAAAAAAAAAAAAGAGAGAGGAAGAAACTTTCATGAGATTATGGCCTTATGTATCAGAACTAAGGCAAAGTTCCCCATAAGAACTCCTACTTACCCACTTTGCCAGACTGCTTGCCCAAGTGTTCGTCCGTTTCTGACTTTTCTTCACTAGGAAAGTAACTACAAAATAAAACAGTAAACTGCTTGAGCATCTGTCCTTACTCCTTACTCTCTTGTAAAAACTTCAAAGGTGGCTGGAGAAATGCCCCATGGAAGAGTATCCACTGCTCTTCCTCTTCTGGCTTCCCTAGGCACCTGCACTCGTGCACATACTCACACACAGAAACACACCTCCTAAAACCCACAAGGCTTTAGAAATCCACAATAATTTTGTATTTGCTCAGAATAACTTACCCGATCTTGGAAGAGCTGTCCTTAAACAGAAGTAAGGTGGAATCTGAAGAGAGGGGCTTGGGAACAGAGAGGCCAACACCACACTTGCCGATTTCACTGCTGCCGTCTGTATTTTCTTTGTCTGTCTCTTTTTCATCTTTGGTTTCTGTATCTTCACTACCAAGAAGAAATTCTGTAGTCTATGCCAATCATGTAAAATAATAATAATAATACAAGTCAAAAAATGTAAAAACAAATCCATTCTTAGTCTGAAATACAAACTCTTGGTTACAGGTCACATCTTAAGTTCAAAACAGTGAACCTGAAACTCGTTCAGAGTCTTGTAAGCAATGTCACGCCCCTGAGACTTTACAGTTGTTTGTGTTTTTTGGATTTTGAGGAGTTTATTCTTTTGCTTTGTTTCTTGAGACAGGATCTCATTATGAAGGCCTAACTCCCTGACTACAGTGAACTTACTCTGCAGATCTGGACAGCCTGGAATTCACAAAGACCCACCTGCTTCTGCCTCCTGCTAGGATTAAAGGTGTGTGTCACCATGTCTGGCTGACTTTTAGAGCTTTTCACACTCCCAAAATTGCTACAGAATTATGAAGGAAGATTAGATGAGCATGTTACTAAGGTAGTAAGGGATTAATCAGTCTAAGTCTAGAGGAAGGGTGACCACTGATCACATCAACCAGACTATGACATGCTCTCCACCTCAGCCTCTGCCTCCTCTTTCTTTACTCAGGATTAAATACTAATCATGTCTTTCAACTGATAAGAAGCTCTTCTCATATCTAACTGCCACATAACCAATCACTGCCTCCCCTGGGTGGCAAAACTATTATGGAACAGGGCTAGAGGCTCATCTATTAATGCCCTCCTCAACAAGGAACGAGCCACTGCCTGGCTTAGACAGCTATTTTCATCCATACTCCAGGCACACATGTAGTACACACACATATATAAAGGTAAAACATGCATACACCTCTAAAAAACAAGAAATAACCTTTGCTGGGACTGGAGAGATGGCTTAGCACTTAGGAACACTTTCTGCTGCTTCCCAGAGAACTCTGTTTCAGTTCTCACCAGCTAACAACCACTTAGAGCTGCAGTTCCAGAGCATCCACTGTCCTGTTCTAGCCTTACAGGCACTGTGTAAAACACCCTTACAATGTAATAAATAAACCTTAACTCTTACTTTCTCTTATTCACCATGACCGAGTAACAGAATTACATAATCTTTCCACACCTCCTGAATGTCTTGGTCCTCCTCCTCTTCTGCCTCCTCTTCTCCATCTTCCTCAGACTCATCTGTCATTTCTTCCTCTTCCTCCTCCTCTTCAAATCCATCTTCATTGTCTAATTTAAATAACGCTTGGCGCTTTTGCCGCTCCTCCAGCCTTCGGAGTTTCATTGCCTCCTGCAACTTAGCTTTTAGCATCTGCAGTTTTTCACCTGAACAAAAAAATTGATATGCTTTAGATATGATCAACTACACAATATAATAAATAAACATGCAATTTAAGTAACTCTAGACACCCCAAAATCTAAGTACTCTAGACTTTTACTTATTCTTTTATTTTTCAAGACATGGTTTGTATAGCCTTGACTCTCCTGGAACTAGGTCTGTAGATCAGGCTGGCACACCTCTGTAGATCAGGCTGGCCTCAAACTCATAAAGAACCGTCTGCCTCTGCCTGGGATTAAAGGCATGTGCCACCACTAACTAGCTGCTTTAACTTATTTTAACATAGGATAGTATAGAAGAGAATGTCTATAGCCAGTTAACTATAAATAACTGTTTAAGGGACGGTAGAGAGGGAATGAGGCTTCAGAATTCTCTAGCTCAAAGGGATAGGAATGCAGCTCAGTAGAAAAACACTCAAGGGGGCTGGAGAGATGGCTCAGCAGTTAAGAGCACTGACTGCTCTTCCAGAGAACTGGGGTTTGATTCCCAGCACCCACATGGCAGCTCATAACTGTCTGTAGTTCCAGGCAAACACCAAGGCAAATAATTAAATAAATAAATAAAGTTAAAAAAAAAAAGAAAGAAAAAGAAAAACACTCAATTAGCATGCAAGGGGATCTGGAGTTAGCTGAGTCTCAGTGTTGGAAAACAAATAATTAAAAAGTAAGCTTGGTAAAAGAAATAATAACTTCTTGCCTCAGCCTCCCAAATGCTAGGGTGTGCACTTGTGTGCACCACCATGCCTGGCTTCTTTATATATTTCTCTACACTTTTTATAAATAGGTAAGTGCTATTTTAAAAAATAAAGCTTTCATGCCCACCCCACATCTCTTACTGTGCTACTATCTCCAAGGAAAAAGGTTCCGTGACTCCTGCCATAAGGACAAATACCTGGTTTTGTGTGGTTTGCTTCCTCCAGCTTCTCAGCTGCCAAAGTCACAGGCACCACATCTGCCTTTAGCTCTTCCTTCCCATCACTGCCCATGTCCTTCACTATGATGTTCACATTCACCGTCTGACGAGCCCTGGGAGTGGCTGCTGGATTAGCGTGTCTCCAGAAACGCTGCTTCAAGGCTTCCAGTTCTAAACCCAAATGTGAACCAGTTTGTCAGTTTGCCATGTTCATGCTCCTTTGAAGACTCCAGTTAAGAATGGTAAGATTTACAGCTTAACAGCATCAAGGAAAATAAAACAAAAGCCAAAACTCCCTTGCTACTAAGACCTGCATAAGGTTCAGATACTGTAACCTGTAGTGACATATTGCACATTTAATAAAAATAGTCTGGACTCTCAGAGGACAGAACTGCCCACAGAGCCAAGCCAGGAAGGTCAGGGAATGGTGACCCACACTTTTAATCTCATCACTCTCTGTTTTAAGATATTTTAAAGCAAATTTTTATTACACTTATCATTGTGTGTGTATGTATGAATGCATGGCATGGCATGTGGCGGTCAGAGAACAGTTATAAGTCAGTCCTTTCTTTTCTTGTGGGTTCCAGAGATCAAACTCAGGTAAATAGGCTTGATGGCAAGTGCCTTTACTCTTTGGGCCCTCTGCAGCCTCTATTTCATTTTTAGTATCAAATCAGTAGTAAAAACAAAAAAAACCTGTCTAAAAGTTCAGTTAATAAAAAGCTTAATTTGGTGCCAGGTGTGGTGGTACATACCTTTAATCCTAGCACTTGAAATTAAAGAAGCAGGTGTATCTTTATGAATTCAAGGCCATGTTGGTCTACATAGCAAGTTTCATCTACATAGCAAGTTTCATCTACATAGCAAGTTTCAGGCCAGCCAGGGCTACATATCGAGACATTGTCTCAAAAAATAAAACCAGTTTAATGTGGGGCTAGAGATGGCTCAGTAGTTATGAGCTCTGGTTGCTCTTGCAGAGGGCCTGGGTTTGGTTCCCAACACCCACATTGTAGCTAACAACTGTCATAACTGCAGTTCCACTGGAATGCCTTCTGATCCTAAGAATTCATGCAAACACATAGTGTACATTCCTACATTTAGGTACATATACATAAAATGAAACAAATAAACAGTAACTTTTAAAAAAGAGGCAAGATTAGTTTTAAAAATATAAAAATATTAATTTTTGATGGATCTTATTGTTTTGTTTGGTTTGTTTTTAGAGACAAGGTCTCACGTTTTCCAGGCTTATCTTGAACTCCTGATCCTCTTGCCTCTGCCATCTAAGTGCTGGGATCACAGGTGTGCACATCACACCCAGCCAATGGTTAACTTTTTAAAAACATGCATTCAAATCCCATGTTAGTAGAAATATGGCTTCCATCTACATAAGTTCTTTTCTTTCCCTAGAGAAGGAGATAATTTTTATTGTGACTCCAACAATTATTAGCAGTAAAAATCCACCTCTGAAAGATGTTATATCTACTTACAGACAAAAGAACAGTGAGAGAAGCCCTAAGTCTGCCACCTATTTATAGTGGCTCAGTAAAGTGGGAAGCAACAGGTGGTACCAGCAGAAAGGGAACAGAAATAGCAGATCATTATTGATGCTAATAAAATAAAACAGTTAAGTAGGAAGATTTCACTAAGGCCCTAAAATAATAGTGAGGAAGCATCTTCATTCATAACTAGAGAGTGATAATTCTTAAAGCTTTTCATTGTGGAATCAGGTGAATAAACTACTTTTTTTGCCCTTCATTACATGACTCCTTACTCCCCTTCCCTTGGTCTTTCCTAGTATCTCTCATCTCTTGCCACATGAAAAACCTCAGTCCCAGTTCAAGTCTATACCAGTAGCTTTGGTCTACTGTTCTCATTTCCACTAACTAGAGCTAGAGGCTATTTCCTGTACCTTCATAAAGAATAGGAATAGTGTATTTCTTATCTAATGAAATTTAAATCTGCACTCATTTTCTTCATGGAGGTTAACTCTAATGAGATAAAGAAATTGAGATATTATCATTGTTTTCATTCTTATTTGCACTTTTGAAATTTATTTAAAAATTTTAATTGTGTGTGTGTTTGTGCTTATGTGCACATGACTATAGGTGTCTCTGAGAACTGAACCTGGATCCTCTGCAAGAGCAGCACATGGTCTTAACCACTGGATCATCTCTTTAACCCCCTTTTTTTGTTTCTTAGGTTTTTGAAACAGGGTCTTGGTTATGTAATCTTGGCTAGCCTGGTACTTGCTATGTAGCCCACAGTAGTCTTGAACTTTCAATAATTCTCCTGCTTCAGCCTTGTAAGTGCTAGGATTAATAGGCACACACACCATGCCCAGCTCCTAACAGTAATCTTAAGCTCTTTCAAGGCATCAACTATGCTAGTCATCAGCTTGAACTTCCTAAAATGAGTGATTGAGTCAATTTTTCTGTTTAAAAAAACCAGAATTTCTCAGTGGTCCTTTTCTAAAAAAAAAAAAAACTGAAGCTCTGATATGTCCCCAAAGCCTACAGGATCCAGTCTTCCATCTTCAAATCCACCAGCCAGCACTCCCTGGGATTTCTAGTATCTGTGTCTTTTGCAATTGTCTTAATCAGAAAAGCTGTCTTTTCGCTCCCTGCCTTGGTATCTCCTCCTCAGTTTTCAGTACTCTGGTGGGTTTTTTATTTTTATTTTTTTCTTCTAGAAACTTGTATGAATTTCTAATCCAAGTAAGTGCCATTTGCTCTAGGGTTTCTATGCATCTTTTGCAGTGGTATATACTGACCATTTTATTTACCAATATAGTCAATCTCATTATATTTTCATTTCCTTGAGAAAAGGGATTGTGTCTTACTTGTACACGTAGTACCCAACAAAATAAAAAATCAAAGTTTAACTGCATGAATGTGGACTCCAACTTCATGTCCAGAATATCATGAAGAAGACTGCTCTGGAAACTAAACTTTCATGTCAATCATCTTTAAAGGAAAAGTAAACTTTTTTTTTTTTTTGAGTCAGAGTCTCACTATGTGGCCCTGGGTGTCCTGAAACTCTCTACGCAGACCAAGCTATTTATGCTGGAACTCACAGAGATCAGCCTGCCTCTGCCTCCCAAGAGCTGGGACTAAAGGTGTGCACCATTACACACAGCTGGAAAATATGCTGAGCTAAAAAGAAAGTGTTCATTGTGTGGCGGGTATTATGCTAGGTTCTAAACTGGAAAAATTATGCAGCTTCTGAGCCTGTTTCTTCATTTTGCAAAATGATCTCCAGGGGTATAAGAATTAAGGAAGACAATGAAAACATACCAGTAGCTAATATAGTAGGTCCTTAAGAACGTTTACTCCTGTATCTTAGCCCAGGATGACCCAGATAATTCCTCTTGTCATTGAACATGTTTCTCAGTGCTGTGGGCAGCAGTTCCTTCCTATCCTTTGCTGATGAATCTGTGCAGTTGTGTTACATAATCCCTCCCCCCAACTTTATCTCTAGTTCCAATCAAATGCTCATCTTCTCCCAATATGTGCAATGTGAGCTTTTTCCATCTCAGGCACACTTGTAGTGCACACCTGTGACACCAGTCCTTGGGAGGCAGAGGTCAAAGAATGCTGCCAAGTTTGAGGCCAACTTGAGTTCTAAGATAGCCAAGGTTACGTAGTAAGACTCTGACATATATATGTCTTCCTTGAATATTCTTCTCTTCAATAAAGTCACCAGGCTATTTTATACTGAACACAGTGGCTGACAGCATCTGCCAAAGATAACCTGTTAATTGAAAGTCTTGATGTAAACAATTTTAGGTTAGCACTATTTTTTACTCTGTTCATTTGAATACAGTATTCTCCCGCTCCTTGATTCTGATTCAACAATAACTAAATACCTTAAACTCAGTTAAACAATTTGTAGTATATTCTAAGGATAGGTATGTGACTCAATTGGTAGTGGTCACTTAGCATGTATGAAGTCCTAGGTTCAATCCCTAGCATCCACAAATGTAGCACATGCAGTCAAAGTAGCACATGCCTGCAATCCCAGCACTCAGAAAGTCAAGGTTATTCTGGCTACACAGTAAATTTGAGACTAGCCAGAGAAATACAAGATATGAGAATGTCAAGAGTCCCTGGAGCTGCACTTATAAGTAGTTATGAATCACCAGATGTGGGTGCTGGGAACCAAACTTTCTCTGGTGGAATAAGAAGTGCTCTTTAACCAGTAAGTCACCTTCCCGGCCCCTACAGGGGAAATACCATTTACCAGGGTGTATTGTGCTATACTTGTAAAATAGGATCCTCTGTCAGCTCAGAAAGGAGTATGGCATTTTATAAATGCAACAAATAGTTTACTATCTGTTGAATGTGGGGTTGGGGGAAAAATTCAGTTTTGCAGACAATTTAAGTAGACCAAAGTGTTTCTCTCTGGCTGTGAAAAATGAAATGTTTTTATGAATGACTTAATAAGATCTGACACAGGGTCACAGAAAAATTTTGGTGCTCAAGTAAAAAAGGCATAAATTCCTAAGTACCATAATACAACAGCGGTATGTCTGTTGTGTATGTTAATTATCACCAGGTTTCCATCATTCTATCAAACTCATCTGAATGGGACTCTAGTGCATCTAGAATAAGATCATGTGTAATCACTGGCTTCTCCCATGTTCACCACCTTCCACAGTAGCAAAAGTTGCTGGTATAAACCACCCAAGTCTCCCCAGTTTCAAGGATTACCTCTGTTGGTTTCAGGTTCATCAAGTATCACAAAGGAATCTTCATCAGCACCCAGCCGAGGCTGAGTGGAAACATCCACTCCCAGTTGTCTGAGGCGGTCCACGGTGAATCGTCTGACCTTTTCAGGTTGCACAACTGCTGACAGTTTAGTTTTCTGCTCTGAGCCTTCCTCTTTCGCATCTGTTTCTTCTGTTGTCTTCAGTTTTTCTCCCTCAAGGGCATGAGGGTCAGATATCCTGGGTTCTCGGACCTGAGACCCCTCACTGGCCTTGTTCCTAGAGATGGGGGATTCCTGCTGTGACGCTAATCTGTCCCCAGGAGGTCTGTCATCACTGTGCTTCTTCTCAGTCTCCTCAATTCCCAGCTCTCTGTGTCTCACTTGCTCCTCATCAGAAACTGCATCTGATCCAGCAGTGATCCCAGCTTCTTCTGAGACCTCAGGGAGCACATCAATTTCTGTAGCAATTCTTGCACCCGTTGCCTGCTCAGATCCTTTGCTGGGGTCATCAGCATTCATTTTGGCTGCATCTGCTGTGCTTACTGTTTCTTTGTAAAGGCCTGACTGATACTTACACGACCTAGAAAAGGGGACATGAACTAGAATTGAAAACTCAGCATTCCCACTGTGAAACACTCTCATCCCTCAAGTCAGAATGAATTGTTCAAATCAGCTTTAAGGGACTAGGGAGTCTGAACTTTTATACCAGATGCTACAGACTGAATATCCCAAGGAAAGTAAGTTCTTACTTCAGCAGGGCCATGGCATTTCCCTGGCAAGTGGGCCGGGGTTTGCGTTTGAAGAAATCATGAATAGTTTTATTCTCAGGCATATGATATGGAAGATTAAGTGCAGATTCTAAAAGAAAAAAAAAAAAAAAAACAACAAGGAAATACTCATGTACATATTCTGAAATGTCATTTTATACTCAGTAAATCAAATGGTAAAGAATAAGACTATCATGAGAAACAGAAGACAATCCTATTTTACCAAGGGCAACAGGGTCATGCTATGTAGAACATGGGCTAGCCTGGAACTTGCTGGATAGTCCATGTTGATCTCAAACTTTAAATCCTCCCAGCTTCAAACACCTTAAGGGCCTTGTGTGGATCAAATGCCAGGGAAAACAGACCAGAATGATTTTAATAAATATATATTCTTGGATCCCATTTCAAACCTATTGAATCAGAATCATTGTGTGGCCTAAAATTTTATACATTTGAAAACATCCTACAGGGATCCTGATGCAGTCAGTTCATAGACAACATTTAAGTTTCCCTTCTGGGGCTAGAGCACTTAATGCTCACACAGAGAATACGCGTTCAGTTCCCAGAATCCATGTTATGTCAGCCATTCACAATTGCCTGTAACTCAAGCTCCAAGGGATCTGACTTCCTCTGACCTCTGTGGGCAATTACATTCACATGCACATACCTCCACACATATACATACATATAGTTTAAAATTTAAAATATATAACTTCAAAATTCCACAATTTTTGTTTATATTAATAGTTCATGGGCATGAGAACAATAGACATTTATCAAGTTTAATTTTAAATTTCAAATCATAATGTAAATTCCAAGTTGAGCTGACCAAAAACAAAAATAAACAAAACCCCCATAATTCATGTCAAAGTTTACCAAACTGGTTTGTGTTACCTCGGATGAGACGCTGAGTCTCACTATGCAGCTTTTTTAAGGCTTCCTTACTTAACTTCGCTGCCTTTCTTTCCTTAAAAAAAACAAAAACAAAAAACATAACAAAACAAAAGGTACATTAATGGTGTTTTCCAGAAAAATGTTTATCCCTGTAGAATTGTTCTCACCAAGAAAACAGAAACAGAAGAAATAATGGGAACTAACACACTCAGTACAAGAATAAAATGTATTTATTAGCAAGTCTCAGAAAACAAATTTAACCTAATAATATTTCTGTTCCTTCTATGTACAAAGGAAACATCTTAGAGGATGGAGAGATGGCTCAGTGGTTAAGAGCACCTGCTGCTCTTGCAGAGGACCTAGGTTCAGTTCCCACCTACGTGCCAGCTCCAGGTTACAGGAATCTGTCGCCCTTTTCTGGGCATCAGGCACTGCATGCACGTGGTACACTGACATATATACAGGCATAGCAGATGCACATAAAAATAAATAAACCTTTAAAAAAGAAAGAAGTAGGGCTGGAGAGATGGCTCAGGGGTTTAGAGTACTGAATGCTCTTTCGGAGGACCTGAGTTCAATTCCCAGCAACCACATGGTGTCTCACAACCATCTATGATGACATCTGGTGCCCTCTTCAGTATAATATATACATAATAAATAAATAAATCTTTTAAAAAAGAAAGAAAGAAAGAAAGAAGTAGTAAGAAGGGGCTGGAGAGATGGTTCAGCGGTTAAGAGCACCATCTGCTCTTCCAGAGGACCCGAGTTTGATTCCCAGCACCCACATGGCAGCTAACAACTGTCTGTAGTTCCAGGCAAACACCAAGGCAAATAAATAAATAAATAAAGTTTGAAAAAGAAATATTATTAAAAAAAAAAAAAAAAGAAGTAGTAAGAAAAGATCTTGGTTACCAAGAAAATCAAATAAGATAAAGCATTTATCTATGAGAAATGCAGTCCCCATGGAAGACATAAATACCGGATAGGCTCTTTCTTACCTTCCTTCCACTGCCTTTAGATGATTCATTTTCTTCTTCTAATGAAAACATCTCACTCTCCAGACATGGTTCCTTTTTCTAGAAGATTGCAAATCAATTAAAGAAAAAAACTAAACTCAGATGTTTTTCTCTTATTGGTACAAGGAGTTAAACTCAGGGCCTAGCACATGCTAGGCAAGGCTCCTACTGAGACCCATCCCCGGTCCTCAAATTTTGTTTTGATACAAGGTCTTATCAAATTTCCCAGGCTGCCCTTGAACTTGCAATTCTCCTACCTTCCAGGTAGCTAGGATACCACAACTACCAGGGCTGCCAAAAGAATATTTCTTACTATATCATACTGCTTTACTTTTTTTTTTAATATTTATTTTTAATTTATGTGAATTTTGCCTGCATGTATAACTGTGCAAGGGTATCAGATCTTGGAATTACAGACAGTTGTCAGCTGTCATGTGGATGCTGGGAATCGAACTCAGGTCCTCCGGAAAAACAGTCAGTGCTCTTAACCACTGAGCCATCTTTCCAACCCACTGCTTTACTCTTAAATTAATAATTACCAGATAGAAATCTTTCCTATTATGCTTAGAAAAAAAGATATAAATAGAATCAGGACCCTAATGTTTCTGTTTACATATTTCCTAAGAGGGGAAGTGACTTCTAGGGAACTGAAAAAACAATCATTCTTTTATGGGGACTGGAAATGTTAAATCAGCAGTTAAGAGCACTTGTTTTACAGAGAATCTGCATTCAGTTTCTAACACCTATGCCATAGTTCACAAAAGTTTTTAACTCAAGTTTCAGGGAATCCAATGCCCTCTTCTGGTTTCCACAGGCACTACATGCACATGTATACATTCCTACACATAAAATCTTTAGAAAGAAAGTAAATCCTTTGTGCTAGTTAATTTTTGTCAATTTGACAATGAATCTAGACATACCTGGGAAGAGGGAATCTTAATTGAGAAAAATGTCTCCATAAGATTGGCCTGCAGGCAAGTCTGCGTGGGTACTGTCTTGATTAATGGTTAATGGAAGATAGACCCAGCCCACTGTGAGAGGTGCTGTCCCTGGGGAAGTGGTCCTGGCTTGTACAAAAAAGGAGGCTGGGCAAGATATGGAGAGCAAGCTAGTAAGCAGCACTCCTCCATGACTTTCTCTTCACGTTGGACTACATCTGTAAGTTGAAATACACCCTTTCCTCCCCAACATGCTTTGGCCATGGTGTTTATCACACCAATAAAAACCTAACTAAAATATTCTTCTTTTTGTTTAATTTTTCATTTGTGTGTTTATATGTATGAATGCACGCTTGTGTATATTCATGTTTATTTGTGCACTGGTGTCCACATAGAGGCTAGAGAAGGCTATCAGGTATCTTATTCTATTACTCTCTGCCTTATTGTCTTGAGGCAGGGTCTCTTCACTGAATCCAGGACTAGGCTGATCACCAACCCCAGGCAATCTTCCTGCCCTTACTTCCACAGTCCTGGGGTTACAGCTCATGACCACACATTGCTTTTTTTATCTGGTCTTCATGGTCCTCATGCTTGAGCAGAGAACCATCTTGCTCACTGAGCCAAAGTGCAGAAGACCCAGATTTGATTCCCAGCACCCACAAGGCAGCTGACAACCACCTGTAACTCCTGTTCCAGGGGAATTGGCTGCCCTCTTCTGGCTTCCATGGGCATAGTATGTATGTGGTACAGACATATATGCAAGCAAAACCCCATATATATTAAAAACAAATCTTTTTGAAATTAAGTTTAAAAATGAAAGTTGCAACAGTAAATCAACAAACAATGCAAAGATTGGAAGAGGCGAGTTAGGATGGGATGGCTCTTCACTTGCCTTGTGACTTTTTACTTTGTTTTTCACAGCTGCCCTTATCGACTCTAATGACTCTTCATCTTCCAATGGAGAGTCATTTTCTTCTTCTAAACCTGTTTCAAAAAGATCGCTATCTTCAAGAAGACAGCCACTGTCATTAAGTGGCTGGTCTGCATCTCTTTCCTGGACAAGAAAGAAAAGGCACAATCCAGTCATCTTAAAGTCTAGCATTTCACAACAACATATAGAAATTTGTTGAAACAGACAACAAACCTTTCACCAACAGATAACATAGCACATATAGAACATTCTCACTGGTTCCTAATCTACACTTATCCTTTGAAATCCAAGCTGTGATTTATGTTTGGTTTTGCTTTTGGAAGTAGGATTTCTCTGTGTAACAGCTTTGGCTGCCCTGGAACTTACTCTGTAGATCAGGCTGGCTTTGAACTCACAGAGATCTATACCTGCTTCTGCTTCCATAACACTGGTATTAAAGGTGTGCATCACCAACATCCAGCTAACAAATAAACTTTTGATTGATGTATGTTTTTAAAAAAATCATCCCTTCAAAGTCAATTTTATCAAAGGAGCAGTAACAAAGAATTACTTTCAAGAACACACCAAGAAACCAAAAACCCATCTATTTGGAAGTGTCCTTCATGCATCTACAATGGCAAAGAAGATCAAATAACTGTAAATTACATACCCATCACTCTTCATGCAAAGCAGTCAACTTAAATTTTGTATGCAGAAACAATATAATGAACTAATGAGTACATTTTAAAAATATTAATCTACCTGAAAAAATAAAACCTAATTAGTTTTTAGAATGTACCTTAACAAGTACATATGTAAAATAGTCATACATACTCAAGAGTATATTGTCCACCCTTAAAACATGAAATTCTGTCATTTGCAGCAATGTTGTTGGAACTAGAGGTCTGTAGTAGTTTGAATGTAATTGGCCCCCATAATCTCATAGGAAGTGGCACTATTAGGAGGTGTGGCTTCTTTGGAGTGGGTAAGACCTTGTTGGAGGAAGTGTGTCACTGTGGGAATGAGCTTTGAGGCTTCCTATGCTCAGGATATGGTCCAGTGTCTCAGTACCTCTCCAGTACAGTGTTGGCCTGCATGCCATCATGCTCCCCATCATGATGATAATGGACTGAATCTCTGAAACTGTAAGTGAGCTGCCCCTATTAAATGTTTTCTCTGCAAGAGTTGCTGTAGTCATGGTGTCTCTTTACAGCAATAGAAATCCTAACTAAGACAACGACCTTATGTCAAACTAGAAAGAGAAACGTTCTCACTTATATGTAGAAATTAAGAAGTTAATTTTGGGCTAGAAAGATAGCTCAGCAGTTAAAAGTACTTGCTGCTGTTGCAGAGGACCCAGGTTCAGTACCCAGCACCAACTGACTTTAACTCCAGTTCCAGAGGACCTGACACCTCTGACCTCTACAGGCACCTGCACCATCCACATAGTGCACATGAACTCACACAGGCACAAACACATACACATTAAAAAGTCTTTAAAATGAACCAGGGTCCTCTGGAAGAACAGTCAGTGCTCTTATACCACTGAGACATCTCTCCATCCTCCAAGAATAACTCTTAAGATCTTGTAACACAGAAAGATAACTATAGGTTGACAACTATTAATTCAATATTTCAACATAACCAGTGGATAGGATTTTTAATGTGCCCCATACAAAGAAAAGCCAACTGCTGGAGGCGATAAGTTTGCCATTTGTTCTAATCCCTACATGCTGCAACACATGCACTGAAATCCCTAAGTGTAATTACATGTCAAGTAAAAATACATTTTAGAAGAATAAAGAGTGCATTATAAAGTTCAGGAAAATGACTGCTGGCCTGAGGTACATGCCTTTAATCCCAGCACTTGGAAGGCAGAGGCAGGCGGGTCCTTGTGAATTCAAGGTCAGCCAGGTATACAAAGTGAGTTCTAGGACAGCCAAGGCTACATGGTGAGACTCTGTCTCAAAAATATTTACAAAGTTCAGAAAATTACAACACACCTCATATTTTGTCTCCTTCCTTTTCAGCCGCCTAATTTTTTCCATCGTCCTCTTCTCTTTCTCGAGTCTTCTCGTGGATTTTGCTTTTCCTTCAGCTCCTTCTCCGGAGAGCTGTTTGGCATGCTTTCTGTTGGCAGTGAGATCCGCAGGGCTTGCAGACTGGAGGCTCAGCTCTGAGGAAAGTGTCTCTTCAGTCTCCTCATCCTCACACACACTTCCCTCCAAGTTACTCTCATCGATGTCGGTCAGAGTCTTGGAAACTCTTCTGCCCTTCCTGCTCTTCTCCGAGAGCACGTTCTCTTTATTTTCCTCCGCGCTGTCATAGGTGGGCCTCTCTGGAAAGACATCTCTGTCCTCCTCAGAATCACTGTCTTGCAATACTTTCCTGCTCTTCGGTTTCTTACTCACAAGTATCTCTTCCTCAGAATCTGGAGAAAACATTTTTAAAAAGAAGGTACCCAATCATTTGGTCTTCTTCCTAGCTACTTAAAATTATATTTAATTATATATATGTTATGTCACCTTGTGGAATTATACAACTAGCAAAGCATATCTAAAAATATACTAAAAATTTTTTGTTCTGTAGCAAAGCCTCTCTTGCTAAAAATGTCATTACATAGATTTATTATGTGTAAAGTTATTCTAATCATCCTGGCAGGTGTTAGAAATCCTTTTCTACAATGAATGCTTTTAACCAGGCAATGTTGTAACTATTAGACATTTTATCTATTCAGTTATAAAACAGAAATGTATATTCTTTGAAAATCTACATAAGTACTGTTATTTTCTGTGAAAGAGAAAATAAATAATAAATTGTGGCACTAACAATTTGATAAGTTCAGAAAATAATTAGATTAACTAGAATTGCTTACAAGCCAGGATCCCACACTCTATTCCTAAGATTAATATAGGGTATATTACAAACCTCTTTCACTCAGGGGCTCGAGTGTTTCACAGCTGCCCTGTCCACTGTCTACAGGACTGTCTGCTGAGTCTTGTGAAACGAGTTTTAGATCACCGAATTCCAGGTTAACCTAGAAAATGAGAACCAATTTGTATCAACAAGGAGACAGAGCTGTTAGTATGTATGGATCCACAAAGCATGGAGTCATCCAGCTACAAATGGAAAGAGCCAACACAATGGTCTGGTGAAGGGACGACATTTAGAATTACTGGTCAATATCAAAAACAAACAAATAATAATAGAAATTAATTACTACAGGATGCTAACTGAACAAGTTCTTTTACTTTTAACTATTAGCACAAATCAGATTCATTGTTTTCCTTTTTCAAATTGAAAAGATTTATGTATATAGTTGTTTCATCTGCATAGATGTCTGTGCACCATATTCATGCAGCGGAGGCCAAAAGGGGGTGTGAGAGCCCCTAGAACTGTAGTTAGACAGCCATAATGTGGATGCTGGGAATTGAACCAGGGCTGTTCTCTGCAAGAATAGCAAGTGCTCTTAACCATTGAGCCATCTCTCCAGCCCCTTTTAAAATTTTTTTTAAAAAGGATTTATTTAGTTTATGTGTAGAGTGTTTGTCCTGCATGCATGCATGTAAGGGCATTGCATACATGCTTGGTACCCATGAAGGTGAGAGAGAAGAGGGTATTGGATCCTTTGGAACTGGAATTATGGATGGTTGTGAATCGACATATGGGTGAGAAGCACACACAGATAGATTTTCTGGAAGTGCTCTTACGTAATGAGCCATCCTTCCAGCCTCTTTTCAAATTTTTAAAATTATGTCATTTATCTTGTGTATGGGCATGTATGGAGAGGGAGTATGAAAGTCTGAGGACAACTTGCAAAAGTCTATTCTCCCCTACTGGTGCAGCTTGGGGATAGAGTCTGATTGTCAGGCTTGGCAACAAGTGCCTTTACTAAAGGGCCATCTCTCAGGCCCTGCTGGGACACACACACACACACACACACACACACACACACACACACACACACAGACACACACACACACACACACACACACAATGCAGTAGTTTTGTTCATCTACCATTTTTCTTTTTTTGTTTGTTTATTTTATGTTAATTGGTGTTTCTCTCCAGTCCTCATCTACCATCCTAACTTTGCCTCTCCATCTCCCTGGTAACCCACTCTGTCCCTAGTAACCCCCTCTTCAACTTCCAGGGGTATTTTTTTCTTTCTTTCTTTCTTTTAAAATAAGAGTGAGAAAAAGTATGGCTTATGAAGTCAGCCATCGGTTTTGCAAATAATTTTATTGAAACCAAGGCTTCTTTTGCATTCAGGTGAGAAGACAAGTTGGATGTAGGATAAGATCCCATTTTGATTTAAGTCTGATATTTTGGTCAGTATCTAGTCATGAAAGCTTCAGGTCAAAATACGGCTTTTATTCGGTGATTAGGTTTTCTCGTACACCATTAAATCTGTTCCCAAAGCAAATAACTGTCTGTTTCTAGTCTTAGCTCCAGAAAAAAAAAAAAAAAAAAAAAAATCCGCAGATCCCGAAACAGTTTCCTATGACCAAATTCTACCAGTGAGCCGTCAGCTACCAGCGGGATGCGGCGCAGGAAGCACTATCGTCGAACACAGTGGCCCATGCGTGAGACCCTCACAGGTCTCTTCCAGAACCAGCTCCTGCTCCCTACGACCCTCACCCAGTGTTTACAGAGAATCTCACCGCACAAGCTCCAAGCCAGCCGGCCAAGGCATCCTTCTTGCCGGGGATGCTGTAAAAGGAGCTTGCGCGGCAGGAAACGCGCCAAAGAGCAGGGCGGGCTACCATGACAAGCCGAGGAGACGGCTGGGCCAACAGCAGCGCGCGGCGCCGAACCAGGAGACTCAAGGGTCGAGCGCGGGAAGCCGCCGGGAGGAGACCCAAGCGAGGCCCAGGCTCCCTTACCCAACCCAGGGGTCTCGGAGCGGTGCACGTCGGGAATTGTAGTCTCGCGGGCTCGACGCTCTGGCCCTGCTGGGTTCCCTGTCACACTCGACCCACGGCAAGCGGCCTCCACAGCCCGGGCCGGAGCCTAAACTCACCTCGGAACCCAACTCGCCGGTCATGATTCCGACCTCCCTACGGCGTGGCTCCGGGAGAACCGGTCTTCAGTAACCTCAACTTGCCGGTGGCAGCTCCCGCAGTCTCCGGCCGGGGAGTGCAGTTCGAGCTTTCGCGCCTAGACGCACTACAGTACCCACCCTCAATTGCTTGCACCAATCCAAGGGAAGATTTCCGGCCGAGGCCCCACCCCCTACCGTCCCGCCAATCAGGAAGCATCTCCAAGCCGGCCCTGCAAATGTAATTTGGTTTGATTTGGCGGGTCGCGGCTGCTGTTGTCAACCAGATCTAGGACAGGCTTTGGGGTGGTTAGGGATCCCCGGTGCGAAGAGGTTCGGCGCTATGGCTTAGGAAGAAGATATCTTGTGAATACTTTTGATCTTTGTCTTAGTTCCATGAATCGTACTAAACGCAATTTGAGAAGTGAAACTTTCAAGCAGGAAGTGAACTAGGGAGAAGTCCTCAGGTATCCCTGCAGTGTCCCACACCTGATTTTTTTTTTTGCTAAGGGAGCATGAGATCCCATTGGAGGCTTTCTTTCTCCATCAGTTCATTCCTAGAGCAATCCTAATCTACAGAGTGACGTTTTTGCCTCTTCTGGTCGATTCTTTATCCTTTCTTTACTCTGCTCTATGGGCAGGCAAGACTGACTTTTCTGGACTGTATTGTCCCAGGTGCCCTGATATTTGGCTTCTGTATGGTCAGGCCAGTAGAAAAGCTACTTACAAGGTTCTTGTAAGGAGACCTGAACAGGGAAAGAAAGATCTGAGTGTTTATTTTTTTTTTTTTTTAAACTTTATTTATTTATTATTTATTTATTTATTTGCCTTGGTGTTTGCCTGGAACTGGAACTACAGACAGTTGTGAGCTGCCATGTGGGTGCTGGGAATCGAACCCGGGTCCTCTGGAAGAGCAGACAGTGCTCTTAACCGCTGAGCCATCTCTCCAGCCCCCAGATCTGAGTGTTTATTACCACCACCACCCTCTCTACTGGTATGGTCCAGTTTGCTGAGGACTTTCCCAGTTTTACCAAGGAAAGCCTCATATCCCTAGAACCTGTTCAGAGGTATATGGGCAATGACTAGTTGTTCCTTACACTGGCTTCCTCTCTGAAGTTTCCAGCCTTACCTGAATCTACACTCAGATAAAAAGCTACTCCATTTCTGATTCATAAATATGCAGCTATATGTAGCACTTACTTAGCATTTGGAGTTCCAATCTTTATTGGCCATTCACTTTGTAACAGAAACAATGGACAGAATTTTTTAAGTTTTGATTCTTTTTTTTTTTTGTACTGTTTTATTTCTTTTTCAAGACAGGGTTTCTCTGTGTAGCTCTGGCTGCCCTAGAACTCATTCTATAGACCAGGCTGGCCTCAAAATCACTGAGATCCCAGCCTCTGCCTTCCAAGTGCTGAGATTAAAAGCATAAACCATCACCACCTAGCTTTTTATACTTCTTTTTTAAAAAAATAATGTTTTAATTTTATTTGCATTAGTGTTTTGCCTGTGTGTATGACAGTTTGTGAGCTGCCATGTGGGTGCTGGGAATTGAACCTGGAACCTCTGGAAGAGCAATCAGTGCTCTTAACTGCTGAGCCATCTTTCCAGCCCCTGGATTGAATTTTATAAACTTCATTTTCTTAATCTCCGAGTAAGCCTTAAGGTAAGTAATATAGTCACCTCTGTTTTAGCAAATGAGAAAAACAGACTTTAAAGGAATTGGTAACTGATAGAGCCGTTGTCACAAACTGTTCCTTATGACTTCAGAGCTCACAGAGAGAACCCTCCTGTGTCTCCCTTCTTCCCCTGTTCTGGTTACCCCAATAATATTTTTCCCTAAGAAAAATTACTTAGGTAATTTTAACCTGGTTCACAGGTTAAAAGTACTGGCTGTTCTTCCAGAGGACCTGAGTTCAATTCCTATCACCCACTCAGCAGCTCACAACTATCAGCAACTCTAGTTCCAGAGGATCTAGTATCCTTTTCTAGCCTCCCTGGGTGATTGGCATAAACATGGAGTGGCACACAGACATACATTCAAGCAAAACACCCATATACATCAAAATAAAAAATTATTTTTATCTATTAGTTTATTCTTCTAAGCAGTTAGGTACTGGAGCTGGAGAGATGGCTCAGAGGTTAAGAGCACTGACTGTTCTTCCAGAGGTCCTGAGTTCAATTTCCTGCAACCACATGGTGGCTCACAACCATTTATGATGACATCTGATACCCTCTTCTGTATACTGTATATATAATAAATGAATCCTTTTTTTAAAAAAAAAAGTTAGGCACTTTGGATTTTGATACAGCACTCGGAATCAATATTTGCAAGCCAGTTCTAGGCCAGTGGCTTAACAAGTGAAGGCGCTTGTTGCAGAGGCCAATGATCAGAGTCCTATCCTTAAAACCCACAATTGCTGTGGGATATTGCTCTTGTACACTGTAAAGATTTGTTGCTGATACTAGTTTAATAAAACACTGATTGGACAATAGCCAGGCAGGAAATTATAGGCAGAGCAATCAGACCAGGAAGATTCTGGGAAGAGGAAAGGCAGAGAAGCAGTCACCAGCCAGACACAGAAGAATGTACAAGATAAGATTGCTGCTCTTGGAAAAGGTACCAAGCCTGGTACGTGGCTAAACATAGATAAAAATTATGAGGTAATTTAAGTAAAGAGCTAGTTAATAATATGCCTGAATTACTGACCCAGAAGTTACTATAATATTAAGCCTCTGGCTGCAGGATTGCAGGTCCAGACCTAGGGGTGAGGCAGGACAGAGAAACAGACAAAATGCAGTGGAAGAAGAGAACAGATTCCCCAAAGTAATCCTCTGACCTCCACATGTGTGCTGTGCTTACTCACTCACATCATACACATAACATACACAGAAACAAATGACAAAAAATAAATTCTGAGATTACACGTACATGAGAAAAACAGAACTTAACATGTTCAGGCCATTGTCAAGTGTTCTGTGATGATTTGCTCCATGGCAGAGAGCAAAACAGATGCTAAATATTAAGAAAAATTTGAAGAGATGCCTACATTCCATCATTCACTCCTTTGGATTGTGTTGCTGCTATGCTGAGAATCAAAGCCAGGACCTCATACCACGTCCATGTTAAGTAAGTGTTCTTCCACCCTGATCAGTCTCTAAGCTCCTCCTCCTCCTCCTCTTTCTTCTCCTCTTCCTTCCCCTCTTCCTCCTCCTCTTCCCCCTCCCCCTCTTCTTCCTCCTTCTTATGAAAGAGAGCCTACCATGTTACAGTTTTACTACAATTCTGTAGAATTTGTGAACTATTTAGTCTAAAGGCCTAGGCCTGGGATGCCTCATTTCTGGAGAAGCACTGCCACCCAGTGGTAGATCTCAGTCATTCTTTTGTTTTTAGTTTTGGTTTTGTGATAGGGTTTCTGGCTGTCCTGGAAGGATTTCTGTAGATCAGGCTGGTCTCAAACCATGACTTTGAGATCCACCTGCCTTTGCTTCTCAAGTGCCACCACTACCACTCAACTTACTTTATTTTAATGGTAATTTCCACACACCTCCATTTATCTTTTTTATTGGGGGGATGAGTGGACATGCCATTGCCCGTGTGTAGAAGACTAATAACACTTGTGGGAATCAGTTTTCTCCTCTAGCATGTGGGCTCTGGGACTGGAATCCCCTGAAGCTGGAGTTACAGGTGGCTGTAAATCCCCAGATGTGGGAGAAAGCAGTAAGCACTACTAACCTCTGAGCCATCCTTCCAGTTCCCAATGAATTCTATTTCTCATCCGAAGCCACTTAGGGAAGGCTTGGGTTGTGTGTAAGTAGAAGGGTCACTGTATTATTTAAACTTGCCTTTGGTAGAATGACATATTTATATCACTTTATATTCTGAAGTATGAGACTTCAGAAAAAGTTGATATTTCGATCTAAACAACTTTAAAGCCCTTAGAGAATATCTTGTTAGAGGTTGCATCTGGTTTTCTTGCTTAACACAATACCTTCTAATCATAGAGAAAGGTCATTCAAGGTCACCTGAAACATAGTAGATGCTTAACTGTTGAATGACTAACCAATATGACATTCTAAAAGCTGAAAATGACTAGGGTCTTTCTTTAAGGTAAACCAGCATACTTCTGTGCAGAGGCTCCCGTGCCACAACTTTGTCCAATGCCAAGAACCTATAAAATAGTCACCTGTTCATTCAACAAACCCCAAGCTCCTATTTTAAGCCTATGTTAGACACAAAGAGTGCAAAGACACATAAAAGGCAATTTGTTCTCAGAGAGCCTCCCACTGCCAGTTGGAGACAGGCAAGCAAGCAAGTATATGCAAATGTGCACAAGAGATTGTGGGAAACTGGAGGGAGAGGCAGCCATAGCAGGTGGCAGACTATGGTTGGGGCAAGTCAGGAAAAATGACTCATCAACTCAATTTCTTTTCTCTCTCTCTCTCTCTCTCTCTCTCTCTCTCTCTCTCTCTCTCTTAGCTTTATTCATGTGCATTGGTGTGAAGGTGTTAGATCTCTGGAACAGGAGTTACAGACAGTTGTGAGCTGCCATGTGGGTGCTGGGAATTGAACCCGGATCCTCTGGGAGAGCAGCCAGTGCTCCCAACCCCTGAGCCATCTCTCCAGCCCCATCAATTGAATTTCAAAGATGAATTAATTCCCCAGGCTGGCAGAAAGAGGATAAGGCATTCCGTGTATGTGTAGGGGCTTCATAAAACATGTTGTGCTTAGGAAATTGAAAGTAGGTCACCATGACTTGAGCAGTGAGTGTGCATGTAGGGTTGGAAGAGAGGGCAAAATGAAGGCAGTGAGTTATACATGGAACAAAATGTCTGAAATGTTCTACTCAGAACTGAAACAGAGTGAACTGGGCAGTTGAGGAATAGGGGTGGAATTGTTAGTTTAAGGAGGATGATAAGGTCAAATGTATGCCTGAGAAAGATTATCCTAGCAGTGTGTGAAAGGTGAACTGACGGGATTAGCCTGGAGGTAGAAGACCAGTTGTCCCTGGGAGATTATGGGAACTTGAATTAGGCCAGTGGCAGAAAGAGAGGGGATGGATTGGAAAAAAGGGACAAAATCAATAGTGCTTGGTGGGTGATTAACCTTGAGGAGTGAGAGAGAGTCAAGATGACTGCAAATAATGTCCACATTTCCGGTTTGATAGTGATGGACCATGATACTATCCATCAAAACTGAGAATGCATGTCACTGATTAAAAACTTACCTATCACTCAGGAGGTCTAGGGAAGGAAGATTCTGAGTTTGAGGCAGAAGAGGAAGGAGAAAGACAGACAGAGGGAGAAGAAAAGGATTTGAAATGAGGCTCAGTTGCTAGTGTGCTGGCCCAGCAAACTCAAAGCCCTGAGTTCCATCCCCAGCACCACAAAAACTGGGCATGGTGGCACATGGATGTTATCCCAGCATTAAGGAGAGCCCTAACTCAGCACCTTTTTGTGTTTTTCTCACATGTTGTCTCTTCAACACTCCATTTCTCCCCTGGTTCCCTGCCCAAGAAATATAACAGAAATTCCTCTGCCCTGGTTGGATTCAGTGTTTTCTTTTTATATCAGCACAAAGAAATATTATTGAGACATTAGTATCCCCAGCACTTGATCAACCATATATATATATGTATATATATATACATATATATATATGTGTGTGTGTGTGTGTGTGTGTGTGTGTACATATATATATCAGTCTGGGCTTGAGAGATGGCTTAGCAGTTAAGAGCACTTGATGCTCTTGTAGATGTCCAGAATTCTGTTCCCAGCACCCACATCAGGTGGCTCACAACTGCTTATAACTTTAGCTTTAGGTGATCTGATGTTCTTTTGTCTTCCATGAGCACTTGTACACACATTTGCATACACATATATAAATAAAAACTACATCTTGGGCTGGAGAGATGGCTTAGAGGTTAAGCACTGACTGTTCTTCCAGAGGTCCTGAGTTCAATTCCCAGCATCTACATGGTGGCTCACAACCATCTATGATGACATATATAGATGTCATCATAGATGTATATGTGTATGTACAAGGACATATATTTTGTATATATTCATATGTATTACAGAATAGCTATGTATATATTTATGTATGTTATTATAGAATAGCTATATGTATATATTACTGTATATTATTATAGAATAGCTAATCATATAAATGTATACTTTAGTGTATATAAACTTCAACCAATGTAGGGAGACTTATCTAGGTGTGTATACTTGAGGAAAAGGATTTTACCACACAATGACAAGGGGATGCTACAGCCTGTTCAATACCAGTACCTACTTTATAGATTGATTAATGCCCAGCCCCTTTCAGACATGTCAGATAGCTAAAGTATACCAAGAAAGGCAGACCCTCACAGGAATATGGTAATTCCTTGTGTACAATATAGTTAGGATGTTTTCACAAAGCAAGGAGTAGTACTGGACAGACTAGAACACTGTGCCCACCACAGGCCCAAAGGATGGTTTTACTAGTGGCATCAACCAGAGATCTCTCATGGCTGTCTTCATGACTAGACTTGATTGGCATTTGGTGGGTGAGGCCAAGTTTGATAAATGTCAGTGAGAAATACTCAATAGACAAAGAGAAGAGCAGGGAATAATTTCAGCAGGGAAAATAGAATGAGCAAAGGTGTGGAGGTAGGAAGGACACTAAGGTTTAAGGAATTATTCAAGCAGTGACTGAGGAGAGTGGGTGACTATGACGGGGAAGGAGACAGGGAATGAATAGGACATGGAGGCTAAATCCAACTCACTAGCAATCTGCAGTGTTATTTGAGCCTGGATATTTCCTAACTCCAATCACCTTTCTTTGGGGATAAAATATACACACAAAACAGTGGATTATGAAACAGTTGGTGGATGGGGCCAAGGTTGATTCTTTTGGATGATCCAGACTCAGTGAGCCTCTGGATGAATGAACCCTTAAAGTGAACAAAAGTAAACCAGAACGGGCCAGCTGAGTCCAGCCAGATTATAGAATTGTGGACAAATAAATGGCTGTTATTTGCTACAAAGTCTTTGCTCTTATGGAGATTACATTCTTGTAGCAAGAAATAAGTGGATATATATATATATATATATATATATATAAATGAATGAATGAATGAATAATGCCTAGAATAAAAATAAAAAATGGGTGTAGAGGATGCTAAATGTACCTGGGGTTAAAGCTGCTGCTTTACAGAATCAAATCTTTTTTTTTTTAAAGATTTATTTATTATGTACACAGTATACAGAAGAGGGCACCAGATGTCACCATAGATGGTTATGAGCCACCATGTGGTTGCTGGGAATTGAACTCAGGACCTCTGAAAGAACAGTCAGTGCTCTTAACCTCTGAGCCATCTCTGTAGCTCCAGTGCTGAAGGAGTAGATCTGTGGTAACATGATGTGCGGACAATTTCAGAGAAAACAAATAAACTAAAAGCTTATGAAAAAAATTGAAATCCAGAAAATTAAAAAGGTTCATTATTCAGAATCACATTGATGGTTAATAATGTTATCTTATTAGAAGACAATTATCAATTGACAGTGTAGGGGGGACAGGTAATATTTACTGTTTGTGTGGGATGTGTGTATGCTAGGAGTCAGGTTCAGAACCTGATACCTGCTAGGTATTCTGCCACTGAGCTATCACCCCAGCCAGAGAGACAATTTTTAAAAAAGTCGTTTTGTATTTCTACAGATGCTTAGCATATATTTTTCTCTTTATTATATATTCTGCTTTCTGTAGATCCACACTTTGATCTGGTATCATTTTTCAGCAGTTTCTATAACTTTTAACATTTCTTACAATGCAGTCCTGCCTGAAATAAGTTCTCTAAGTTTTTGTCTAGCTGCAAATGATTTTATTTGTTTAATTATTTTTATTTTTATTTTTTGTTTTTCAAGGGAGTGTTTCTTGTGTAACAGCTCTGACTGCCCTGGAACTTACTTTTTAGACCAAGTCAACCTTGAACTCAGAGATCTGTCTACTTCTGCCTTCTGAGTGCTGAGATTAAAGGCCTGTGCCACCGTTACCACCACTGGCCTTTTGTTTATTTTTAAAAATTATTTGTTTATTTTATGTACATTGGTGTTTTATCTACATGTATGTCTATGTGAAAGTGTTAGATCCTCTGGAAATGGAGTTGTGAACCTCTGTGTGGTTGCTGGCAATTGAACCCAGATCCTCTGAAGAGCAGTTAGTGCTCTTAACCAATGAGCCATTTCTCCGACCCCCATTTACTTATTTTTTAATACAGCTGTTTCTATAATACTTTAAAGGTACCATTCATTTCTTCTGACCTTTGTTTCTTAAAGTCTCCCTTTGTTTTATTGTTCTTCTCTATATAAAGTCTCTACTACCCCCTCACACTTCTTTTAACTTTTTTGTTATTGTTTGTTTGGTTTTTTGTTTTGTTTTGTTTTGTTTTAAATGAGGTCTCACTATGTAGCCTTGGCTGTCCTGGAACTCTCTATGTAGACTAGGCTAGCCTCAAACTCACAGAGATATCCACCTGCCTCTGTCTCTGCTGGGATTAAAGGTGTGTGCACCATACCTTGCTTCCCCTCTGCTAACTTTAATACAGCTAGCTGAGAGTGTGCATATCTGTGTGTGGGTATGTGCATGTGAGTGCAGGTGCTCACAGAGGTCAGAGGGGCTGGAACCTGTTGGGGGGGATTTGTTTCTGTTAATTGCTCAGAGATCACCTATAGACTCTGACCTGAATCAGTAGAGCATGAGACTCTTAATCTCAGGGTTGTGGGTTCATGTCCCATGTTGGGTGCCAGATATTTTGATTTCTTTTTTTTTCCATCTTACTAAAATATAAAACTTGGGAGTAAATATTAAAGAATAAATCTGAGAGACCCAAGGAGCAATGGATCCTTGAACACCTGCCTCTTCCCAGATCAAAGAGACCATGCAACCTCTTGGCTCCTCCTTTTTCCCTCTGTGTGTCCTATCTCCCTCTGAGTGGGCCAGGAAACTCTATGGTCCACTCTGATCAGTTGAATATGGACTCTACCCTCCAAACCAAGGTCAGATTCTATTGGTAATCTCAGAGCAATCAACACAACCAAATCTCCTTTAACAGGAGCCCCTGGAGCTAGAGTTTCGGGTGGTTTTGAGCCGCCTGATGTGAATGCTGGGACTCAAAGTCAAGTCTCTTAGAAGAGAAGTATGTGCTCTTAACTGCTGAACAATGTCTGCTTTTGATTTTTCAGTAGTTTGACTATAATATGTCCAGGTATTATTTCATATTTATTTATCTTGCTTACAGTTTTCTAAGTGTCTTGGAGTTGTGCATTTTATCTTTCATTTGTTTTAGGGAAATGCATGTTAGGCTTATGTTTATCTCCTCTGTGCTTTGATTTCTTTCTCTCTCTCTCTCTCTCTCTCTCTCTCTCTCTCTCTCTCTCTCTCTCTCTTTGTGTGTGTGTGTATATGTGTGTGTGTGTGTGTGTGTGTGTGTGTGTGTGTAGAATAGAGGTCAGCATCCAGTGTTTTCCTCAATTACTCTCCACCTAATTTTTTTAGGTAGGCTCTCTTATTGAGCCTGGAGCTCACTAATTTGGCTAGATTGGCTGGCCAGCAAGCCCCAGGGATCCTCCAGTCTCTATCTCTGCCCCCTGCATGCTAGGATCACTTGCATGCATGTTGGCATCTGTCTTTTTACATAGGTGCGACAGATCCAAATTCATGTCCACATGCTATCAAGCATTTTACTAACTGAGTCATCATCCCTGTCCCGCTTTGATTTCTTAGTAGCAAATGGGAAATGACGTAGTAACTACACCATAGCCTCATTGAAGATTATATAATTAATATGCAATTACTTATTTTACAAGTTAATATTAAGTATTTAGAACTCTGTGGTGGTATATAATCTGAGCACTCAGGAGTTGATGGCAAAAGAATCAAGAATTGAAAGTCATGCTCAGCTATATAGTGGGTTTGAGGACATCATGAAACCTTAATCTGAAAAAAAAAAACAAAACAAAACATGGGATGTAGCACAATTGGTAGAGTGCTCACCTAGCATTCATAAGATGCTATGTCCAAAATTTCAGCACAGCTAAAAAACAAATCAAACTTGAAAAGGCACGGTGTGCCTCAGCCATTGAGCATGCATATTACAGATGCTCCAGATTCAATTCCCAGCACTGATGAAACAGAGGAGGAAGAAGAAACAGGCTGGGGAGTTAGCATGGTGAAATGCTTGCTTTATGTAAACCTGAGGACCTGAATTCAATCTCCAGAACCCATGTGGGGAAAAAAGGGGCAGTATTTGTGATTCCAGAGCTTCAGCGATATCGGATAGGACATGGAGACAGGCAAATCCAGACTAGTGAAAGACTGTCTTTAAAGGCAAGATAAATGAGGGCTTCTGAGAAACAACACCTGAGGTTGCCCTTTGGCCTCCATAAGCACATGCATGTGTGAACTCAAGGAACACACACACATACACTCTCATGCATGCATTTAGTACTGTTTTACAATGAATGTTATGCAAGTGTTTTTAATTATTTTTAGCATTGGCTTTATAATTGGGCAGCACATTCTGGGAACCTCAGTCTATTCCACTTCTCTTGAATTGGTGTGTGTGTGTGTGTGTGTGTGTGTGTGTGTGTGTGTGTGTGTGTGTGTATGAGAGAGATGACACTGGTATAAACTTAAATTTGTGACCTAATTCACCCCCATCCATGCCACAAGCATGCACTTAGCCCAAAGTATGTAAATACTTTCTTCATGTAACTTAAAGATGTCTTTTTTATCATTGCTGTTTCTTTGAGGACTTAATCTAATTGTGCATATTGTTCAACAACAATTTCTGTGTGACACACAAGACCTGGCGGGAGTCAGCCTGAGTTGGCTCCTTGGAAAGTAGGAGATGCCCCTGTAGTCAGCTGGAAAATATGTACCATGCAAAAAATACTTCGAACTCGCTTTAGCCTCTGGAAAAAAGGACCTCCAGGCATACCAAGATCCTAAGGGGTCTGCAAAAGAGGACTCTGCTCCCTGAAATTCTGTTCCCAGGGCTGATAAATTTGCTAAGCAGCAACCATGTCAAAACATGCTCCCTAAGGAGAAAAACAGTGGCTTTGAACATCAGTGCTTATCTCCTATTCTTCCTAGGGCTCCACAATGGTGGGAGCGAACGAATCACACTGGAATAAACACACGCACGAGGACAAAGGGTGGAAGATGAGCAGAGAGGAGGTTGGAAAGCTAAGTGGAACAAAAACAGCCCTGCGGAGGAAACTGTAGAGCAAGTGTGTAGACATGATGCTAAGGATAAGCAATCCCGTCCCTGCCCCAGAACTACTGCTCAGTTCAAATACTATAAGACCTAGACAGCCAAGTAGAAAGACCCAGGGAGAAGAATGGGTTGAAGACAAGAGCATTAGTAGGAAGCGATGGTCAGGGGCTTTCCTTTGTGATTCTCGAGGTTTATACAGAACAACGAATAAAAGGGGGGATTTGAAACCTTGACCCAGTTCTTTGTCCACTCCCATTTCAGCCCTCACAGACTCCGTATTCTGTAGTGAGGCATAGAAACCATGAATGCTCTGGAGAACTGAATATCCTTAGAGAAATGAAGCTTCTTTGTCAAAGGCCATCAACTGGCAACATTCATAAATAGAAAGTTGCCATCAACTTTTTTTTTTTCATTTTGAGATAGTATCTTTCTATGTTTTACAATCTGGCCTTGAACTCATCATTTGTCTGTGTCACCCTTGAAAATGTTGGTATGTTAGACCTGTGGCACCAGACCAATTTCCAATCAACTTTTATTTTATTTTTAATGATGTATATGCATGTGTCTGGGTGTGGGTTTGTGCACATGCGTGCAATACCCAAAGAGGCCAGAAGATGGCATCAGATCCCCTGGAGCTGGAGTCACAGTTTTGGCTGTGCCAACACACCTGATGTGCAGCACGGGGAGGTGTCACGTTTGAGGCAGTCCTAGACTATCTCACACATTACTGTCTCACATGAGGGAGGAGGAGCTGGGCTATTTATACCCTGATTCCAGAGAGCTTTCTAAATACAGTTTAATCTCCCGCACAGCGGGTCTAAGATTGGAACTGTTAGGGTGACTTTTCTTTATCCTGGGAATGCCCTCAGGTGAGGAGAGGCACATGCCTGGGGCACTGACAGCGCAGACATTTTGAAATCATTCTTAATGCCTCTCCTTTTTCCACATGCCAAATTCAGGTCATCAACAAACTGTATTAGCTCTGTATTAAAAACACAGCTGGGGGGCTGGAGAGATGGCTCAGCGGTTAGGAGCACCATCTGCTCTTCCAGAGGACCTGGGTTCGATTCCCAGCACCCACATGGCAGCTCACAACTGTCTGTAGTTCCAGTTCCAGGCAACCACCAAGGCAAATAAATAAATAAAGTTTAAAAAAAAAAAAAAAAACACACAGCTGGTAGGTATAGCTACACCCCTTCACCTAGGCCACCGTGATTTGCTCATTCTCCTGGGTCACTCTGTGACCTGCTTCTTCTTCTTTCTGTTTTTGCCACTACTTTCCATATTGGTTTCCTTGAGAGCTTGTTTGGAGGTTCAGGCAGGGGAGCGCAGCTAGTCGTATACCCTTGACCGAAGACTGGTCCTCCTCTATTCGGGGAAGGTCGTCCTCTTCGACCGAGTGCCGCGCAGCTTCGGGAGGGACGCATATGGAGCGGTGAGGGAGGAAGGGGACACCCGCCTAGCCAGCCAGATCAGCCCAGTCAACCCTGGCGATCAATGGGGTGACAGATGTCGCAGCCAGATCGTCCTCACATCCTCCATATTGGTTTCCTAAAGCTGCCATAACAAGCTGGATGGTACAAACAGAAGTGTACTACTTCACAGTGCTGCAGGCTAGAGGTGTGAGGTCAAGGTATTGGTCCCCGCCACACTTCCTTTAGTTTTCCCGGTCTCATCTTAGCTTCCTGTGGTTTGCCAGAAATCTTTGAAATCTCTTTGGCAGGTAGATGCATCTATCTGTCCAAACACCTGTTTGTACATACTATTCTTCCTTGCTTGAGACAGGGTCTCACCATGTAGCATTAGCTACTCTGGAGCTCCGTATGTAGACCAGGCTGGCCTCCGGTACAGAGATCTGCCTGCCTCTGCTTCCTTAGTGGTGGAATCAAAGGCACATATATATCACTTTGTCCTTCAACCCAGCCTCCCTATATTTCTGCATAGTCTGTGTGTTTGCCTGTGTGGTATGTTTCCAAATCTTCTCCTTCCTCTTTGTTTTCTTCTTCTTCCTCCTCCTCCTTCTTTTTTACTTTATTTATTTATTTATTTATTTATTTATTTATTTTTAAATTTATTTATTTGTTTATTTATTTGCCTTGGTGTTTGCCTGGAACTGGAACTACAGACAGTTGTTAGCTGCCATGTGGGTGCTGGGAATCGAACCCTGGTCCTCTGGAAGAGCAGACGGTGCTCTTAACCGCTGAGCCATCTCTTCAGCCCCTTATTTTTTTTTTTGAGACAGGATTTCACTATGTAACTCTAGCTATGTAGACCAGGCTGTCCTCATCTCTCTCGTTAGGATTCTGTTCTAGCCCCTGAAGCCACACCATGCCCTGAGTTCTGAGGTCAAGCTCCATTTAAGAAGGATTCCCACCACCCAACTTTCTTGTCTTTTCTTTCCCTCACCTGCCAGAGGGAGCACTCTCTCCCCCTCTCCCCCTCTTTTTCGTTTCTCCCTCTCTATCTCTCTCTTCCCCCCCCCCCCCCGTCTCTTTATAATAATATAGTCTTTCTACGTAGAACCAATCTAAGTGTCTCCTGCCACCTCCCACCACCTGGGCATGGGGTCTCCATCCATAGGCATCTGGCAGCTACCCTGAGTAAAAGGCAGTATCGAATCAGATCAGATCATAATATCCCTGTCTCTGCCTCCTAAGTGTGCTGGGATTAAAAGTGTGTGCCACCACACCTGGAAAAACTTCTGCTTTTTATAAGGATGTCAGTCATACTGGATTAGGACCCATCCTGAATATACTATATCATAATAATTGGCTGTATCTTCAAAGACTCTATTTCCAAGTAAAAATTTGTTTGTGGCTAGTAGATTATATTAAGGGCTAGGAGCTTAATCTATCTTCTGTAAGGAACACTAGTCAACCCATTACATTTCTGCTTATTTCATTGTCTATTCTTAAATCTTATTTGTTTATTTATGTATACATGTGCCTGCAGGAGTTTATGTATACCACATGCATATAAGTCCCCTTGGAGGTCAGAGGGCATCAGATCCTGTGATGGAGTTACAAGCAGTTGTGAGCCATCTGATTTGAGTGCTGGGATTCAAGCCCAGGTTCCATAAACTCTCTTAACTGATGAGTCATCTCTCCAACTCTTCATGCTCTATTTTTTAAAACTTTTTATTTATTTTTGAGACAGGGTCTCATGTAGCTCAGTCTAATCCTCAACTATTTAATTAAGGATGACCTTGAACAACAACTTCTTCTTTCTCTTCTTCTTCTTCCTCCTCTTCTTTTTTTTAAGACAGGATTTTTCTTTATATCCCTGGCTGTCCTGGAACTTGCTCTGTAGATCAGGCTCGCCTCGATTGCACAGATCTGCTAGCCTCTTCCTCCTAGCACTGGGATTAAAGGCATGCACCACCAGGGCCCAGCTAACCTTGAACTTCTGACCTTCCTGCCTCTATTCCCCCTTGACTGTTGGGACTGAAGGCAAGCACCTTAGCACACCCAGTGTTTGCAGTGCTGGAGATCAAATCCAGATCTCTGAACATCTAGGCAAACACTCTACCAATTGAGCCACACTCCTAGCCCCTCTTTTGATTCTTTCAAAGAGGAAATGAGGTTTTTTTTTTTTTAAAAAAAAATTTATATCTGTTTAAATGATCCCAATGATTCAGAGTAAAAATCCAAATTTCCAAATGACACCTTATTGTCAGCCTGCCCACCTTCTCTTCTCTGATTTTTGTCTCTCATTCACATCATTCAGTCCATTTCAGTCCATGGCTTTATGATTCCTTGCAACCCTGTGGTGAGCCATACTCAAAAGATTAAGCATGTGTATTAAGTGAGGATACTGTCAACTCGTTGGTTCTTCTTCTTTTCCTCATCAATGAGCAGCCAAGGTCTTATTTCCTAGTTTGGAGATTTGAAGAGCTTCCTCAGAGAAATTAAGTAAACCAAGAGAAAGCCCACAAACTCACAAGTGGAAGTCTCCTAGTGAAAAAAGAGACCACCCCATTCATAAAGCCCTTCAGAACATAAGCCATGCTACTGTGCACAAATATTCAAGCTGACTTTAATCAATGCTTCACTCTTTGCCAGATGTGGTGGTACACACCTGTAATTCCTGCTCTTAAAAAGAGCCAGGACAAGTCTGGAGAGATGGCTCAGAGGTTAAGAGCACTGGCTGCTCTTCCAGGGGTCCTGAGTTCAATTCCAAGCAACCACATGGTGGCTCACAACCATCTGTAATGAGACTTGGTATCATCTTCTGACCTGCAGGCAGAACACAGTATACATAATAAATGAATATTTTTTTTTAAAAAAGAGCCAGGACAATCACATTTAAGGCCAGCATCAGTTATTTGAGGAGTTGAAGCCAAACTTGGCTATAAACTAAACCACGAGGAAGATATTTCTTTAAAAAACAAAACAAAAAAACAGATGAACAGGAGCTGGAGAGACAGTTCAGCAGTTAGAAGCACTGACTGTTCTTCCAGAGGACCTGGGTTCAATTCCCAGCACCTACATGACAGCTTACAACTGTCTATAACTCCAGTTCCAGGGGACCCAACACCCATGGCAAAACACTAATACACATAAAAAAATTAAAAAGAAAATATTTGTTTTTTTAAAAAAATGAACAACAACAACAAAAACCCTTTCTTTAGGCTATTGAAACAGTGCAGTCAAGAACACCTGTTGCTTTTTCCAAATAACCTGGGTTTAATTTCAGGCATCAACATGGTGGCTTACAAACATCTGTAACTCCAGTTCCAGGGGATCTGACACCCTCCTTTGGCCTATCTTGGGCATCAGACATGCACATATTGCACAGATGTAGATGCGAGAAGACATTTATACACATAATTTTTTAATTTTTTTTATTTTATGTGAATTGGTGTTCTGCCTGCATGTATAACTGTGTAAGGGTGTCAGATCTTGAATTACAGACAATTGTTAGCTGCCATGTGGATGCTGGGAATCAAATTCAGGTCCTCTGGAAGAACAGCCAGTGCTCCTAACCGCTGAGCCATCTCTCCAGCCCACACATAAATGTTTTAAAAATAAAATAAGAATGCTATTCTTGAAGCTAGTGAGATGGCTAAGTGGGTAAAAGCGTTTGCTACTGAGACTGATGATCTGAGTTTGACACAGAGCACATCGAGTGGAAGGACAGAACAAACTTCCCCACGTTGTTCTCTGGCTCCCATGCATGCACTGTGGTACTCGAATGTGGATGCTCACATGTGATGTGCACATACATGCACACATACACATAGTAAATAAGTGTGAAGAGAAGTTAATGGCATCCTCACAATCAGCAAGCTCCTGCAAGAACTCGGTAAGCACCTGCTTTTTAATCTGTCATCAGGCAGTCTGGATTTCTCAAAAATCAATGCTGATCCCTTTTCCTCAAAACCTTGGCTTGGCAATTAAAAATTCTGCCTTTGAGTTTGCACTCAGTTTTGTTTCTGTAACCACGGACATGATTATAATCATTGCCCCATCCTGAATTGTCAGCTGGCCATGTGTGTCATTTAGGCACCGTGGAGGGACTGGTATGGGCCCAAAACATCCAAGACCAAGTTCTCAGCACAAAGGAGACTTACTTGCCTCAGAGAGACCAGACTGTGAATAAGAGACAAAGACAGGAAATAGAGGTCTAGGAAGAAGGGGAGAGGAACAAGGAAGAGGGGGGAGGGGTATTTGTCCCCAGGGAGGACAAAGAACCAACCGCCTCTGGATAGAGAGGAGACAGACTTGACCCAAAAGAAAATGGTGGTTTATAAAGGTAAAAGGTAAAAACAAAACAAAACAAAACAAAACAAAAAAAGGGGGGCTGGAGAGATAGCTCAGCAGTTAAGAGCACCGTCTGCTCTTCCAGAGGACCCGGTTTCGATTCCCAGCACCCACATGGCAGCTAACAACTGTCTGTAGTTCCAGTTCCAGGCAAACACCAAGGCAAATAAATAAATAAATAAAGTTTTTTTTTTTTTTTTTTTTTTTTAAAAAAAAAGAATCAGTTTAAAAAAATAATTTAAAAAAAAAGGTAAAAGGGGAAACCCGTGTTAGGATGAAGTATTTAATTTTAATTGTGCATGTTAATTATGTGAGCCAAAGGGGACTTTTGATTGATGACGTTCAATATTGTGATAGCTGGACCTTGGTAGTCAGTCTCAGGAGGAGAAAGTGGTCAAATAAGGGAATAGACCTTGGTGGCTAGTATTGCACAAATTCTGGTTGTATCAAAGGAAATGCAGAGCCAGATATCGGGGAAAGGCTGGAATATTACAGAGGAAATACCACAGTCAGATCTCACCCAGCTATCTTCCAGCTTCCTCAGCCTCGCTCCCTCCTTGTCGCCTCTACTGAGTGAATCTGTCTTCCTATGTCTGCCTTAAGTACCTTCTTCGTCCACTTGTTTCACATCCAGGTTGAGGTTAAAAGTGTGGCCTACTACTATTTGGTAGTTAGCCTTGAACTCACAGAAACACAGAAAGATCTCTGTCTCTGGAGTTATGGGATTAAAGGTATGGCACCACCACTGCCTGCCTGGGACCCTGGAACTCCCTCTGTAAACCAAGATGGCCTCACTCAGATCTGCCAGGGTTAAAGGCGTAGGTCACCACTCCCTGTCTTTCCCCATACTGGGATTAAAGGCATGAGTTACCACTCTCTGATCCTCCTGGATTGACTGTGGGCGGACCTCTTCTCTGGTATTCTAGACTGGTTTTATATATAACATATCACCACATGCTAGCTTTAGGGATGTCATCTAACATCTTTGGCTGACTAGAGTCCCTTCACACCCAAAATGAACCAGAGATCACCACCTAAGGGGAAGGTTAAAAAAAATCAGTACAAGGAGTGAATAAAACTTCAGAACTGTTGGAAAGATCCTTGTAAATGAAAGAAAAATATTACATTCCATAAAACAAGCATATGAAACTGTAAAAGAGCACATTCAAGTGACTGACATGGATGGGGAGATTGCTCAGTCAGCGGAGTGTGTACCTGGCATGCAGATGAACCTAGAATCGATCCCCAGAACCCATGAAAAATGCTGGAGATACTGATGACTTTGTAATTCCAGAGTTGAGGAGGTAGAGATAAAGAATCCTTGGGGGTTTACTGGTCAGCCAAGGTGAACTATAGAGCTTGAGGTCAATGAGAGACTAATTCAAAGTAGGTGAACTTCCTGAGATCAACATTCATGTTTACACATTCACATGCATGTGCATGCGCACACATAGAAAAGTTACCTCATAGAATGATTAAACAATTAAAATAATAACCCTAGCCTTTGGGAGGCAGAGACAGGTGGATCTCTGTAAGTTCTAGGCCAGTCTTGTCTACATAGTGAGCTCCAGGACAGCTAGAGCTATATAATAGAGATCCTGTCTCAAGAAAGGAAGGAAGGAAGGAAGGAAGGAAGGAAGGAAGGAAGGAAGGAAGGAAGGAAAGAAAGGAACTCCTTTAATCCAATGTCACACCTCCTAATCTTCCCAAACAATTCCACCAACTAGGGACCATATACTTAAATGTATGAGTCTATGACAGTCATTTTCATTCAAACTGCCACAGAAAAGTTGGAAGAAATTTGTAAATATGAAAGATAAGAAAATGAAGATAAATTTATGAATAATCAATTAATTAGGAAGTCCAGAAAAGAGAAATTAGGAGAAGAAATTACAGAAGAAAACCTCCAGGAGCTGGACATGTAGTAGGTGGAGTACTTGTCATGGTGTTCTGGGTTTGCTCTTCAGCATAGAATAACCTGGGCATGGCTGTGGTACATGGTTATAATGTACCAATGTGTGGAGGCTGAGACAAGAGGATGAAAAAACCGCAAAATCATCCTCAACTACATACTGAGTTCCAAACCAGCCTGTATTACATGAGACACTGCCTTAAAAATAAATTTTAAAAAAGAACAAAAACAAAACCATCAGAATATAAGACGATTTTTAGCATAAAAGAGCTCACTAAAGTACATAATGCCTAAAAAGGAAATCTACAGACAGATATATTATTTTGAAACTCCAGCATATTAGATATAAAGAGAAATTTCTATAAAAAGTTCTAGAAAGGAAAATAGGTCACATACAAAGCATCAAGAACCAGAATGGATTTAGCTGTCTGTGCAGATAACCTAGGACATAAAAAGGAATGATGTTGCCAATGCTGTTTTTTTTTTTTTTTATTTATTTTTTTATTTATTTATTTGCCTTGGTGTTTGCCTGGAACTGGAACTACAGACAGTTGTGAGCTGCCATGTGGGTCCTCTGGAAGAGCAGACGGTGCTCTTAACCGCTGAGCCATCTCTCCAGCCCCTGCCAATGCTCTTAAGAAGAATTATGTTAACCCAGAATTCTATATCAAATTAACAATTGGTCAAGTGTGAAAATATCATCGAAGACTCCAAGGTACCCTGACTTTAATTACAAAGGTTGGGGGATGAAGAAGAGGAAAGGTGGTGAAAGTCCATAAACTAATAACCTGAGGTAGAAGACAAATCAATATTTTAGGAGATAGAGAGATGCCTCAGTGGTTAAGAGCACTATTCCTCTCTCAGAGGTCCTGGGCTGAGTTCCCAGCACCCACAAGGTAACTGACATCCATCTGTAACTCTTCTTCCAGTAGCAGATGCCTTCTACTAGCCTCTGTAGGCACTAGGCAGCCATGTGGGGCTCACACATGTAGATGGAACAGTCATATACATGAAAATAAAATCTAAATAAACATTAAAGAAGGATTTCAAATTCTTGAATGTATGTTAAAATCTGAGCTGAAATTCCATCATGATGTACCTCGGTGCTACCACATTTCTAATCATAACCCAACCAATCCAGAAACAACAGATAGAGAGAGATAAAAGAGAAAGAAAGATGGAGAGAGAGAGGAAGGCAGAGAAAGAGGGAGAGAGAACAAAGTAATAGAAATGATCAGAATACCATCAAGGGAGCAGTGGGTCACATGAGTAAAGATATTCAAAGGCCCTGATTCACAGCTTCCTTTTTAGGATTCAAGAGGAGGAAGTTGGTTACTAAGGGGGCATAGTGAGGGAGGTTCTCTATTTTGATTAATAGACTAGGTTATATTATAATTTTCCTCCTGCACATGTCCCTTCCTACAATGCATTTTATTTTAATCATATGCAGGCATAAGGTATATAGGTATAAATTTACTTGAGGTCAAAATCAGCTCAGACCAAACCAGCTTTTCCCTTTTTCCATTGGATGTAGTAATCATAGGCTACACAGTGAGCCTAAAGCCAGTTTAGGGTGCATGAGTCCTTGTCTCAAAAACAAAAAGAAGGGGAGGGAGATAGCTCAGTCAAGGACTAAGCATGAAGACACAAGTCCAATTCTCAGAATCTATGTAAAACATACATGGTAGAACACACTCAGAACCCCAATCCTGGAAAGGCACTGTCAGGTGATCCCTGGGATTCCCCAGCCAGCCAACCTGTCTTTCTTGGCAAGTTTTCAACCAGTGAAAGACCCTGTCTCAAAATAATGATGACTGGAACCCGAGGAATGACACCTGAGGTTATCCTCTGGCCTCTGACTATACACACACACACACACACACTCAGAAAAAAGAAATGAAAGAATGTGAAGAAATTATAAACTTCCTAAGTTGCCAGTGGGAATGTGGTGGCCATCAAAGAAAAGTATGTCAACAAATTCAACATAGAATGATCATAATGAGAATTAATGGTCACACAAAAAGTTGTGTGTGGATGTTCATAATGGTACAGCCAAAACATGTATAACTCAAGTGTACAGTTGATAAAATTTGGTGGCATAAGGCTGGCAAGATTGCGTAGTGGACTAAAGCCACCCCAGGTCCCTGGAACCTATATGGTAGAAAGAGAGAACCAGCTCCCTCAGGTTGTTCTTTGATGTGCATATGTGTGCTATGGCACGTATGTAACCCAGATCACCCAGAATAAATAAATGTGGTTAAATAACCCCCTCGTCTTTCTTTAAAAAATATTTATTTATTTATTTATTTATTTATTTATTTATTTATTATGTATACAAAAGAGGGCACCAGATCTCATTATAGATGGTTGTGAGCCACCATGTGGTTGCTGAGAATTGAACTCAAGACTTCTAGAAGAACAGTCAGTGCTCTTAATGCATACTGAGAAACTGTGATGCCTTCTTCTGGGGTTGTTGAGGACATTCTGGAGTTCTACAGTAGAGATAATTACATCTCAAGGGTATACAAAAAAAGCCATTGAATTGCAACTTTCAAGATGGTGAATTTTACCCAGGCATGGTGGTGCACACATTTAACTCTAGCACTCAGAGACAGAGGTTGGCAGATTTCTAGTGAGTTCCAGGACAGCCATAGTTACTTAGTGAGCTACAAACAAAAACAAACATAAAAAAGATGTAAATTTTACAGTACAAGAATTTGATCTCAGGGCCAGAGAGATGGCTAAACTTGTCATCAAGTCTGATTGATGACTTGAGTGGGATTTTTAAACCCCACATGATGGAAGGACAGAAATAACTTCCCCAAGATGTCCTCTGACCTCCACACTTGAGCATGGCACATGCATACTCACATAAATAAGAAAATAAATAAATAAATATATAAATAAGTATAAATTGTTAAAGAAATTATATCTGGGAATTTAGAAAAGAGCAAGATTGTTGTGGAGTAGGAGCAGGTGGTGCAAATTCCTTTTGGGTGGCTCTCAGAGAGTTGATTTAGTTAGCGTTCAGTGCTTGTCCGAGGTTGGTTTCCTGTTGCTGTGATAAACACTGTGACCAAGAGCTAGTTGGGGGTGGAAGGACTTATTCAGCTCTTACATCCTGATCACAGCTGATCACTGAGGAAGTTGGTGCAGGGACAGAGGCAGGGACCATAGAAAAAGGCTGTTTGCTGGCTTGGTCTCCATGGCTTTCTCATACAATCCAGGATCACCTGCCCACAGTGGCTAGGCCCTGTCACAATCAGTAATTAAGAAAATGCCCCTAGCATGCCCACAAGCCAGTCTGATAGGAGCATTTTTTTTTTTTAATTGAGGCTCCCTCTTTCCAGGTGACTCTAGTTTGCATTCAAGTTGACAAAAATGTGAGTCCCTGTCAGTTGGAACAGATCCACTTTGATTTCTATTTAAATTTTTTTATTATTTTTTTTGAAAGCTAGAGATGGTGGTACATGTCTGCAATCCTAGCACTCTGTCATCCTAGGCAATAGAGAGAGACCTGGTCTCAAAAGATAAACTAAAAACATGTGTTTGAGTTGAGAGGTTCCCCAGCTAAAGAACAGCAAGATTCCTTCCTCCCTATTGCAGTTGCTCAACTGCAAAGAAGTTTCTTCTCAATGTGTAAGCAACAGGCTTTCAGAAATGCTGGCTGGAAGGGATGTTGTGGAGTCAGAGTACTAACAGATCAGAGGCAGATACCAGGGTGGAATGTCACAGGAAGCACGGTGGCTGGAGTCCTACCTTTAAGAGGGCTCAGCATCCACCAATGAGAATCCCTTTGGCTTAGCCTGCCTCTGGGGTGGCATTGCTAAGTTCAAGTAGTTCCATTTCTTTCATCAACCTTAACTGAGCATGGTCTGTGTACCTAGCTCTCTCCTCCAGATAGGTGAGCCAAGTACCTCTCTTTGGGTGGCTGGGGTATAGAATGTGTAAACATGTTTAGTCCCTGAGGGCTCTGTTCTCTCTTACCCTGAGCTGAGATCTTGAGCATACTATCTCTCAGGGGACAATCCCAGCAGCTAATAGAGAGACGCTGCTTTAGCTGGGGAACAAGAAGTAACAATTATTGGGCCCTGTTCATTTGATTCCAGACACACAAGAGCATGCACTGGGCTTGGAGGATTCAGCTTCCTCTTTTAATCTCAACACTGGGGAGGCAGATCTCTGTGGATTCAAGGCCAACCTGGTTTACATCATTCTGATTTGTATCAGCAAGCTGGGCTCTGTTCTGATGTTGATACTGGAATAGTTTACTCCGCTGCTGCGGTGGGGGTGGGGTCAGGTGGCACGGTGCTCAGAGCTAGCTCATCTTGGCCTAGGATGTCATCTTGGTCTTCATCTGTTCTAGAGCCACTGGGCCCAAAGAATTTCACTACAGCACAGACCCGTGGCAGTTCTGAGAAGATCGCTAATGCTAACAGCCTGGCCAGGAGCCCAAGGAGCAAGTAACCTGGAGATAAGAGCTAGTTAGGGCAGCTCTTAGGGTGCTCACAGTGTTCCCCACTCACTTCCTAGGGAGACGATCCACCCCAGCACTACTTGCAATCCCAACATGGACTACAACATCCATTTTGTGCCCTAGGGTAGGACCTCACTGAGTTGTGGTCCCTACTGGTCTATGGGAGTTGTAGTCCCTACTGGTCTATGGGAGTTGTAGTCCAGGCTTCTTTGCCCTTCTGTTTTCTGAACTCTCCAAGAAATGTAAACTATCCAAGGTGGTAAATGGCTGGATAATGTGAGAAATCCATAGTGACTGAGAAAAAGACAATTAATAGATTCTAAGGGGAAACAAACTCACTGATACAGGATAAGGCAAGTTTCTGGAACGTGAGGACTCATCCAATGATGCTTTACCGGTTTTCTCCATCCAAGAGTAAGTGTATATGCTTCCCAGACTTTAAACTAGCCAAGAGGCTACACCCGTAGGGCTGGTTCCCTAAGGCCATAGATGGACCAAATACTCACTACACACATTCAATTTTTTACTCATTCATTCATTCCATCATCTCCACCCCCAAAGGCATTTATTACCTGGAAGGTTCTTAGAAGACAGAGACACAAATCTGAATATCTCAATAAAGCCTAAGACCTGCCCTCAAGAATTTATAGAGCAGAGGGGAGCCAGGTCTGGATTGAGATACAAGCAAGGAGATGAGTTGATCACATCATCAAAGGAGGCCCTAGAGTAGTGGCCAGGGGACAAGAGGACTTAATAGGAAAAAATAATAATTCAAGTATTGACAATAGAGGCAAGTTCTTTACCCATCCCCTTCCTGGAGGTGGGTGAGGTATAGGGGGGGTGAGCAGGGGAAGTGGTTTTGAGGCCTGGCCTCTCAGCCACAGCAGGAAGCAGACAGTAGGCTTTCTGAACTGAGACACAGAGCAAGTTATTGACTACAGAACTGCAATAGGAAAAGTTACCAGGAAGAGGGTAAATTGTGCCTCCGAGGGAGTGAGTTTGAGAACGGAATGGCAATAATTGAGTAGCCCACAAAGACAGGGTTGGGATATTTGAGGGGTGCAGTATTGCAGTGCTCACTAGAATTGCACATTTCATGTTCCAGTTCCTATGCCAATGATCAATTTCTAAGCTGTTTTTAATTCAGAGAACAAGCTATAGTCAGGGTGCCTAAAGAATGAGGAGAAATTTTGTTAGTAGGCCTCAAACCAGGCCAGCAGTTTTTAAATAGTTTTGAGGCAGAATCTCATGGTAGCTCAGGCTAGCCATTTACTTAGGGTGTAAGTGAGGATGACTTTAAACTTCTAATTTTCCTGCCTCAACCTCCTAAGCGATAACCTCTCTGTTAATCATAACCATACCCATCTGACAGTAAAGCTCTTTTCTACATAGGTTTATGCAGTGCTGAGGGTTGACCCAGGATATCTTCTGGTATGCTAGACAAGGTCTCCCAACTAAGCTTCAACCCCAGCTCCATCAACATTGATCAAATCCTATGAGGAAATACTGTGAGGAGGGGAAGGGAGGCTGGCTACCAGGTTTGAAAACTTGAGCCCTGGTGCTAGAGATGGCTCGACCTTTAAGAGAATATACCAGCTGGATGGGCGCATACCTTTAATCCCAGCACTCAGGAGGCAGAGGTGGCAGGTATCTGAGTTTGAGGCTAGCCTGGTCTACAGATTGAACTCCAGAACAGCCAAGGTTACACAGAGAAACCCTGCTTCCAAAAGCAAGCAAACAAAAGACAAGAAAGAAAGAAAGGAAAAAGAACAAAACAAAACAAAAGTGTATGCTATCCTTTTGGAGGACTAAGGTTCAGTTCTCAGCACCAGTATCCAGTAGTTCATAACTACCCTTAGCTCTAGTACAGCTGGAATTTTTGGGGGGCTGCCAACCAGCTCTCAAATAAAGAAATGGATTTATTATTAATTATGAATGCTCAGCCTTAGCTTAGACTTGTCCCATTAGCTCTTTAAATTTCGTTTAACCTGTTTCTGTTCATCTATGTTTTTTTTGCCTTGTTGCCTTTTACTTTTTTTTATGTCCTGCTTTCCTGCTTCTCCATGTCTTGCTGGCCCCTGTTGTCTCCCTGGTATCTCTTTTTCTTTCTTTCTCTTTTTGAGCCTGAATTTCTTCGTCTACTTACTCTCCCTTCCTGGAAGTCCTGCCTATACCTCTTTCCTCTGTTAGGATTTTGTGCGTATTTTGGTATGGTCCACATTTACCTGGTTATCTGGCAGAGGATTTCTAGGGATGCATGTGGGAATGCAGCAGCCAAAGGCAGCAGTGGATATCAGGAGATGCTTAGCGCTGTTTCTATGTAGAAAAGAACTTTACTGTCAGATGGGTATGGCTATGATGAACAGAGAGGTTATGATTAGCAGGAGTTATGATAGCAGAGATGGTTATAATAAGCAGAGAAGGGGGAGGGGAGAGACAGAGGGAGAAAGAAAAAGAGGAAAATAGGAGCGCCCCCAAAAGAAGAGGGATTCAGAAGTGGGAATCCTGCTTTAAATGGGGCTTGGTGTCAGAGCTCAGAGGAGGGTGTGGCTTTAGAGACTAATACCCTCGATATTGGCCATTCAGCTTTGTATTAGATCAATCAGATGCCTTAGGCAGGCAAGGTAAAAACAGCTACACATATTTACATAATTAAAGAAATGGAATACATCTTTACATAGTTAAATATTCCACAACATAAACAAATGCAACACATCTTTGTATTTTTTTTAAACTTTATTTATTTTATTTATTTGCCTTGGTGTTTTGCCTGGAACTGGAACTACAGACAGTTGTTAGCTGCCATGTGGGTGCTGGGAATCGAACCCGGGTCCTCTGGAAGAGCAGACGGCGCTCTTAACCGCTGAGCCATCTCTCCAGCCCCACATCTTTGCATTTTTAACCAAATATTCTGCAACACTCTAGTGGACCAGAGGACCAGAGGCACTCTTCTGGTCTCCATGCACCTTACATTCACATACACAAACCCACACTTAAGCACATACATATCCCCATGATGAAAATTAAAAAAAAAAAAAAAAAAAAAGCCTGTAATGCCAGCATTTGAGAATTGGAGGCAAAAGGGTCAGTGGTTTTAAGTTATCCTCCATCACACAGCAAATTCTAGGTCAGCCTGGGACACGGGAGACCCAGAACGACAAAATCCAAATCAAACAAAACACCTGAGCTTCTGGCTATTTTTTTTTTTCCTTTTTGTACACCAGTCTTTTTATTTATTTATTTATTTATTTATTTATTTATTTATTTATTTGTGTGTGTTCAGGGATCTTCCTCAGGAGTTATCTTGTTTGTTTGAGAAGTGTCTCTCAAAGGCTTGGAGTTCCTGTGAGCTCCGACGATCTGCCTATCTTTCCCTTCTCAGTGTTGAGATTACAAGTGTGGACCACCATGCCTGGCTTCCTAATGCTGCTGCTTCCTTTAACTTGGACTGTACTCAGGTCATGCTTATAAAGCAAGTACTTGAACTGATTGCGTTCCTTCCTCATCCCACAATTATTCTGCAAATAGTTTCTCCTCCACTTTTCTGTCCCTACATTGTCATCATTGTTATATATCTGACTTGCTTTACTGTTTTATTTTTGGAGACAATGTCTAGTAAAGCACAGGCTGGCCTTGAATTCTTGATCTTCCCACCTTCATCTCCCAAGTGCTCTACCACTCACAATATGGTTTTGTTGTAGGGAAAAGTGGCCAGCCAAAGAAACCCACCCTGGGTCTGAGACCAGAGCCAGTGAAAGAGACCCTGAGCCAGTGAAATACGTTTATCCCTGAACTCAGAACCAAAAGGAAATGTGCTCTGGCTCTGAAACCAGCACCAAAGAAACACACTTTGGCCCTAGAATCAGAGCCAGTGAAAGAAATGTACACTGGCCCAAAAGCCCAAAAGAGCCAGTGAAAGAAGCACACTTTGGCCCTGAGACTAAAAACCAGTTAGGGTGAAAAGAAAGGGAAAAGATCTGACCAATCCCCACCCTGGAAGTCTCCCCCAGAAACTCCGCCCCCTAAGAAGTTCTATATAAGTCCTGACCCACTGCCCTTTGGGCTGAGGCAGTCACCCTCTCTCTCCTAGACCCTACCCTCCTAATAAGTCTCTTGAAAGAAGTTTGGGTGAAGATCTTCTTTGACCTGAACAGCAGCAGCAGCAGAGCCTGAATAGAGATCAGCTGAGGGAGTGAAGCTGCAACACTCTGGCTGCCCAGGGACCTTCCCTGGATGGGTCAAGTTGCTAAGTTCCCTGAGCAGAGAGTAACCAGCAGCGGAGTTGGCTGGGAGGCCCTCCCTTACCGGAGCAGAGCTGTCAACATGGGGGAAGCCTTTCCCTGAACCGGCTGTAAGCTTGCTGCCTAGGCTTACTGCGGCCTGTGGTGTTCACTGGCTCCCAAACGCCTCAACACTTTCTATTCGAGCTGCAGCGCTCAGTATATGCGTACTCCTCCCTGACTGCCAGAGATACCTACATTTGTTTCTTAAAATAATTTAAAGCATTACTAATTCATTTTTATGGGGTGTATCCATGGCGCTCATGTGGAGGTCAGAGGACAAGGTCTGTTATCTCCTTCCACCACCATATCGGCCTTGGAGATCGAACCCAGGTTGTCAGTGCCTCTACCCCCTCCCCTCATAAGAAGAGGTTAGGGACTGCAGAGAGTGGTTAAGCACACTTGCTACTTTGCTGAGGGCCCAGGTTTGAGTCCAAGCACAGCTTACACTATCTGTAACTCCAGGAATTTCATGCAGTCTTCTGGCCTCTGAAGGCATAAATGCAAACATATAGGCAAAATACTTATACACATAAAATAAAAATAAATCTAAAAATAAAAAGTACAACGAGATGGCCGTGTGATCACACAGGAAGACAGACATCTACAACTGAAGGGGGAAAAAAAATTCAAAAGAAACCCCTGCTACCCGTGCCTTGATCTTGTTAGAGTTTCAGTCTCCAGAACTGAGAGAAAATGCATTTCCATTGTATTAAGCTACAGAGTCTGTGGTACTCAATGGCAGTCCTAGCAAACTAGCACGAGGGTGGTGTTGTGCCTTTTACACTAGTAAGTGCTGCTGCACCGTTCACTATGGTCCTGTCTTTACTGGAAAGACAGAGTCTGCAGGAATATGTGCTGCCTTGGAGTGGGCTTCTGAGGAGACATGGCGACATGTTGACTAGTCCTGGGATCCAGAACAGAACCTGGGGTACCCAGGGGTGAGAGAGAAGAGGCCATCTGTGGTGGGGGGAGAGGTGCCTGAGCTGAGGAAGTGTTGTCTGTGGGGTCAGGTCTAGAATCCATGTAGATGCTGGGAATTGAACTCAGGACTTAGAGAAGAACAGCCAGTGCTCTTAACCTCTGAGCCATCTCTCCAGCCCCACAATCCAGCTCTTTCTCCAGGACGGATTTGAGGACGATCGCTAAAAGCGGAGGATCAGCGGAGTGGCCAGGAGACGAGCCCGTGAGCCGGCGAGCGGACGAGCGGGCGGGCGCGCGCCCGTCCCTGCCGCACCCCGCCCCCTGCCCCCGGGTAGGCTCGCTGGACCCCGCGCGTTGCGGGGCCGCGCACGCGCCCCTTCGCCGGCCGGGACCTCAGGTGCGCGCGCCCGGCGCCCTCTGTCCGCGAGCGCGCGCCTCCTCCCGCTCCCGCTCCAGCTGGCGGCGGCGGCGGCGGCGGCCGGGGCGGCGGGGATTGTTTTTGTTGTCGCTGAGGCCGGAAGAGCCGTGAGAGAGCCGGGTCCCTGTCCTCGGGCGGGGAGCCGCCGCCGTCCCCGCCCCCTGTCCAGCGCCCGCGTCTTCGCGGCGCCGTTTCAGCGCCAATATTCCGGAGAGCAAGCGTTACGCGGCGGCGGCGGCGGCGGGACCCGGAGCGGGAGGTGCCGGGGACCGGAGCGAGGCAACCCCCGTCGCCGCCATGGAAGCGCTGGGACCCGGTGAGGAGCGCGCTCAGGCCCGGGCCGGACCCGGAGCTCAGGAGGGCGGACCGAGCGATCGGCGGAAGGGACTGTCGCTGCCCCGCCGCCGCTCGCGCGGACCCGGATGCGGGTTGCCAGGCCCCGGGAAGGAAGGGGTCCTATACCCTCGTTCCCTTCCCTCCCCCGGGAGGTGGGGCGGGGACCGCGCCCCAGCTGAAGACTGGAGGTCTAAGGGAGGGAGGCTCAGGAGGTGACATGAGTCCCCTGAGCTAGGGCAGATCCTACCGGACCTCCGGAGATTTTCGTCCTCGGTCGCCGCGAGGCCTCAAAAAGGACCGTGTGTCGTGCACGTGGAGGCCTGGCATCCCACCTTCTATCTGCCAAGGATGTTCTTGGTGTCGGGGCGAATCCCTGTTTTTTCTTTGCATTGGCAGCTCGTCTGTCAGATGAGAAACGGAGACTCACTGGTCTCTACCCCTGAAAGCCAAATGGGGAAAATGTCCGTTCTTATTCCAAGGCCCTGAAGTTTGGTATCTGTCAGTTTGTCAGTCCCAGAGTGCTGTGGACTAGACCGTGAGTGACAGGGGAGCTGTCAACCAGGACTTCCCAACACACGCATCAGTGTCCTGCATTCTCTTTTAATTGGGTTATGAGTGGTAGAGATTCCTTGCGGGTATGGTGACCACTGGTTATCTCCCTTTTTGCGCCACCCAAGGAAGCATTCCAGACTCTCGTGAATGCTCTTGCCTGGTGCTCTTGGCTCAAGCCCCAACAGGTTGCTAATGGCTTGGCTAAGTAGGGCAACGTTTAGGGGCAGTGATGGAATTAATTTCCCTTCAAACCTTGTCTATATAGTGGACTTAGTTGTATTTTTTTAAGTACATAGAAAATAGATTTATTATTTGAATTTGGAAACTGCAGGTTTGTTTACTTGGAACATGTTTATGTAACTGAATAATTAAACCCTATCTTTATTTGCTGCTTAAAGTTTTAAAAAAATTAAAGGCCCGCATATTGAAATTTCATAGGCCTTTTAAAAATAAGTTGGTTTAGCTGGGGCATGGTGGCATATGCTTATAATCCTAATACTTGGAAGGTGGAGGCAGGCAGATCAGGAGTTCAAGGCCAACATCAGTTACAAAGTGAGTTTCAGACTCCATAAACAGATTTGAGTGTGCTGTGTTGTTGCATACTTATTTCAGCATTTGGGAGGCTGAAAGAATAGCAGGAGTTGGAAGGCAGCTTGGGCTACATAGACTCTGTCCAAAAGAAAAATGCTACATTAGTTAGTTATATTTATATATCTGATAAGCTTCAAATGCTAAGTTACTTCAGACTTGGTCCCCTAGATGAAACCATGTTCATGCTTTACGACTATATCAAAGTTCCATTCAAATCTAATATAGTAATTTCATATTTATTTACCCCATCCCCTACCCCCACTTCCCCACAATTTAATTCCATTGAACTTTACTTTCTTCTTCTATAAAACCAGGCTAATATGTTCTGTAAGACTGATAGGAGAATGAAATGAGATGTTTGTAAGAAGTCTTGTCAAGTCTAGTACAGATGTTCAACAAATGTTTCTTCTCTTCCCTCCCTTGAGTAACTTATAATTAAAGCAACTGTTGCAGTTATTAGCTGATATAGAGACTATGTAACTATGTGTATAAACTGAGTTTCATGGAAAGAATCAACATGGTGATGGAAAGAACTGCCCAGGAAATCAGCTGCCTACCCTCTTTGGTTTGATTTTAATTTTTGCTGGTCTGAGGACTTAGCAGTTTTCTTAGAATTGCTTAATTTGTAGAAAATGAGTATTTATTAATCCTATTTAAAAGACACAAATGATTGAGCCAAAATTTTACATAGATCTTCTCTGTTGAATAATATTTTTTCTGTCTGCTGTATAGCAGACTCTCGGTATCTGACTACCTTGGAAACCTAGTTAATAACAAGTAATAACAATTGCCTGTTGAACATGGAATGAGAACAAAGGGAGCCAGTGGGTCTTTGGGATGTTGTTTCCAGGATGTTTTAGAATTTAAGAAGCACTTTTGCTTCTATTACAGCATGTGATCTAGTGTATTGGATCTTTGTTTGTTTGTCTAGTGTATTGGATCTTTGTCTGTTTGTCTGAAACAGGGTTTCTCTGTAGAAACACTCTGGCTATCCTGGAACTCACTCTGTAGACCAGGCTGGCCTTAAAACTCACAGAGATCCCCCTGCCTCTGTCCCCTTGAGTGTTGGGATTAAAGGTATGTGCTGCCACTGCCTGACTATGTGTTGGAGCTTCTGTGCTTATACGATCCCTGGAGGCCTTTTAGTTCTGCCCAGGTTCATCTGTCAGTAACTTAGAAACTTAGATGACCTTTATTATTCATTTTGGTTATAGGGACTATAACATTAATTTTTGCATGGTTCTTTATTTTGTAGTTTCTTGTTCATTTGTTTGTTTTTGCAGTGCTTGGGATGGAGCCCCGGGCTCCATGAATGATAGGAAACTGCCCTACTACTGAACTGCAGTCCCTAATCCTTTATAGTGCTTTATATTTTGTAAAATACTTTTAGATGAGCTGGGGGAAATAACTCAGTGGTTAAGAGTACTGGGTGTTCTTCCAGAGGACCTGGATTTGATTCCCAGCTCAAAACTGTTTGTAACTTCAGCCCCAGGGGATATGACACCCTTTTCTAGCTCTGTGGGCAGTGCATGTATGTGGTACACAGACATACATACAGGAAAAACACCCATACACATAAAATAAATAATAATTTAAAAAGAAAATAATGATTATGAGTTCATTTGAGCCAGACCAGGTGGTTTATAACTGTAATCCCAGCACTTAGGAGGCTGAAGCAGAGGGTTTACTGTGAGTCCAGCCTAGGCTACTGAGTAAGACCCTATTAAAACAAAAACAACAACAAAACCCCTCAAAATCCAACCAACCAAACAAACAAAGCCTATCAGCTCACTTGATCCTTTGGGAAGTAGACAAGGCAGGTATCTATCCTCATTTTGCAGATGAAAAATTGAGGTCCAAAGAGTATAAATTACTTCATCAAGACTCAAATCTCCATGGTGAAATGAGGACCAGAGTGTGGGTGTCTCATTCCTACTCTAACTTAAAAAACTCTTTTTTTAAGGATGATCTCATCCATTCTGAGTTAAATCATGAATGCTTTGTTTTCAGAAAATGTCTTTCTTTCTTTCTTTTTTTTTTTTTTTTGACTGTCAAAAGTTGTAGGGATATCTGTGGTTATTAACTATAACCTTTTTGCAGCTGTCACTTATTGGATGCATAACTGTTACATAGCTCTGTTAAGCCTTTTATAGACATCATCTCCTGGAATCCTCACTACAGGATATGGAGATAGATGGTATTGCCACATACCCCTGTTTTATAGAAGAGGAAGTTGAGATAAAGAGAAGCTAAGAAACAGGCCCAACACCATGCAATTAGGAAGTGGTAAGACCAGAACCAAACCTGAACCCAGGTATTTTGGTTCCTGAGGCTTAGCTACTATGCTTTATTGTTTTACTAAATATAAAGCTTGCCCAATTCAAAAAAATTGGCTTTTGGAATGAAATTTTTAGAGCATAATTTCTAAATAAATCTAAGCTTATTAAAAGAAGTGATCACTTACCTAACCTTTCTCCTGTCAAAAAGAAAAAGAGAAAAGGATGACACAGGGCTGGAAAGATGGCTCAGTGGTGAAGAGCACTGACTGCTCTTCCAGAGGACCTGGGTTCAATCTCCAGCAACAACATGGGAGCTCACAATTGTCTCTAACTCTAATTCTGGTTCCAAGGGGATCTGATGCCCCATGCTGGCAAAATACCTACACATATAAAATAAGAATAAATTTTGATAAAAGAAAAGGAGACATAAAATATTTTACTCTTCTTCTTCTTTTTTTTAATGCTAAGGATCAGACCAGGGGCTCATCCTGTATTCCCTTTGCCATTAAGTACGTTAGAGAAGTATAGGTAATTTAAAAAACCTGTGCAATCCGGGGAAGAAATAGGAAGCCTTGGTCTAATTTTTATTAAAAATCAGATTAATAGGCAACTCATTTGATCAAAGTTTCTGCTTCCAAATTTCTCTTATAAAAACAGATTCCTTTTAATTTTATGTTATGATTGTTTAGGTGTATTTTTTGCAAGGCTGACTTGTCTATATGACTTAACTGGGTTGATTGGTGATTGCCTTATCACACCCAGAATAGATCTCTGAGCATCACACTAGTATTTTTTACCTGTGTTTTTTTGTATGTTATGTGCTTTTGCTTTATTGAAAAATAATTGTTAAAGTTTGTATCTTAGGATAGGGTTGAGGTTTCTGTTTTGTTTTTACCTGAAGCTAATGATGCTCTTCCATGCTTATTGAATTCATACAACTTGCTATGTGATGAGTTAGGTGTTGTGGGAACTGTGAACTGAATTCTAGTTCTTCTGAGAATTTATGAAATTCTATATGAAATTACTATAGAAAACAGAATAGTTGAGCAACTTCTTTAAAAAATTATGGTGTGTGTGTGTGTGTGTGTGTGTGTGTGTGTGTGTGTGTGTGTACACATGCATTAGTTCATCACTCTTTTACCATGTGGTCATAGGGATCAAACTCAAGTTCAGCAGCAAAGTGCCTTTACTTGCTGAGTGTCTTGCTCAAGTGATTTCTTATACTTGAGCTAGGTCCTACCCTGCACATGGAATCTTGTGTATACAGGGGATGGATCTTTCTAAGAAGGTTGCATCTGATCTACATTTTGAAGTTTTGAATTTAGAAGGAAAACGACCAATAAATTGAATATTGTGAAGATATTTTCAGTACTTTAACTATATTAGTGTATGATGATTGATGATTTGTCAATACAAATTTCATGAATATATTTGCTGTGACGTCTTTAAGTTATGTTGGAGCAGAGCAGACAAGTATTTAAAGCTTTTCCTTTTTACTGAATTGTCTTTGTTTTCAGTGAAATGCCACTTCAGTAAGAGAACTTGTAACTTTCCATTGTAACCACAACCTACTTTGCTCAGTGCTTATTCATAATAGAAAAGATGCTTATTTTTTAGGCCAGTGTCCACTTGATATTCTATTAGAGGGAGATTGGTTAGATAAGTATCTGTAGCCTGTGTCTATAAAATTCTTTCCCAGTGAAGGTTAAGAGATGTTCTGTTTTGAGCAGGGCAATAGGAGTCAAAATGGAGGAAGAACAAAGGGGTGAGGAGGAAGCAGTGGGGCTCTGAGTCTGGATTCCCAGCATCCATGTCAAAAGCATCTGGCAGAGATGAAAGGGGCAGTGCTGAAACAGGTAGAACTTAGGAACGAAGTCCTGTTGGCTGAACCAGCGAGCTTTAGATTCAGTGAAGATCTTGTCTCAGAAAATAAGGCGGAAGGAGCTGGAAAGGTGGATCCGTTGCTCTTGTTGCTACTGTAGAGGACTCAGCTTGGTTTCTAGTACCCACATGGAGGCTCAAAACCATCTGTAACTCCATCTGATGCCCCCTTCTGATGTCCATGAGTACCAGGCAGGCATGTGGTATACATATATACATGGAGGCAAACTATTCATACACATAAAAATAAAATAAGTGGGGCTGGAGAGATGGCTCAGCGGTTAAGAGCACCATCTGCTCTTCCAGAGGACCCGGGTTCGATTCCCAGCACCCACATGGCAGCTAACAACTGTCTGTAGTTCCAGTTCCAGGCAAACACGAAGGCAAATAAATAAATAAAGTTTAAAAAAAAATAAAATAAAATAAGTATGTGCTTAAAAAAGTAAGGTGGAGATTGATAAGAATAACTGATGTTGACCTCTGGCCTCTACGCATGCACACATGGGCATGTAACATATAACACATACACATGTATTTATATAATATATATAAACACATGTATTGAACTGGGTCTTCTCTGTAGCATAGGCTGGTGTGGTGGAATGTTCTCTATATAATATAAATAAAAGAGCTGTTTTGGCCTATATAGAACACCATAGAAGTAGATAGAAAATCAAAAAACAGACAAATAAAAAAAGATAAAATTAGTCACTCTCCATCCGACCCCCCCAAAAAAACAGACATATAGAGATACCAACCAGTCACGGGCTGAGAGCCACATAGTAAACAAATTAATAAAAAATAGACTAAATTAAAATAAAAAACTAGCTAATAATATACTTAAAATATAAGCCAAACAATATAAAAATATAAACATATAATTTCATTTCTTTAAAAGACAAAAGCCACAGACACAAACCAAGTCCCAACCGCCACCGCCGCCACGCGCCAGGTTACAAAACCTCCAGGCTCAAAGAGACTCAAAAAAAAACATACTACAACAGGCTGGTCTCAAATTTGCAACCCTCCTGCTTCTTCCTTCTGAGTACTGGTAATACAGGCATGTAATCTTGTGAATCAGCCTGGGCACTATTGGTATTTTGAACTGGATGAGTTCTGCTCATGGATGTTAGCAGCTTTCCCAGTTGTGACAGACTACATTGTCTCTAGATATCTGGGATTAAAGACCTATGCCACCACTACTACCTGGCTATCAATTAGGTTATTGTTTGTTTTAACATTTTTAATGTGTTATTTATTCTTATTTTGTGTGCATTGGTGTTTTGCCTGCATGTATGTCTGTGTCTGTATGATGGTATCAGATTCCTTGGAATGGAAGTTACAGACAGTATGAGCTGCCATGTGGTGTCAGGAAATGTACCTGGGTCCTCTGGAAGAGCAGCCAGTGCTCTTAACTGCTGATCCATCTCTCCAGCCCTTGTTCTGGTTTTTAATTTTTATAGGCCACTCTGGAGCCCAGGATTGGTTGGTATTCACTCCGTAGCTCAAGCCAGCCTTCAATTTATGTCAATCCTGCCTCAGTCTCTTGAGTGTTAGAATTAAAGGTTTGTAGGCTGGAGAGATGGCTCAGTGGCTGAGAGCACTGACTGTTCTTCTGGAGGACCGGAGTTTGATTCCCAGCATCCACATGACAGCTAACAACTGTCTGTAATTCCAAGATCTGACACCCTTACACAGTTATACATGCAGGCAAAACACCAGTTCACATATAATAAAAATAAATATATATAAAAAAGAATTCAGGTTTGTATCCCACACCTGGCCAGGTTGTCAAAGTTCTAAGAGTATCAGATTATAGATTAGAAGTTATATCATAGTTGGTATTGCTTTGGTTTGGATACTGTAAAAGTGAATCAAAAAATGTAGCTGTTGTTTAATCTGCTGATGCAGAGCATATACCAGTGAAGGGCTATTTGTAGGGAATTAATGGCTGCTCCAACTGCAAGGGTCCTAGATGGTCCCTAGAGTTTAGTGATTGTTTTTTTTTTCTTTTTAATTTATTTTATGTTGTGGTAGGGATTGAACCTGAGCCTTGTAAAAACTCACTGAGTTACATCTCTAGCTTTTTGTTTGTTTGGACTAGATAAGTGCTCTACTACTGAGCTACATAATGGTTTCATCATTTCTATTTTTGTTTTATTTATTAATTTCTTGAGACAAAGTCTCACTGTATAGCTCTGGCTGACCTAGAACTCATTCTGTAGACCAGGCTATCCTGTAACTCACAGAGATCCTTCTGCTTCTGACTCCTAAGTGCCAGAATTAAAGATGTATACCTTATCACCCAAGTACTGGTTTTGTTTTTATTGTTGTTATTATTTTTTTATTTTATTAATTTTATCTGTCTGAATGAATGTCTTGCCTCCATGTCTGTCTGTGTTCCATTGGCATGCCAGGTGCCCACAAAGACCAAAAGAGGGCGCCACATCACCTTGAACTAGAGTTGCAGATTGTTGTGAGCTGCCATGTGAATTCTAGGAATTAAATCCAAGTCTTCTAGAAGAGCAGTCAGTGCTTTAACGGCTAAGTTGTTTCTCCAATACCCGAATTATTTTAATGCTCTCTCTCTCTCTGGGGTGTGTGTGTGTGTGTGTGTGTGTGTGTGTGTGTGTGTGTGTGTGTGTAAGAAGAAACAGCTCCTTCTTTGATCACATGGGTCCTGTGTATCCAAAACAAGGTTGTCAAACTTGGCAGCAGAGTCTCTATTTACTGAGCCATCTCGCTGGTACCTATTGTTATTTTTTGAGACGGGGTTCTGCCTTTGAGCTCTTAATTTTCTTCCCTTAGCATCTTGAGTGCTAGGATTACAGGTGTGTACCATATGACCATGCCTAGCTACATGTTATTTTTAAATGTATATAATTTTGTAAACCACTGTATGAGAATTAATCATAACTGTCTGTTCAACTTTGAAGTCCTTTATATTTAAAATAATATCAATATGGCTAATTGCCTATAAATCTATAGGTAGTTATAGTTTAGTATATTCAGTAACTCAGGTAAAAAAAATTATGTGTGTGTTTGCCTGCAAGTTTGTACCACATGTGTGCCTGGTGCCCAAAAAGGCCTGAAGAGGGAGAACTGGAGTTAAAAACTGTTGTGAGCTCCCACGTAAATGCTGGGTACTGAGCTCGAGTTCTCTGGAGAAGCAACCAGTGCTCTTAGCCTTTGAGCCATCTCTCCATTCTTAGAGATCCAAGACTTCTATATCAGAACATGTTCAGTGATGAATAACACCTCAGTAACTATAACTGTCATAATGATGAAGAGAATATTTTCCTCATTACCAAATAATGTATGTCTTTCAATCTTTTTAGGACCTCCAGCCAGCCTCTTCCAGCCACCTCGCCGTCCTGGCCTTGGAACTGTTGGGAAACCAATTAGACTGTTAGCCAATCATTTTCAGGTTCAGATCCCTAAAATAGATGTATATCACTATGATGTGGATATTAAACCAGAAAAAAGGCCTCGTAGAGTCAACAGGTAAGGATCAGAAAGAGTAGATGTCTATATATCTAAGTACATATTGTTCACATAACTTATCATGTATCATACTGTTTTCTGAAGCTTCTCAGCGGGTAGGCATTATTTTACCCTAGTAATAAGTGTATTATGGGATCCTACTTGGTTGTTTTAGCAACTCTGCTGGATGTATGGATGAATATATAGTGTTCTATAAGGAGAATATGTCATTGGTCAATCAAAGGTACCAGAAGTTTATAACAATAGATGAAGATATTAGTATATGGGAAGTGGAACTATCTGGAGATTCAAATTTTTATCACTTTGTACAAGAAAGTGTAATTATGTAAGAATTGTCTTAGAATATATATATATATACATATATATATATATATAATAGTCCAAGAGAAACCCTGCTTATTTTTAGCATTATCCAACTGGGGTTCTGATAAGGTGATATGTTTTGTGATCAGATTACAATATGAAGACATCCTATAGCAAAAGCACATAAACACTCATTTCTTTTTTTTTTTTTTTTAAACTTTATTTATTTATTTGCCTTGGTGTTTGCCTGGAACTGGAACTACAGACAGTTGTTAGCTGCCATGTGGGTGCTGGGAATCAAACTCGGGTCCTCTGGAAGAGCAGCCGGTGCTCTTAACCACTGAGCCATCTCTCCAGCCCCCTAAACACTCATTTCTGTCTGTGCTTCCATGTGGTCATTCCCCAGAGCCTCCTCTACTCATTCTTGCTTTGCTAACAATGCTTCTGCTGCCAAGTGAAGTATTTGGTGATGCTTAGAAGGGTGTTTTGGTTTATCCTTTATTATTATTATTATTATAATACTACAATAATTTGGCTTTTTGGTCAGTTCAGGGTTGTGTAAGCCCATGATTATTCAACTGGAGTATTAATGAGATCAATCATAATAGATATGCTAATAATAGCTACTTTTAATCTGTTCAACAAACACTGCATTCTGTATTGACCTGTTTATTTCATTTATTTTAGTTTAGTTATTTGTTTTGAGATAGGTCTCTTATAGCCCAGTCTGGTTTTGAATTCCTGATCCTTTGTCTACCTCTCAAGTACAGGAATTACAGGCATGTACCCCGTACTCAGTATTTGTTTATTCTTATGAGACAGGGTCTTGATTTGTAGTCCACACTAGCATTAGTTTACAGCAACCTTGAATTCAGATCTTTCAGCCTTAGCCTTCTAAGTGACAATATATGCTGTAAGAGAGTGTGTGTGTGTTCATGAAGACCAAAAAATGGTGTCAGAGATCCTTGAAGCTGGAGGTAAAAGCAGTTGTAAGTTGCTCACCATGGGTACTGGGAATTAAACCTTAACTATTCTTTTTTTTTTAAACTTTATTTATTTATTATTTATTTATTTGCCTTGGTGTTTGCCTGGAACTGGAACTACAGACAGTTGTTAGCTGCCATGTGGGTGCTGGGAATTGAACCCAGGTCCTCTGGAAGAGCAGACAGTGTTCTTAACCACTGAGCCATCTCTCCAGCCCCAAGCCTTAACTATTCTTAACTGCTTACTCATCTCTTCAGCCCCAGGATATGCTAGATAAGGTCATGATGCTTATTAGATACAAAAAAAAACACATGAAATTGGATTTAGGGGAGATATGTGCTGGAGATAGGCATTTGAGAGTCATGAACATTGTTGGTATTGTTGGTAAAATGCTGAGTGAGATCCATGTAGGAAGTAAACATAAAACTCCAAATAGCCCTGAGGACTGGGGTTGTAGTGTAGGCCACCATATCTGGTTCAACACAAACTGAATGGAACACTCACAGTGTAGCAGATATTATTCTGTGAGGTTCTGTATCATAGAATTCTTGACTTTGAGCTAGAATTACAATCTTTCAGTAACTCAGCAGAATGATAAACAAAGGAAAAGAGGAAAGGCATGCCTTTCTCCTTCCTCCTTCCCCTTTCCCCCTTCTCCCCCTTCTTCTCTCCCCCTCTCCCCCTCCCCCTCCCTGTCTTCCTCTTTCCTCTTTCCCTTCTGCTGCGGACTCAGGCATTCAGTCTGAGGATTTGTGGAGGCGGGATCTTCTCCTTTCAGCCTTAGGATTCAGAAGTGGTGAGTTTTTCTGGTGGCTTGTTCCTCTGCTTCTCCGATCTTTGGACTTTACCCCAGTATCTTGGCTCTGGGTTTTTATTATAAGATCAATTAGGATTTGTGCAACAAGCCTATTTGAATACTATGCATCTTAGATATATTGGTGCACAAGTGTTCTATTCTTTCTTCTAAAAGCAATATTCATGGTAAGAATTCTGATTTTATAAGAAACATGATTTAATGTTTAAACAACCATGCAAAGCTCAGATGCCTGGAATAGATTATTCTTATAAAGCTATAGTTACTTAATTTATTTGTGTCTATATGGTTTTCTTCTACCATTTCTACCATGTGGGTTCTGGGATTGACAGCAAGTACCTTTATCTGCTGAGCCAGATTGTTCTACTTTTATTTATTTATTTATTTATTTATTTATTTATTTATTTATTTATTTTGAGATTGGGTCTCACGTAGTCCAAGCTGGTCTCAAACATACTCTTTAGCCAAGATGACTTTGAACTCCTGAATCTCCTACCCCATCGGGATAGGAGTGTTGGGATTACAGGTTTATTTTGTGTGCTCACTTGTTACTTTTCTTAAGTTAATTTTTTTTATTACTTGATTCAGCTTTGTGACTTCAACTTTTTTCTAGTGGCCCCACACAGAGTTTAGCTGAAGGCATAGTGACACTTTACTTTCTGTTGATCACTTCTCAAAGCTAACTGCCGCTGTCTCCATTACTGTTAAGGGAGGTAGTAGACACTATGGTCCGACACTTCAAGATGCAGATATTTGGGGATCGTCAGCCTGGCTATGATGGCAAGAGAAACATGTACACAGCTCACCCACTGCCAATTGGACGGGACAGGGTAAGTGTCAACAGCAAGCAGCTCCAGATTATTTAGTGGAAACTGCAGATGACCGAGTGCTCTCCTTTTTGGTCACTCTTCAGGTCTCTTACTTGTTTGGTTTTTGACTGTGGGGAGGTGTGCACATACTACAGTGAATGTGAGCTGGTTCTATTCTCCCTCTTGTGGGTTTCAAGAGATTGAGTTCCAATTGTCAGGCTTGTTGGCAAGCACCTTTCTCACTGAACCGCCTGCCAGCTTCCTCCTCCTCCTGCTCTCTTTGCTGTGGGGTTGAGCGTTGGCCTTCACACCTGTGGGCTACACTTCTTCACTTGAGTTCTGAGGGTTGTTTTTTTATTGTGATGATAGATCCACAATAATTGATCTTAGCTGGCTGATAATTGAAGACGAGAGGGCTATACTAATTTTTCATCGTTACAGGTATTTAACATTTTTCACATTAACCATGCAGTATCACAAAGTGCTGCCTAAATATAACAATGGGATTTTTATAACTTCATTTATAAAAATAATACCATGGTCTGTCTCTCTCTCTTATGTACATTGGTGTTTGTATATATGTTTGTGTGAGAGTGGATCCTCTGGAACTGAAGTTACAAACAGTTGTGAGCTGCCATGTGGGTGCTGGGAATTAAACCCGGGTTCTCTGGAAGAGCAGCCAGTGTTCTTAATCACTGAGCCATCTCTCAAGCTCCACATTACTTTCGTAAAGGTATGGTGGTACACATCTTTAATCTCAGCACTCAGGAGACAAAAGATGTACCTCTTTAGTTCCAAGCCAGTGTGGTCTACCTAACAAGTTCCAGGCCATCCAGGGTTACATAGTGAGACCCTTAATTAAAAAAAAAAAAAAAAAAAAAAACCCAAAACAAAGAGTTAAAAAAAAGTATTTTTTAAAATTATATTTTTCTAGGCAGTGGTGGAGCACACCTTTAATCTCAGCATTTGGGAGACAGAGGCAGGCTATCTCTGTGAATTTGAGGCCAGGCTAGGCTACAAAATGAGTTCTAGGACAGCCAGGACTAATACACAGAGAAACTCTAGCTTCAAACCCCAAAATATATGTAAATATAAACTTTTTATTACATTTATGTACACAACTGAAGTATTTATCTAATTATTCTTTATCAATAAAAAAAATCGAGAGTCAGATATGGGGTAAGAAGCTGAAAGACCACAGAAGCAGGGAGCAGCCACCAGTCAGCTCCTACCTTTTTCATTCCTTCCTCAAAAAGGTTGAGATCCTCTCTCAGACCCGCCTTACAACTTTCTGTCTCCTATCTATCTATAGTCTTCCAAACCTCTATGGTTAATTCTGGTCAGCAAATAGCTAGCTCTGTCCTCTGACTCCAAGCAAGCCTTATTTGTCAGAACACAATCAAAATATCTCACAACACATGACTATGTGTGTTTGTGCACATGGACATGTGATGCCCACAGAGGTCAGAAGAGGGCATCAAATTTTCTGGAGCTAGAGTTATAGGGTATTCTAAGCCCCTAGTATTTTAAAATTAAGGATGCTAAAATGACTTGGTAGATATAATCTAATCCAGACAACCTGGATTCAATTCCTGGGAGCCTTAGGGTAGAAGGAGAGAACTGACTTCCGTAGGTTGTCCTCTGACCTTTGTGTGGGATAACACTTTTGTACACTGTAAAGATTTGTTACTTGTATTGATTTAATAAAATGCTGATTGGCTAGTAGTCAGGCAGGAAATATAGGTGGAGCGACCAGACTAGGAAAATTCTGGGAATAGGAAGAGCAGAACAATGGACATCAGCTAGGCACAGAGGCAGGAAGTTGAGAATGCTGGACTGAGAAAAGATACCAAGCCACATGGCTAAACATAGATAAGAATTGTGGGTTCATTAATTTAAGTGTAAGAGCTAGTTAGTAATAAGATTGAACTAATGACCCAGCAGTTATTATAATATTAAGTATCTGAGTCACTTATTTCATAAGTGGCAGTGGGACCACTAGGCAGGACAGAGAAAAATCTGACTACATCTTCATACATATATCATACCACATACTAACCTACAAAGATGTACACATATATAAACATAAATGAATGAGGAAACAGATGTAATACAACATTTGTAAAAGGTACTGAAGAGCAAAGATGGCGGCCACCATGAAGAGGGCGGCTGCAGAAGATGTGAATGTTACTTTTGAAGATCAACAAAAAATAAACAAATTTGCTCGAAACATGAGTCAAATCACAGAGCTAAAGGAGGAAATTGAAGTGAAGAAGAAACACCTCCAGAATTTAGAAGACGCTTGCGACGACATCATGCTGGCAGATGTTGACTGCTTAGTGATACCGTACCAGATCAGAGATGTTTTCATTAGCCACTCTCAAGAAGAAACCCAAGAAATGTTAAAAGAAGCAAAGAAAACTTTGCAAAAAGAGATTGATGCCTTAGAATCCAGAGTGGCATCCATCCAGCAGGTATTAGCCAACTTGAAAGTGCAGTTATATGCAAAATTTGGCAGCAACATAAACCTTGAGGTGTATGAAAGCTAAACATTTTATAATACTTTTTTTTAACCTTGTTTAATAAACTTGAATATTGTCTTAAATGATAATTTCCTTTCTTCAAATGAAACAAAAAGAAAATTTTCTTTTAAAAATTTTTTTTTATTTAATTAATGGAAACTTTCCTATTTTCACGTCTTGCTTATTTATTTTATATTTTTAAAAGAAGACAGTATTCATGTATGTATTTTGCATAATGATTATATCAATCTTAGGGGCTTTATGTTATGTTATTAAAATCAGTTAGACAGCAAAAAAAAAAAAAAAAAAAAAAGGTACTGAAGAGATAGATGGCCCAGCAGTTAAGAGTACTTGCTATTTCCAAAGACTGAGGTTGGTTCCCAGGACCAACACCAGGCAGCACAGCTTCCTCTTCCTTTAATTAAGCTTCAGTGTAGCCAGAAATTTCTCAGTCCCACCTAACCTCTGAGGTCTGGATGAATCTCTCCCACCCTCTGTTCCTCAGCCGCTTATAAAATGATTATCCATAGGCTTATATTAATTACAAACTGTTTGGTCTATGGCTCAGCTCTGCATCTTAAGTCAAACCATTTTTATGAATCTGTATATCGACACATGGCCGATACTTTCACATTTTGCATCTTGGGTGGCTGGACCATGTCTGCCCCGACCCCGCCTTCCTTCTTCCTCTATCTCTTTTGGATTCCCTGCCTGGCTGCCTCCCATCTTGCATAGACCAGCACCACTTCTTTACTAACCAATGGTAGCAGCACATATTCACAACGTACAGAAAGACCATCCCACAGCACTCCAGGAAATCCATGTTTCTCTTTTGGCTTCCATGAGAACCTGCACTTATAAATAGACAAGGAAGTAAACATTTTAAAAATTGGCTTTTAATTGTACTTTTAAATTTAAAAAGGAGAAATGGCTCAGTGGTTAAGAATACTTGTTGTTGCTCTTGCAGAGAATCCAGGCTCAATTCCAAGCACTTACTTGATGGCTCATAACCATTTGTAATTCCAGTTCCAGGAAATCTAATACCTTCTTTCTACTTCCTTGGGTACCAGGCATGAATGTGCTACACATACATATACACAACCAAAACACTTGTACACATAAAATAAAATTCTAAAAGGTAATTCTAGTATGACACTTGCCTAGCATCTACAAGGCTCTGAACTTAATTCTTAGAACCACAAAAAATTTTGTTGATTTAAATTAAATTTATAAGTAATATAATACATGTGCCTTTTCAACTTACTAGACAGTCCACAAAAACTGTGGCTCCCTGCCTATATGTACTTTTCAATTCTATTTTCCTTGTTAAGGTCCTACATTGTTTTGTGTCACTTTAGATATTTTATGTGTGTTATTTTTTCACATGTATGTTTACATAAATGCTTTTTTGCATATAGTTCTGTTTTTTTCATTAAACAGTATGTCTAGGTATTGTTTCCATTTATATACAATTATATACACCTTTCAAGATTTTTTAATTTAAGACAATGTTTTTTTTGAGATGGCTCAGTCTTGCCTTGAATTCATGGTCCTCTTGCATCAGCCTCCTGAGTTGTGGGATTATAGGCCTGAATAGTAGCCCCACTTTTAAGAGCATTCACATTTTTTTGCATCTGCCACCACCATCTATTCTAGAATCTTTCTGTTATTTAACAATAGAAACTCTCTATCCACTAAGCAATAGCTCCATACACCTCACTGCTACTTGCTCTGGTAATCTCTATTCTACCTTTTGTTTCTATGAATTTGACTATTCTGGAGTACCTCATTTAAGTAGAATCATCAATATTTGTCCTTCCATGTCAGGTTTATTTCATTTAGTATAATTTTTGCAAGGTTTGTTCACATTGTAGTATCCTCCTTGTTTACTTTTACATTTTCACTTATTTGTGTGTGTGTGTGTGTGTGTGTGTGTGTGTTTGTGTTTGTGCATGTGTGTATGGTGAGTCCATGCCTGCTGTGGTATGCATGTGGAGGGTAGAGAACAACCTGTGGGGGTTGGTTCTCGACTTCTACCATATGGGACCCTAGAATCAAACTCAGGTCATTAGGCTTGGTAGTAACAGCACTTACCTACTATTCCATCCTTCTGTTCCCTTATTTTTAATGATTGTATAATATTTCTATTAAATTATTTCTCTATTTATGGACAGTTTCAAATGATCTACATTTATAAAAAGTTAAGATAAGTATCTATTATGCATATGCCATATTGAATATTCCTAGGGTCTTTCCCACAACCTTTATAAATCTGTTTGCATGTATGTGTTTTTCCGTAGGTTGACATGGAGGTGACCCTCCCAGGTGAAGGTAAAGACCAAACTTTCAAAGTGTCTGTGCAATGGGTGTCAGTTGTGAGCCTTCAGTTGCTTTTAGAAGCTTTAGCTGGACACCTGAATGAAGTCCCAGATGACTCAGTACAAGCACTTGATGTTATTACAAGGCATCTCCCCTCTATGAGGTTAGTACCTTACTTTGGATCCCTTCCCACAAATGTCAGGATTTTTGACAGATCATACTTAGCCATGCAAAGGTTCCAACATAAATCACAGTTCAAACTTAATTTAAGAACAAGCTGGGGGGCTGGAGAGATGGCTCAGCGGTTAAGAGCACCGTCTGCTCTTCCAGAGGACCCGGGTTCGATTCCCAGCACCCACATGGCAGCTAACAACTGTCTGTAGTTCCAGTTCCAGGAAAAACACCAAGGCAAATAAATAAAGTTTAAAAAAAAAAAAAAAAAAACAAGCTGACCTCAGAATGTTTTGCATGAAGTTATTAAAACCCTTGTCTTGTCTCTTAGGTACACTCCGGTAGGCCGTTCTTTTTTCTCACCACCTGAAGGTTATTACCATCCTCTGGGAGGTGGCAGAGAGGTCTGGTTCGGCTTTCACCAGTCTGTGAGACCTGCCATGTGGAATATGATGCTCAATATTGATGGTGGGTTGGAACTCTGTCTGTTAACTCTGGTTTCCATTTGATTGGTTTGAGCTCTTTTCTTTTCCTTGATGCTAAATATTCTTTCTCTGATTGTTAGTGTCTGCAACTGCTTTCTACCGGGCCCAGCCTATCATTGAGTTCATGTGTGAGGTTTTAGATATTCAGAATATCAATGAACAGACAAAACCCCTAACAGATTCCCAGCGTGTCAAGTTTACCAAAGAAATTAGAGGTAGGTATTTATGTTAATGTCATCTTGGAGTGAGTGCAACACAGTGTAGGTTATCTGGGCTTGAGCCAGACAGACCTGGGTCCCCTTCCTAGCCTAGATAGCCTATCAGTGGAACTTTGGATAAGTTCCTTTGCCTTAGACTTGAAAAAAGACAGCAGAACATATTGATGTTATAAAAACTTACTGAGCTGGTAGTCTATCCCTTCAATCCTAGCATTCAGGAGACAGAGGCAGGGGGATCTCTGTGAGTTGGAGGCCAGCCTAGTCTACAGAGTGACTTCAAGCATAGGCTCCAAAGCTACACAGAGAAACCCTGTCTAGGAAAAAAAACTTATTGAATGAACTAATAAAGTTGCATGCCTGTAATCTCAGTAGTCAGGAGGATACAGAAGGAAGATCACAACTTCAAGGCTAATCTGAACTATGTAGAGAGACTCTGTCTCTAAAACAAAAGCTGGTTGAGTGTCATGAATCTTTTTGTTTTTATATGATAAAATTGACTCCATATTCTTGCAACTTTTATCTTGTATTAAATTACTGACTTTTTATGTATATGTGGAGGAATCTTTGTTATCTGCAGTAGGTAAGGAGAACATGAGAATTCTTTCCAAAGTAATAAGCTCCTTGACTTCTTGTTTGATTTTTTGAAACAGAGTTTCACTTTGTAGCTCTGGCTGGCCTGGAACTCACTATATAGATCAGGCTGATTTCCAACTCACAGGGATCCACCTGCCTCTGCTTTCTGAGTGCTGAGATTAAAAATATGTCTTACCATTCCTGGCCATACCTTGACTTTTTGAAGACAATATTTAAATTTGGTTTTGTCACTATGATTTTAATTAAAACTGATAATCTATTTTTTTTTAATTCTTTAGGTCTCAAAGTTGAGGTGACTCACTGTGGACAGATGAAACGAAAATACCGAGTTTGTAATGTGACAAGACGACCAGCCAGTCATCAAACGTATGTTGATCACATCTAAAATAACATGGTAGCTATGAATGATGGTTTATACTTTATTGTTATTGTTGTTCATGCACCCAGGATAGTCTCTGGTCTGAGTGAAAGAGGCTTCACTAACTGTTCTTGCCTTTTGACTGTCATCTATATTCAGAGGGTCCAGATCTGTTCCATGAAGGTTTGTCAGCTGTCATTTCAGAGTCTGCAAGCTCCCAACAGCATGGAACTGCCTACTCCATGGGTCTCCCCATCATGATCATGATTCCTCCACTCATGTAATCTCTCCTCCCTCTCTTCAGCTAGACCATTAGCTCAACCCAGTGTTTAGCTGTGGATCTCTGCATCTGCTTCTATCAACTGTTATATGAAGGTTCTATAATGGCAATTAGGGTGGTCTTTTATATGATAATAGGGAAAGGCCAGTTTAGGCACCCTCCACTATTGCTTGAAGTCCTAGCTGGGCTCATCTTTCTCTAATCCCACAATGCTCTCACTTCTTTGCTCTCCCTCTCGTTGCTCCTTCCCCCATACCATCCCATTCTCTCATGTTCTCTTCACCTCCCCTGTGCCCCCCCACACACCATTGCAATTTTATCTATTTCCCTTTCCCAGGAGGATCTATGGATGTCTCTTTTAACTTCCTCCTGTTGCCTAGCTGCTGTGTGTGTGTGTTGTTGTAGCCTGGTTATCCTTTGCTTTATGTCTAAAATCCACTTACAACTTAGTACATACCATGTCTATCTTTCTAGTTCTGTGTTACCTCACTCAGGATAATACTCTCCAGATCCATCCATGTGCCTACAATTTTCAAGATGTCATTTTCTTTTTTTCCTGCTGAGTAGTTTAGTTCTCCATTGTGTAAATGTACCACAATTTTTTAATCCATTCTTCAGTTGAGGGGCATCTAGGTTGTTTCCAGGTTCTGACTATCATGAATAGTGCTGCTACGAACATAGTTAAGCTAATGCCCTTGGGGTAAGAATGTGCATCCCTTGAGTATATGCCCAATAGTGGTATTGTTGGATCATTGGATAGATTGATTTTATTTTTTGAGGAAGCACCATACTGATTTCTAAAATGGCTATACAAGTTTACACTCCTACCAGCAATGGTGGAGTGTTCCCCTTGCTCCATATCCCCTACAGAATAGGTTGTCATCTGTGTTTTTGATCTTAGCCATTCTGAAAGGTGGAAGATGGTATCACAGAATTGTTTTGATTTACATTTCTCTGATGGCTAAAGATTTTAAGCAGTTCTTTATGTGTCTTTCAGCCATTTGGAGTTCTTCTGTTGAGAATCCCTTGTTTAGCTCTATACCCCATTTTTCAATTGGGTTATTTGGTTTTTAGACCTCTTAAGCTCTCTATATATTTTAGAGATCAGTCCTCTGTCTGATGTATGGTTGGTGAAGATCTTTTCCCATTCTGTAGGCTGTCAGTTTGTCTTATTGACTGTGTCCTTTGCCTTACAGAAGTGTTTCAGTTTCAGGAGGTCCCATTTATTAATTGTTGTTCATAGTATCTGTGCTACTGGTGTTATACTTATTTAGAAATTGGTCTCCTGTGCCAATGTCTTCAAGGGCATTTTCCACTTTTTTTTTCATCAGGTTCAGTGTAACTGGGTTTATGTTGAGGTCTTGGATCCACTTGAACTTGAGTTTTGTGCAGGGTGATAGATATGGGTCTATTTACATTCTTCTACATACCACCATCCAGTTATGCCAGCACCATTTGTTGATGCTTTTTTTTCATATTTTTGGCCTCTTTGTAAAAAATCAGGTGTTCATAGGTATGTGAATTAATGTCAGGGTTTTTGATTTGATTTCATTAATTCACAAGTCTGTTTTTATGCCAGTACCAAGATGTTTATATTACTGTAGCTCTATAGTACTTGTAGTCAGGATGATGAAGACTCCTGAAGTTCTATTATTGAACAGGATTGTTTTGGCAATCTGGGTTTTTGTTGTTGTTGTTGTTGTTATTCTATATGAAGTTGAGTATTGTTCTTTCAAGGTCTGTGAAGAATTGTGTATTCAGATGGGGATTGCACTAAATCTGTAGATTTCTTTTGGTAATATAATGAAGTTTGACTTTTTCCTTTTCAATTTGTATCCCCCTGAATCTCCTTTTGTTGTTTTATTGCTCTAGCTAAAACTTCGAGAACTATATTGAGTAGATGTGGGGAGAATGGACAGCTTTGTCTTGTTCCTGATTATAGTGGGATTGCTTTGAGTTTCTCTCCATTTAGTTTGCTGTTGGCTGATGGCTTGCTGTATATTGCCTTTATTATATTTAGGTATTTTTCTTGTATCCCTGATCTTTATCATGAAGGAGTGTTGAATTTTGTTAGAAGCTTTTTCAGCATCTAATGAGATGATCATGAGTTTTTTTTTTCTTTTAGATTGTTTATATGATGGATGACATTGACAGTTTTTTGTATGTTGAACCATCCCTGCATTTCTGGGATGAAGCCTAGTTGATCATGATGGATAATTTTTTTTGATATGTTCTTGGATTCAGTTTGCCAGTATTTTATTGAATATTTTTGCATCAATGTTTATGAGGGAGATTGGTCTGTAATTTTCTTTCTTGGTTGTATTTTTGTGTGGTTTGGGTATCAGGGTGACTAAAGCCACATAAAAAGAGTTTGGTGGTATTCCTTCTCTTTCTAGTGTATGGAGCAGTTTGAGCAGTATTGGTATCACTTCTTCTTTGAAAATCTGGTTGAATTCTGCGCTGAAACTATCTGGCCCTGGGATCTTTTTGGTTGGGAAACTTTTTTTTTTTTAATTTTTTTTAAACTTTATTCATTTATTATTTATTTATTTATTTGCCTTGGTGTTTTCCTGGAACTGGAACTACAGACAGTTGTTAGCTGCCATGTGGGTGCTGGGAATCGAACCCGGGTCCTCTGGAAGAGCAGACGGTTTCTCCAGCCCCGGTTGGGAAACTTTTAATAACAGCTTCTATTTCCTTGAGGGTTATAGATCTATTTAGATCATTTATCTGGTCTTGATTTAATTTTGGTAAATTCTTGTACCTGTCCAGAAAGCTGTCAGTTTCTTTTAGTGGAGTACAGGTTTTTGAAGTATGACCTGATGATTCTCTTGATTTCCTTGGTGTCTGTTGTTATGTCCCCTTTTTCATTTCTGATCTTATTAATTTGAATATTCTCTCTCTGCCTTTTGGTTAGTTTGGATAAGGTTTGTCTATCTTGTTGACTTTCTCAAAGAACCAGCTCTTTGATTTATTGATTCTTTGTATTGTTCCCTTGGTTTCAATTTTTTGACTTCAGTCATGATTTTATTATTTCTTTCCATCTACTTCTTCTGCATGAGTTTGCTTTTAATTGTTCTAGAGCTTTCAGCTATGCTTTTAAGTTACTTGTGTGTGATTTCTCCAAGTTTTTTATGTAGGCATCTAGTGCTATGAACTTTCCTCTTAGCACTGCTCTCAATGTGTCCCATAAGTTTGGGTATGTTGTAGATTCATTTTCATCAAACTCTAGGAAGTCTTTAATTTTTTTTCTTTACTTCTTCCTTGACCTAGAGGTGGTTCAATTGAGAAATGTTTGTTTTCCATGAGTTTGTAGGCTTTCTGTGGTTTGTGTTGTTGGTGAACTCTAACTTTTGTCCATGGTGGTCTGATAGGATACAAGGTGTTATTCCCACTTTTTTGTTTCTATTCATATTTGCTTTAATACCAAGTATGTGGTCAATTTTAGAGAAAGTTCCATGGGGTGCTGAGAAGAAGATATATTCCTTCATGTTTGGGTGGAAAGTTCTGTATATATCTATAAAGTCCATTTGAGTCATAACATCTGTTAGATCCCTTATTTCTCTGTTAAGTTTCTGTCTGGTAGACCTATCCATTGGTGAGAGTGGGGTATTGAAGTCTCCCACTATTAATGTGTGGGATTTGATGTGAGATATAAGCTTCAGAAATGTTTTTTTTAACATATGTGGTGCCCTTGTATTGGGGCATAAATGTTCAGGATTGAGACTTCATCTTGTTGAATTTTTCCTGAGATGAATAAGTAATGTCCATCCTGATCTCTTTTGATTGATTTTAGTTTGGAGTGTATTTTGTTAGATATTAGGATGGCTACACCAGCTTGTTTCTTAAGTCCATTTCATTAGAAAGTCTTTTCCCAACCCTTTATTCTGAGCCAGTGCCTTTCCCTGAAGTTGAAGTGTGCAGCAGAATGATGGATTCTGATTTTGTATCCGTTGTGTTAGCCCATGTCTTTTTAAAAATATTTATTTATATATATGAGTGACCCATTTTCATAAACACCAGAAGAAGGAATCAGATTCCATCACAGATGGTTGTGAGCCACCATGCAGTTGCCAAGAATTGAACTCAGGACCTCTGGAAGAGCAGCCAGAGCTCTTAACCTCTGCGTTATCTCTCTAGTCCAGACCTGTGTCTTTTTATAGGTCAATTGAGTTTATTGATATTAAGGGATATTAATGAGCAGTGATTGTTAATTTCTGTTATTTTTGGTGGTAGTGTATGTGTGTGTTTTTCTTTGGATTTTCCTTCTGTGGGATTGTTTATTGCTTGTGGTTGCATGGGCATATCTAGCTTCCTTAGGTTGGAGTTTTCCATCTAGTACTTTCTGCAGGGCTGGGTTTGTGGATAGGTATTGTTTAAATCTAGTTTTGTCATGAAATACCTTGCTTACTCCATTTTTGGTGATTGATAGTTTTGCTAGGAATTGCAGTCTGGGCTGGCAACCGTAGTCTCTTAGTGTCTGTATAACATCTGAGCAAAACCTTCTGGCTTTCATTGTTTCCATTAAGTAGTCTGGTGTTATTCTGATGGGTCTGCCTTTATAAGTTATTTGGCCTTTTTCCTTTGCAGCTCTTCATATACTTTCTTTATTCTGTAGCTTTAGTGGCTTGATTATTATGTGGCAAGCAGACTTTTTGGGGGGGTCTTCTTGCATCTTTATAGGTTTTTCCTTCTTTAAATTGGGAAAATTTTCTTCTATGATTTTGTTGAATATATTTTTTATGCCTTTGAGCTGGTATTCTTCTTCTTCTACTTCTATTATTCTTAGGTTTGATCTTTTCATGGTGTCCCAGATTTCATGTACATTTTATTTTATGACTTTTTGTTTTTAGTGTTTTCTTTGACTGATATATCTATTTCCACTATCAAATCTTCTACACAGAGATTCTCTCTTCCATCTCTTGCATTCTGTTAGTTATGTTTGTATCTGTAGTTCACTTCTTTTCTTCCAATTTTCTATCTTCACCATTCCCTCAGTTTGTGTCTTCTTTATTGCTTCTATTTCAGTTTTTTAATATTGAACTGTTTCCTTCGACTATTTGATTGCTTAGTCTTGGTTTTCTTGGCTTTCTTGGTTTTCTTTAAGGGATTTGTTGATCTCTTCCAATTTTTTATTTGCTTTTTCTTCTTATTTTTTTAAGGAGTTTTTTACTTTCTCTTTTAAGGCTTCTATTGTCTTCATAAAGTTGTTTTTAAGGTTGTTTCCTTCTGCTTCTTCTACATTGGCAAATTAAGGTCATGCTGTTGTAGAACCACTAGATTCTTTCTGGTGGTGCCATGTTGTTCTTTACATTATATGTATTTTTGCACTGGCATCTGCCCATTGCTTCTTTGATCAATGCAGGATTTGTCTGTATCTCAGGGAGATGATCTTGGAGCAATCTGTTCTGGCTGTTTCTGCTTCTCAGGAAGCCTCTCTTGATCCAATTTGGGCTCACGGTCCTCTTGGATGTATAATATTCTGTGTCACAGTGAGCTGTTCTTGGTACAATAGGAGCTGGCTGTTTCTGTGTCTCAGGGATCCAATCTTGGTTCAATATGAGCTCTTGATCCATAAGGAGCTCTTGATTCATTAGGGGCTCTTGATCTAACAGGTGCTGGTGAACTGTGAATCTCGGGTAGCCCTCTTGATCCAATAGGTGCTGACAAACTCTTAATCCCGTAGGTGCTGATGAGCTGTGGGTCTCAGGTAGCTGCTGAGGTCATCGGATAATGGAACAGATTAGGGGTTGGGGTGGAATTTGTAGATGGGGGTACTGGGGTTTTAATGTGGCGTTCTGGCCAGCAGCGTTTTTCTCTACTGGCCTGGATTTAGGGGAGAAATGGGTCTGGTTTATCCTTGTAATCTCAATACTTGGGGGACTAAGGCAGACTTACTGTGAGTTTGAGACTAACCTGAGCTATCCCTAGAGACCCTGTTTCAAAATTTGAAAAATCAAATGAAAACAAAATGAAAGAAAAAACAATAACAAAAGAAACCCAAGTTAACAATAAAATAATGGTAGCAATTTGATATTTGAGGAAGCTACAGATCATCATTGGCAGAGGCAGTAGTGTGGTTTCTGGAACATAAGAATCTTCACTTACCACAAAAAGCCTTAAAATATTTTAGATATTGGTTGAACAGTTGTTCATTTACCTTTTGAACCAAGTATACTAAAACATAGATCAACTTGTATTTAAAAATGTAATCATTAGCAGCTGGGGAGATGGTTAACCACACCCATACAGTACCTGCTGTATAGGTATGAGCACCTGAATTTAGATCCCCATTGCTTACATGAAACCTAGGCATGGTGGTAAACATCTGTTATCCTAGCACCATGGAGAGAAGATCCCAGAACTTGCTAGTCAGCCAGCCTAGTCAGGAGGTGCACTTTAGGTTTAGTAGGAAACTCTGTCTCAGGAAAGTAAGTTGAGAGGGATAAAAGATGTTGACCCCTGGATACATGTACACATACACACACAAATGTACACATATACTACATATATGTATGTACAAACACAACTAAGAATTGTAAAAAGAGTACAATTGTCATTATTAGCGTCAGTTATTATACTATTGTAATTCTCAGTACTTAACTACTCTGCTAGGGTCTAGCCTTCATTCAGGTTTGTGTGTGTCCTGTCTTCAGTAGCGTGTTCCTTTCCACTTACTCAGTCTTGCTTTTCTAACTGCACAACTTGTACTCTGCCTAAGCATGTTTGGAAGTGCCTATAAAATTACTATATATGGCAGATTCATTCTTGTAACCAGGATCATTCAACTTGTCTCTGACATGAAAAAAAAATATTGGCTCTTGGCTCTCATAAGTAAATAGTGTTAAATATATATAGAAATCTTATATTATTTTGGTTACTTAAGTGTTCTTTTCTTGTTACAACTTTGTGTCACTGGTATTCTCTCTCTCTCTCTCTCTCTCTCTCTCTCTCTCTCTGTGTCCTTGGGTCACAGTTTACTTATTTGTGTGTGTGTGTGTGTGTGTGTGTGTTTGTGCATTCTCTCTCTCTCTCTCTCTCTCTCTCTCTCTCTCTCTCTCTCTCTCTTTCTCTCTCTCCCTCTCTCTCTCCCTCTCCCTTTCTCTCTGCTCATGTGGAAGTCAAGACCAGCTTACTGGAGCTGCCTCTGTCTTTTCTTCACGCCAGTCTCAGGGACTGAGTTACATTATAGGCTTGGTAGGAAGCACCTTCACTTAATGAGTCATCTTGCTGCAGTCCAGGCTGGCCTCAAACTTACTATGTTAGTGAAGGTGACCTTGAGCTCCTGATTCCCCACCTCTTTCTCCTAAATGCTGGAATCAAGGTGTGCATCACCACACTAATTTATGTGGTTTATGTAATGCTGGGGATCAAGCTCAGGGCTCTGTACATGTTAAACAAGCTTTCTACCCACATCCTCAGCCCTTGATTTTTGTTTCTTAACTAATGGACATAGAAAATGTTAGTAGTTTTGTTTACTTGTTTTTTTTTTTTTTAAAGTAAAAGTTCTAAATAAACTTTCTTTCCTCTAGCTTTCCTTTGCAGCTAGAGAATGGTCAAGCTATGGAATGTACAGTAGCTCAGTATTTTAAACAAAAGTACGCTCTGCAGCTGAAGTACCCCCACCTTCCCTGTCTGCAAGTGGGGCAGGAGCAGAAGCACACGTACCTGCCACTTGAGGTAAGCCAAATGAAATTTCCTTCTGCCAATCTCTTGAATTAATTTTTTTTTTAAAAAAGAAGTGTTTATGCCTTTAATCCCAGCACTTGGGAGGCAGAGGCAGGTGGATCTCTGTGAATTCAAGGCCAGCCTGGTCTACATTGCGAGCTCCAGATCAGCCAGGGCTACACACAGAGAAATTCTTTCTTGGATCAAGCAAAAACTGTTCTAAACTAGTGGTAGAATTTAGTCTTTTTAAAAGTATTTTGTGTATAGAACTTTATAACTATTTTTCTCTTGAAATGGACAAAAACTTCATATATAGAGGTGCATTTCTCCAAACTTAGCCTCTCTTTGTCTTCTTGCAGGTCTGTAATATAGTGGCAGGACAGAGATGTATAAAGAAGCTCACAGACAATCAGACATCCACAATGATCAAAGCCACAGCGAGATCTGCTCCTGACAGACAGGAGGAAATCAGTAGGCTGGTCAGTAAGACATCTTCGGATTAACCCACTGTGAGAGGAAAGAAACAAAGAATAGGCAATCCTGAGGGCTGTGGTTCCTGTTTGGTTTTATATGCAGGCTTTCCCATTCCTTAGGTGAAGAGCAATAGCATGGTGGGTGGACCTGATCCGTACCTGAAGGAATTTGGGATTGTTGTCCACAATGAGATGACAGAGCTCACAGGCAGGGTGCTTCCAGCTCCCATGCTGCAGTATGGAGGCCGGGTAAGCTGCTTCTAAGCCATTCAAAAAACCCCACACCTTTGAATTTACCCACAGTTGTGCTCATTATTACCTTCTGTCTTCTGACTGTACTAAATTAAGTTTTGTTTGCTTCCTCTTCAACATAAAAATGGTCTTAGATTGTAATATCTTTTCTCTTTTCTTTTGTTTCTTTTTGTTTTTGTTTTTTTTTTAAGAATAAAACAGTAGCCACACCCAACCAGGGTGTCTGGGACATGCGAGGAAAGCAGTTTTATGCTGGCATTGAGATTAAAGTTTGGGCAGTGGCTTGTTTTGCGCCTCAGAAACAATGTAGGGAAGATTTACTGAAGTGAGTATCCCATTTTCAGTTCAGTAATACCTCTTCTAGATACAAAATACCATCGTTATGTGAATGTGCTTGGTGCACTGGCCCTGACCCCCTGATGTCCATAGTGATGACATCTGGCTCTACAGAAGGGACCCTGTGCTGTATTATAAACTCAAGAATTCTTTGAGAATCTAACTCAGCTTCTGAATATTTAGAGTAGAAATTTTTGAGTAACAAGGCTGAAGCAATGCTATTTGAAAAACCCTTCAGTTCCTAGGAATTTCCATTGGTATTGAATCTTTTCAGGTAAAAATAAAAACTAGTTTATTTTTGACTGTTATAGCTTAGGAGTGAGCTTGTTTTGCTGTAGAAAAACTGTCTGAGAGTCACCGTTTACAGATAGACCTCTTGTGTAAGGAAAAGTCCATGAGAAGGGTAAAGAAAATCAAGAAAGCAGAACTGGGGTAGGAAAAAAAAGGAATCCTACTTTTTAGATGTTAGCAGATATACAAAGTAAAATTATGTTGAAGCTAGATGGGGTGGCACACCTTTAATCCCAGCCCTGGGGAGGCAGAGGCAGGTAGACCTCTGTGAGTTTCAGGCCAACCTGATCTATATAAGCAAATTCCAGGCCAATCAGGGCTAAATCTCAAGACCTTGATTTATGCATAGATTCAAGTAATTTCTTAGATCCAAAATTAAAACTTCAAAATGAAAAAATTACTGTTGATTTCTTGAACCAAACCTGGTTCTAATTCTAAACTTGTGGACTTGAGGATAGCATATTAACATGTTCTTAGGTGAACACGAGCTAACCTTCTCTTCCTTTACCAGCCTTACTAAAATAAGTTTTTCAGTTTTGAATTACTCATTTGATTTTTTTTAAATCTTTTGAATATAAATGCTATTCTAGTCCCTAAGTCTCAGCTGAACCATATTTTTTAGAAATTCAAAATGAAGTTTGGAGGTATAGCTCAGTGGTAGAATGCTTGCTTAACTTATTTAAGGCTCAGGTTTAATTTCTGGTACCATAAAAAAATAGTACTGAAAATTCAGACTGGTGATTTGGTAGCTTACTAACACAGATTGTTCTGTAATGATTGCAGTGGTACAACTGCCAATCCATTTTTGGCAACTGCTGAAAGTTTTTTTGTTTGTTTGTTTACGTATGAAAATGAAAGCACTGTGCCACTGGTTCTATCTTAACAGGAGTTTCACTGACCAACTTCGAAAAATCTCCAAGGATGCAGGAATGCCCATCCAGGGTCAGCCATGTTTCTGCAAGTATGCACAAGGTGCAGACAGTGTGGAGCCCATGTTTAAACATCTAAAAATGACATACGTGGGCCTGCAGCTAATAGTGGTTATCTTGCCTGGGAAGACACCAGTATATGGTATGAACCTCTGTAATGTCGAATGAGGGGTGGTTTCAGGTCCTAGGTGATACCACAGTCCCAACTCTCCATTCTCAGTGGTCTAAAGCACAGAGATTCCCCGTGTGTGTGGAGGGGACAGCTCAGTGCTAAAGTGCTCTGCTTGGGGGGGGACAACACAGCAGGGGGACACTTTCTTTTCTTTCCTCCACCCCTCCCTTCCTGTTCCCTCTCTCTGTCTTGTTGAGAGAAGATCTTATGTAGGTCATGCTGGTATTGAATTCATTCTGTGATAAGAATGACCTTGAACTTTGAATCCTACCTTCACCTCTTAGTGCTCATATTCTAGGACTGAACCTCTACACCTGATTTATGTGGTACTAAGGGCTTCATACATGGTAGGGAAGTACTTTATCAACTTTATCAAATCCAGGCCAAGATTTATTACCTGTTCCTCTATTTGTGTCCATTTGTGGTAGACAGTGGCCTCTCTGCTCCCTATAACCACATCATCCTCACTGCAAGACCAACTTGGTAGAGCAAACACTGTTTACAAGGTTGCTGCCACCATGTTTTTCTTTCTGCATCTGGATACAACCAGCCGTAAGGCCTTACGCAGCCTGCTGTGAGGAGGTGACTAGATATAGAGAGAGGAAATGCTGTGTAAGCTGTCCAGGGAATTGGAAGACATGGAATATTCTGGTGAAGAGCACTTAAGAATATCAGAGTGGGAGAATATAGACCAGAGGGGAGTGGGGACTGCTGTTCTAGAAGAGGGTGTGCTTAGTTTGTGTCTGCTGTTAAAAGAGTGACATGCAGTTCTTTTCTTGGTTATCGTCTTGGTGAAGACTGGAGCTTTTGTCAAACATCCCTGGTCCTCTCTTTGCTTCTTTTGTCACCTCCCACTTATCTCTAATGTTTAGAAAAAGAGAAAAGTAAAATTCGAAGGCCTGGTATATGCTCTGAGGAGGGAGGAGCCAGGAGATTAATTTCCTTACCAGACCAGTTCTGAGGGAGAAGAAACCTCCAGGGAGCAAGCGATTGGTGACCGGCAGCATCTGAAGAGGAAGTGGGCAGGCTTCCAGAGCTGCAACAGGGCAGGAAAGGGGAGACTCAGCGGGTCAAAGTACTGGCACCTGTGACCTGCACCTAGCGCTGTGCAGTCTGTGAATGCTAACGTTTAGGGCTTCTCCTTTCAGTACTGTTAGGTGACTAAGCATTTGAAAGGGAACTAATTTATTGACTTTTCTTGTAGCGGAGGTGAAACGTGTTGGAGATACCCTTTTAGGTATGGCCACCCAGTGTGTCCAGGTCAAGAATGTTGTGAAGACCTCACCACAAACCCTTTCCAACCTTTGCCTGAAGATAAATGCAAAGCTTGGAGGAATTAATAATGTACTTGTACCTCATCAAAGGTAAGGTCATGATTTGTTTTTCCTACTTTTATTTAAAATGTAAATTATGTGATTTATGATAAAGGACACACATTCCAGCTATGTATGGTGGTACACACCATTATTTAGGAAAAATAAGGCAAGAGGATTGTGGATTCCATGCCATTCTAGGCTACATAGCAAGACTTTGGAGAGAGAGAGAGAGACAGAGAGAGACAGAGAGAAAGAGAGAGAGATTGATTCTTTAGGGCTAAGAATGTAACTCAGGGAGCTGGAGAGGTAGCTCAGCAGTTAAGAGCACCGACTGCTCTTCCAGAGGTCCTGAGTTCAATTCCCAGCAACCACATGGTGGCTCACAACTATCTATAATGACATCTGGTACCCTCTTCTGTATGCTGTATACATAATAAATAAATAAATATCTTAAAAAAAAAAGAATGTAACTCAGTGAAAAGCACATGGTCACAGGCACAAGGACACACTGATTTCCAGAACTACTAAAGGGAAAGAAGGGAGGAAAGGAGGGGCTGGGAGGAGGAGGAGGAAGAGGAAGAGGAGGAGTTGTTTCTGTCTGTTGCCCAGGCTGATCCTGAATTTCTGGCTTAAGCAGGCCTCATGTTTTTACCTCCTGAGCAGCGGAACTACAGATGCCACTCTACATGGCACCTTTCCCTGTTTTTATATTGGGTTGCAAGTAAGTTTCACTTATTTGTAGTCACAGTTTAATGTGGCTTCTGGTTATAAATCCTTGATAGCAGATAGGTATTGTAGCTATGTTTTCTATTCTGTGTTTTGTCTCTTTACTTTGATAAATATTGGCTTTGTTATGTTTGTTGTTATTATTTAAGATTTTTGATTTTTTGAGACATGGTGCACTAGCCTCAAACTTCTAGTAATCCTTCTGCCTCTGTTTCTGGAGTGCTGGAATTATAGGTGTATATTACCATGTCCAGCTCTAAATAGACACTTTTGAGGACCATTTTGTTGTGTTGCTGTTGTGGGTTATCAAATGATCTACATCAGTCCTCCACCACTGAGCCACATCTCCAGGCCTCAGAGATTTCTAATGAGATTGAGTTCTCTCTACACTTCATCTGATAGGCTTTTGTTTAAAGTGGAGCTTGTCAGAGTGGCTCTGGAGTAACCAAACACTAAGGCAAGATGAAGTACTGCTGAAGATTGAAGACTTGGGTATTGCTGCCCATGTGAATTTTTAAGATATAAGGTCCTCAGTTCCTTGTCTGTGAAGATAATAACATCTACCTTTTCAACTACAAAATACCATTTTCTTAATATAAAATCTTAGTTGTGAAAGTGATTTGAAAAGTTGTACCAAGGGCTGTAGTCTGTAGCCCTGGCCATTGATGTATTGGGCAGAAGGTGAAGTGGAATGCCTTCCACACAGTTCTCACAGTTGTCTTTGAGTGAAAGCTCTGAGTAACTTGCAACTTAATTCTCTCGGAAACATTTGTAATAAGGCACTTAGTTCACAGGTGAAATTAATTTAAACTCTGGGACCATTGAGTTTTATTTAAATACCTGAGATAATATGATGGCCTAGGAGCTTAGGGCCTGTTATCTGGTATGGACTTCTTTTTTCTTATATATATTTTTAATTATGTATACACGTATGCAAGGGGTGTTATCATGTGCACATAAATGCACCATTACAGGTGTTCACAGAGGCTAGAGATGTCAGATGCCCTGGAGCTGGAGTTATAGGTTCTGTGAGCTGCCCAGTGGATGCTAAGAGCTGAACTCAGCTCTGGCTGGAAGAGTCATCTACTATCCTAACCCCTGACCTTGATAGCTCTCCAGCCCTGGTACACTTTCTTAGGCTTAGATTCTGACCTTGTAAATTCTTTATTCTCTTACATCTTTTTTTTTTTAATTTAATTATTTGTTGAGACAAGGTCTTTTTATATAGACTGGCCTAGAACTCAAAATCTGCCTGCCTAAGTAGTAAGTATTAGGAATTGTGGGTATGTGCCATCATGTCTGGATTATGTTATTTCTCTTGAGATTGGATTTCATGTATCCTCAGCTGGTCTTGAACTAACTGAACTCTTTACAGAGCCAAAGGTGATCTTCAACTTATCCATCTGCTTCTACCTCTAAAAATGAGTGTTGAGTTATAGACACCATCATACCTGGATTTTTTAAGCTAGTTTTTACCAGAAAAGCATTCATATTTTTTCTTTGATTCCTTAGATAGAGGAATTAGTGACACTAAATAAATTTATATTTTCAACAAATATTAGACAAGTAAGGAATTTTCTATGTTCTAGGTACTAGTAATGACTAATATGGAACAAAATTCCTACTCATGTAGGGATTATATTTGTATAGATATGTGTGTGCAAATAAAAATAAGTAAGGCATATGATATAAACGATAAATATTATGTATAAAAATAAAACAGAAAAATTGATTTTATTCTCTTTCTTTAAATTTTTCAATTTAGAGAGATTTGGGATTTGGAAAGCTAGTGTTCTTTCCTGATGGGCTTAGGTTCTCTTTTCTAAGATTAAGGTTATCTTAGTGATATATTTTTCTGGACTCAAAGATTTGTATCCATATGTTTTGATTGGCACTTTCTTCTTAAATCTGACAGACCCTCAGTGTTCCAGCAGCCTGTCATCTTCCTGGGAGCAGATATCACTCACCCACCTGCTGGGGATGGGAAGAAACCTTCTATTGCAGCTGTGGTGGGCAGCATGGATGGCCACCCCAGTCGGTACTGCGCCACAGTCCGGGTGCAGACGTCTCGACAGGAGATTGCCCAGGAGCTTCTCTACAGTCAGGAGGTCGTGCAGGACCTAACAAGCATGGCTCGGGAGCTACTGATTCAGTTCTACAAGTCCACGCGCTTCAAACCTACTCGCATCATCTACTACCGTGGCGGGGTGTCGGAGGGACAGATGAAACAGGTGCTCCCATCAGCTCAGTGCTGTCCTCCCAGCACCCTGACAGAGGGCCTCTATCCTGCTGCCTGGGAGTTGAGACCTTCGTGAAACAAAATTCCCCTTCTGTCTCCTAGGTAGCTTGGCCAGAGCTAATAGCTATTAGAAAAGCATGTATAAGCTTGGAGGAAGACTATCGACCTGGAATAACCTACATTGTAGTGCAAAAGAGACATCACACACGACTATTCTGTGCAGATAAAACAGAAAGGGTAAGAAGTCATGCTGCAAAATTCCTCATATGACTGTGTGGCAATAAATGTGGTTTTGAGTAGATATACAGTAGTCCTCTAAAACTGGCTGTGTCTAATGATAATTTAAGTTCAACTGTAGTTGAACTTATATGACAAGTTCTGGATAACATGAGTTTTAAATATGAATGTTTCTTGCTGGGTAGTGGTGGCGCAGTCCTTTAATCCCAGCACTTGGGAGGCAAAGGCAGGTTGATCTCTGAATTTGAGACCAGCCTGGTCTATAGAGTGAGTTCCAAAACATCCAGGGCTATGCAGAGAAACCCTGTATCAAAAAACAAAAACAAACTAAAAAAGAATGAATTTTGTGATGAAAATGTTGTTTCTAGAATTTTAGAGAGGAGGCTTGGGGAATTATATATTAGTTACTTTTCTTTTTTGTTTTTGTTTTTTGAGACAAGGTTTCTCTGTGTAGCCCTGAATGTCCTGAAACTCACTCTACCAGGCTGGCTTCAAATTCAGAGATCTGCCTTCCTCTGCCTCCCAAGTGTTGAGATTAAAAGTGTGTGCCACCACCGCCCAGCTAGTTATTTTTCTTACTACTGTAAGAAAACACCTAATAAAAACTTTCCTCTGACTCACACTTTGAGATGCAGTCCATCGTGACAGGAGTCATGGTGGCAGGAGCTGGGGCAGTTGTCACATATCTGTTGTCAGCCATCAATAAGTACCTCGTTCACTTTCTTTGTTTCAGTCTATTTGGGACCTCAGCCTGTGGAATGGTGCTGCCTAAAGTCAGGGTGGATCTTTCCACAGCAGTTAACCTAATCTGGAAGTTAAGCATGATGGTGCATGCCTTTAGTAACAGGACTTGGAAGATACAAGCAGGTAGATCTGAGTTTAGGGCCAGCCTGGTCTACGGAGGGAATTCCAGGGCAGCCAGAGCTATACAAAGAGTCTGTGTCTCAAAAAACAAAACCAAAATTTAACCTAGAGACCTCTCACATTCATGCCCAGAGATTTGTATCCTAGGTGATTCTAGAGCCTGTCAAGTTGGCAGTCAGCACTGATCATCACAAGCTGTTTGTGTAATGTTGAGGGGTGCAGGTTAGAAACATGTCAGGATGGTGTGTGTATGTGTATGCCTCCCTAGAAATCAAACCCAGGGTTTCACATGTGGTTTTTGCTGCTTGTTACTGCTGATACATTAGTGATAACTGTAGGATGTAAAGCAGAATGTCTTCAGTGATTTTATATCACTGGGCTATCTACGTGAACTGATTATGATGTCATACTTATTAATCACAGGCAAGAGACTTCACTTCTCTAAGCCACAATGAAAATTTATGGTAATTTGACTTAGGATTTTTCATTTATGTATGTATGTACGTATTTGTTTGTGCATCTGAGTGTATGAGCATGTGAATGTGTGTAGGTGCATGCATGCAGAGGACTGAAGAGGGCATCCGGTGTCCCCCTATACTAGTCTCTGCTTATTCCTCTGAAGCAGGCAGGGTCTTTCTCTGAACCTGGGCCTTGAATTTTCTTGGCTAAAAGCAGTGAGGACAGTGAGCCCCAGTGTTCTTCCTTTCTCGAGCACCCTTCAGACCTAGTGTTGTAGGCATTTACTTGGACATTCTGTTTGTGACATGGCATTGGAATCCAAACTCCAGTTCTCATGATTGTGAAGCATTTGTTCTTAATCTCTTCAGCTCCATATTTTAGAATTGCCACTTTTATATTACTGTAAAAACGGTCTGCATTCTGTAGTGACTGAGCTTTAAATTTTGGATTTGGTCATGTCCTAGACTGGTGGTAAGCGAAGATGAGACCTGGAAGGCATGGATTTTCTTAGTTACTTACCCTCTCCTTTCAAAGTGATTTTGTGCAGTACATATTCTCTCATAATGTAGCCACTATTACATGAGTAAATAGTCAATAGTCTACAATGTGTTGTATTGCTAAACTGTAATATTCAAAAGGTTATATGGATTAGGTCAATTTTCATTTATGAAAATTTTAATGTATAATGATCTTATGGGGTATAATCTCTTCATAAACTGAAGAACACTTGCATTTTTATCTGTAAAATGTGACAGTGAACAACATCTAAGCATGGTGGTTACAGAGCCATAGTTACAGCATTTGGGAGGGTGAAGCAGGAAGACCATGAGTTGTAGGCTAGCCTGAGTTATCCTGTCTGAAAAGGAGGAACAAGTGCTAGAGATGTAGCTAGCATACTCAAAGCCCTGCATCCAGTTCCCAGTACATGAAATAGCATGTTCAAGGCCTGCTTAGACCACATGAGATGCTATCTAAAGAACAAAACACAACAAATAAAAATATAATCTATTTCATGAAGTGTGATAAAGAACAAATTAATAAATGAGTATTAATTTGGGGTATAATTCCCAGCACTTGGTAAAAAACATTTTTATTTATTTTATTTATGATTTGATATTTATGTTTAAAGTGGGTAAGTTACAAGAATGTTATAGTGGATGATATTATTTTATCTTGTCCAGGCCTAGGGAAGACCAGATCTTTTCTTTTGCTTAATTGTGTAAGCATGCTGGCTTCTCTAATTTTCTAGGACAAAAGCTCTCTTTTCCAGGGATGAGATGTTTGTTTTTGTTTTGCGAATCTCCTTTTCCCCACAGTCCCCAGATCTGCTGGTCAGTTTACATTAAATCGGTGTCCTCTAATTATTCTAACTCTGACTCAGGAGGAATTCTTAGATTTGATAATACAGATTACCTGGATGCTTGCCTGAAATTGAAGCAAAAAGTATTCTGCCACCCATCTTTTATTGCCATGGTTTCCTCTCTGCTCCACTGTAAACTTGCTATCTATGCAGTTTACTGTGAGATGGAGAGAAATCTAGGACCTGGATTATCTACTCCCATACCCAGTGTTGGGAATATAACAGACCACTGAGCTGTCTCCAGACCCTGAATTATCTTTCTCTCCTATAGCTCTCTTCTTTACAGTCATTCAGGATTGACAGTTTTAATTCTTTAGTTTACTCTTACACCCTGACCAGTATCTCCAATTCTCTGAATATGCCCCTTGCTTGCCTCCAACTCTGCAATGAATCTATTTGCTCATTTGCTTTGCTTCGCTCTCAGGCTGCTGGGCGATGCTGGCTAAACAAAGTCACTTCTTTAGCCATGAACCATGTTATGAACACATGAGAGCAAACCGTAAACCTTAAATGCTGGGATTTTTTTCATTGCTCTAATCTCCATAAGTGTTTGTCTCAATTTTTTATTAGGTCCCATCCTTGATGTCTTAATGATAACAAGGACTTATTTTTTGCACTGACAGTACAGTGGTGAACACAGCTGCCTTCCGAATCCTCCCTTCTGTGTTCTGGGAAGATGGGATCTGGGAGACATGGATTTTCTCAGTTACGTACCCTTTCCTTTCAAAGTGATTTTGTGCTTTTTCATTTCCTTCCTCAAATTTCAGGCTGATATCTCCATCTTTGCTTTTGATTCTAGCTCTTTCTGCCTTCTCTAGTACCTCACTTCATAATAACTTTTTTTTAAGTTCTAGTCTTCCTTGTTCTTTTTTTTAAAAAAAAAATATTTAATTAATCAATTTAGTGTGTATGTGTAGGTCAGAGGACAACTTATATTTAGGTCCCAGAGTTGGAATGCAGTTATCAGCCCGCGTCAATTCACAGGCTACCTTCTCATGTTAAAAGGTTGTTCAATTCTTCCTCCTTCCTCCAATAGCGTCTGTTAACTGTGCTTTTTCTCATGTGCCACTTTACCTTTTTCCTTCTTTTGTAAATTTCCTTTTAGAAGAATAAACTCTTGACTTGTTGTCAGTTGTACCCTCACATCAAACTTTATACTTGGGTTTTCAGGAATTAGGGAGTTCACATACACAGCCTTCTCTGTCCTTAATAATACAACTTCCCAGGCTTCTTACTCACCTGCAGTCAGGTTATTTTTACTTAAGAAAATTACATATGTTTATCTTATTTTGTATGAGTGTTTTGCTTCATGTATCTACACCATATATGTATGTTTACCACATCCATGCCTGGTGCTCACAGAGGTCAGAAGGGGGAGCAGATTCCTGGGGACTGGAGTTACAAATGGGTGCCAGGAGTGTGGTTGCTGGGAACCAAACCCAGGTCTTCTGAAAGAGCAACTACTGAGCTATCTCTCCAGCCCCTTGTTGACCCTTCTTCCTGTTCTCAATAACTCTGTCATCAGCCCCATCCACTTTTCTAGGCTCACTTGCTTATCAACTTCAAATCCATACTTCTACCCTAGATTGCTCTGTCAGATTTGAACTTTGAATTATCTACCAGAATGTTCACTTGATGCTCTGTGCACATTGCCTCAGTCTCCACAGACCAGACTGTGTGGTGTCAATAACAAGAACCCATCCTTGTGGCTGACAAAGATTCATTTCTTGCTCATATTACACAGTCACTGTGACCCTGCTGCAGCTGTGACCCTGCTGTCCTCCCTTTGAAACCTAGACTGATAGAGTCCATCTGGAACCTTTCCCATCACTGTGGCAGGAGGGAAAAAAGATACAAGACAAGCTGTAGTGTATGCTGGCCCTTAAAGCTTCTGCCCAGAAGTGCCACATTTTATCATCAGAGCAATTCACATGGCCACTCCTGTGATAGCTGGGTGGAACTGTATAATCTTCCCCCCAGGGAAGGGCACAGAAATATTTGGCACTGGTGGCAGTCTACATAGGCATGTCAAGCAAAACACGTCCAAACTTCCCACTTATTGTTTAATCCCCGTCCAAAGCCTCCCATGGTTCTCCTTGGTTTTGCTACTTGGCATCCCTGTGTTTTATGCTAGCCAAGCTGGAAACTTCAGAGTCATTTTTAAATTCTTCTCCTGCCTTATTGTCCCTGCCATATGCAATTTGTCAAATGGTCCCCTGTGTCCTGCCCCCAAATCTCTCTCACCTCAAGTTCATGTGTTTCCACTGCCCTAGGCAGAGCCTTTCTGTCATGCTGGGACTCCCTAGCAGCCTCTCCATTGCCATTGCTCCTCCATCCTGCTATCAGGTTGGCTTCTAAAACACACCCCACTGCTCAGAAGTCTTCAGTTGCTCTCTGTTGATTACAAAACACCTTCCATTGTGCCTCCCCCCACTGTAACCTCATTATGTCTCCCATTTCTCATTGCATTCTCCTCTCTGGAATGAGCACATCTACCCCACTCCTTTTTAATATGTTAAGGTATACTTCAATACAGTAAAACTCAACCTTTTTTTTTTTTTTAAGAATAAATAGAGTGTACTTGATGGTTGAGACAGATGTATATAATTCTATTTATATCAAATCTTTTTTTTAATGGTATTGAACATAGGGCCTCACACATATAAGCAAGTACTCTGTCACTTAGCTACATCCACTGTCCCCTTTTACCTTTTATTTTGAGACAGGGTCTTGCCAAATTACCTGGCTGATCTTAAAGTCATTCTGTAGCCTGCTTGGGCAAGCCTTAAATTGGAGGTCCTCCTGCTTCTGTCTTCTGAGTAACCAGGCTTACAAGTCTACATCACCAGAAAAGCCTTTTGTATTCAACCTTTTCCTCTAACATTTTGGCAGCAATGATAGAAATTTCCAGCTTATAATTTTGCCTTTTCCAGGGTATCATATAAATACTAATAGAAGCAATAGCTTTTGATTTCGGTTTCTCTTATTTAGTATAATGTATTACAGCATTATACCCTTGTCATTATGTGTATTAGTAACATTTCTTTTTTATTGCTGAGTTCAGATGTGGTAATATGGATAAAGTACAGTTTACTCATATGTTCCTGGTTTTAGGGGTACTAATAGTGTTTTCAGTCTTTATCCCATTTTATTTATTTATTTAGAGACAAAGTTTTGCTGTGTACTTAAGATGGCCTCAAATTTGCTCCCTTCCTGCCTAAGCATCCTGAGTGCCACCATACCAGGCTTCACCTTCCTTTTCAACTCCTGCTTAACCTATAAGACATAGTGTAATTACTCCATCCCTGCCAGTCTTTCTAGTGCCTTCCATCTACCTGTATCACATTGCACTAAGATGCTTTTGTGGAAGGCAGTTCATTCATTCTTTCTGCCTTTGACTCTTAGACTCAGTATTTGCTGCAAAGCTTAGCTTGGGTGCTCACACAATAATTGTTGAGTTCAGTGTATCTGGTTTCCATTTCCCCCAAACAACATACATAGCTTTAGGCTTTTATCTGTAGAACCCTAAAATTTGTTTTGGGGTTTTCTTTAATTTGTTTGTTTGGTTTGGTTTTTTAAAACAGGTTTCTTAGTGTGGTCCTGGCTGTTCTGGAACTCACTCTGTAGACTGGGCTAGCCTCAAACTCAAGAGATTCTCCTGCCTCTGACTCCCAAGTGCTGGTAGTAAAGGCGTGCATGGCATCCTTAGAGATTTTTAAAAGAGGTCCTATGGTTAAATAAGATTGGAAATGTCATCCATTCTATTGTTTTCTTAAAGATTATATGTGATAAATAGTGGTTTTGGGAAATTACACATTAGAAAAGTGTGTGTGTGTGTGTGTTGCTAGACTTTGAACTCATACACATAGCAGGAAAGTGCTATACCATTGACTTATTCTTCTCCCTCTAAAAAAGCCTTATAAACCTGTTTAATGAAGTATTCCTCAAATTTAACAGAAAACACTTAAGCATACCTTAAAAACTAACAAAAAACACAATTTTAGGAAAGGTGCTGGACCATTATATACTTGTCTCTTTTATTCTTGAGGGATCTAAGACTCCCTGTTAGATGCCTGGAAAACACACACATACACTCACACAGTTTTTTTCCCTAGTCATACATGCCTGTGATAGTGTTCAAACTATAAATTAGGAATAGTAAGAGATTAATAATATTTAAATAATAAATAAATAATAATTAAAGAGAGTAATAAACTATAATAAAAGTTATGTGAACCAGATGCAGTGTCTCAAAGCTGTATTCTGGCACTTAGGAGCTGAGATGACAGATCTGAGCTGGAGACTAGCCTGGCCTACAAACTGAGTTGCAGGTTATCCTAAGCTATATAACAGACCCTGTCTCAAAAAAAACAAAAAAAAACAAAACAAAAAAAAAACCACAAACATAATGAAAAGTTATGTGAACATTGTTGATCTCAAAATATCTCCATTACCTATTACGCTATGGTACTATTTTAGAACTTGGTTGGCCACAAGTAACCAAAACCTTAAATTGAGATAAGCTGGAGCTTCTGTGACTCAGGTATACTTTCTCTGGCTTGGCTTATCTAACCTGAGCTTAACATGAACCTGAAGGAGGAATTCTCCATACTTCAGGTTTTTGTATACATTGTTATGTGATCCATAGCTGGAAGGAATAGTTGTTAGAAAGGAGTCGAATAAACCCCTGGGAATGTATGCCTCTATGCTAATTAAATCTCTCACATTAGATTCTACTGAACAACAGAAAACACAGACTGAATAAATAACCAGATTTAATACTGTTGCTGTTCAGTGCATTTCTGGAGTACCCCTTTGATCCTTTATAGAAGTTTGATTTTAGTGCTTTAGTTGTGGAAGAACTTAGGATTTTAGAAATACAAAAGGTCATCACCAGGTATTATAGATGATTAGACTGAGACACAAAGGTTCTGTTCAAACTGTGTGACTGTGATCTGAGTTGTCTTCTCAGTCTGCACCTCCATGGGACATTCCGGAAGTCCTCTGCTGGGAACCTCTGTGACTGACTTCATAAAAATATGAGTTTTGCTGAACCTGGTAAACCAGTTCAGAGACCTTCATCTCATCTTTTACTGAAAGCTGTGTGCAGCAGGTGTGGTTATTTTTTTCTCAAATGAGGAATGAAAGTAGTTTCTTCTGAGAAAGTTTACCTCTTTCTGATTTTTTTTCTTTGTTGCAGTACTGGGGATGGAATCCAGGGTCTTACTCATGTTCATGCTAAGCAAGTACTCTACCAAATGAGCTACATTCCCATTCCTTAAATGCTGTTTTCCTCCTTCTCTGCATTCAGACTGTCAGCTATAAATATTGTGGCAATATTACTGTATAAAACTGGAGGTAGGGGCTGGAGACATGGCTCAGAGGTTAAGAGCACTGACTGTTCTTCCAGAGGTCCTGAGTTCAATTCCCAGCAACCACATGGTGGCTCACAACCATCTATAATGATATCTGGTACTCTCTTATGTATACCATATACATAATAAATAAATAAATCTTTAAAAGCAAAAACAAAAAAACTAGAGATAAAGTCATTCTTTGGATTCTCAAAGGAGGCTCTGGAGATGTGCTTGAGAAAATGCTGTAGAATGGAAGGCTAGGCTAAGGAAAAATTACAATGGGATCCAACTTGTTTGTTTGTTTGTTTGTTTGAGGCAAGTTCTCCAATGTAGCCCAAGATGACTTTGCTGATCTTGAACTTATAACAATCCTCCTGCCTCAACCTCCCAAGTGTTGAGATTACAGGTATGAATCACTATGTCTGGCTTAACATCTTGGATTAATCTAGTTTTGAGACTTCACATAGGAGCAATTTGCTAACTTGTTACCAATTAATGCATCAAAGGAAAGAATGGTCTTAAGCCAGCTCAGATGATTAATAGTATTTTTTAATCTATCTTTTAACAGGTGGGGAAAAGTGGCAATGTCCCAGCAGGCACTACAGTGGATAGTACCATCACACATCCATCTGAGTTTGACTTTTACCTCTGTAGTCATGCAGGAATCCAGGTAATTTGGAAGCTGGTCTAGATCTTTGACCTGAAAAGGATGGATATTTGCCAGTTCAGGAGCTAGCTTCAGGAGCCTTGTTATTAAACACTGTGCTTAGCTTTGTTACCTGCTCTGCTCCAGAGATGTAGATGTGTGAGACAGAAGACACTGCTGAGCTTAATAATTAGATTTCAGTCTTCTTCACTCCTAACTAGCCAAGTCCTGCTAGAAGCATTCATCCTAAAACTCTCCCTTCAGGGAACCAGCCGTCCTTCACATTACCAGGTCTTGTGGGATGACAACTGCTTCACCGCAGATGAACTTCAGCTGCTGACTTACCAGCTCTGTCACACCTACGTGAGGTGCACACGCTCAGTCTCCATTCCTGCCCCTGCATATTATGCCCGGCTGGTAGCATTTCGGGCAAGGTATCATTTGGTGGATAAAGATCATGACAGGCAAGTTCCTCAATAAAAATCTTTCTGTTGTGGAAGCATGTTTTAAGAAACAAGATATACAGGAAATTCTTAAAGATTTAAACATCTTTTTAAGGTTTAACCTGCAAGGAACAATCAAAAGTGCATGGAGCTTTGAGAGCTTTTAATGTGACTTTTGGGCCAAGAAGAGCTTGGGCTTGTTTAAACTTGTGTCTCTAACCGTCTGTTTGGAGCTGCCTGTGGTTTTTACATAGAGCTAACTGCTTAACAGTTCTGCTGAGGTCCCAGACAGCCTCAAAAAGTGGCCGGCACAGAACCCTGGCTCCCATTAAAGTAGTCACAACCTATGGATTCCAGTTCATGCATGAGGGAGTCCTGCCTTGTTCATTTTGCTTCCAGTACAATCCAGAAATGGACCAGAGTGAACCAGAGCTTATGGGGAAGTAGAAGGGGTGACTATCCTCATTCCCAGATAGGATCTCAAGGAACTCAGACATTTTGACCTGTTACTGAGCTACCAGTAAATGGCTAAATGTGCTCTCTGCATTAATTTTCTTTCCCAAATGGCAGTCTGTGAAGTGTAGTAGTTTCTGGGCTCTTCCCCAAGTCTCAATGCAGTTACTAAATAGTAGACATTCTACTGCAAGTCTATTTCTATAAGGCACTGAAAAATGTGATATTACAGAAGACGCCCAGCTGTGGCTTTGTACCTTGCATTCTTTAGTATACATTTATTCACTTAATACATTTATTTGGTACTGTGTACCCAGTACTGTGCTAGGTACTAGAAAATAACAAGATTACTAAGCCATGTTTCTGGCCTTCAGGATTTTATATTTCAGTATGGAGACAATACAGGCAAATATAAAATTGATATCTAGTCTAACACAGTCTGGATAACTACAGTGGGATATCAGAGGAAAGGCTGGTAGGGATTTTCTGGCTGGGTAAACAGGGCTTAGCTTTACAAAGGAAAGAAGATTTTTCCAGGCAGAGAGGGCAGTGAACATAAAGGAGAGAGAGTAAGTGACATTTTTGGACAATAGCAAGTTTTCTTTGGCTGGAGCTTATTAAAAGTGAACAGCAGGCATGGGCCAGAAAACTGTTAGAACAAGATTGTCCTTGCTAAATGTAAAAAACAGTTCCTGGGATACAATAGTGTAAGTGGGGGAGGAAAGGATGAAGTCAAAGGTGATAAGGATGATAATGAGCATTTAAAGAGGTCAGGGTTTGAGTGTTGGTTTAGCATACATGAAGCTCTAGATTGAATCCTCAGCACTTAAAAAAAAAATAAAAAGATAGTTTGCCAAACTCCTGTTACATGATACCCCAAAGATGAATGTTTAAAGTTGCAAGCACTCTATTAGACTTGTAGACTTAGGAAACTAGCATTGTTAGTGAATAAAAACAAAGTTAAGCGAGGCATGGAGGTGTCCATCTCAGAATCAGGTGGATCTCTATGAGTTTGAGGCCAATGAAGCCTTCATGTAAGATCATGTCTCAGAAGAAAGAGGAGAGGGGAAAAAATACCCAATAATACCTAGTAATGTCCCAGTGAACAATTTGATTTTGGTTGTGTGTCTAATACTATTAAAGGAAAGAACAGCTGTCTATGAAGCCATATTCTAGGTGACCCTGACCTGAACTTGGGAGTCAGGGGAGGTTCCTAGGAGGGAAATGACTTGTTGAAACCTGAGGGATGAGTAGGAACTAACCAGACAGAAGGAGCAGTAGAAGTCTTTATGTAGGTGCTATCAAACACTTGCTCCTTGTGAACATTATTTAATTATTGCAACCATCCATTAAATAAGTTATGCTCTATTTTTCAGTTAGCAATGTCTAAGGAAACATAAATTGTTTAAGTAGCCCAGCTTGAGCCAAGGTGTGTCCTTGAATCCATTACTATTTGTGTTATCTGAAACACTGAAATTGGACATAATCTTCTCTTAACACCTGTTTTTTAATTTTGTTCTCATTATAGTGCAGAAGGCAGTCATGTATCAGGACAGAGCAATGGCCGGGACCCTCAAGCTTTGGCTAAGGCTGTGCAGATCCACCACGATACCCAGCATACTATGTATTTTGCCTGAGAGTCTTGGAAAAGAACTCAACCAACTTGGCATCCCATTCATCCTCAAATGTTTCAGATGCCTACTGCCTCTAGATAGTGCCACGCTGATTTCAAGTGGTCCTCTACCAGCAGCTCGGGATAGTTAGTTGCACTGAATCCGTACTTTGCAGTCCTGTCTGATGCATCAACAAAATTGAGCCATTTTTTTAAAAAAAGAAGAAATAGAAACTCATACATTATGTTTTCTGATGCACTGGACAAAATTTTTACCTCAACGTGCAAAGGCTAATCAGCCTTTTCTTTCTAAAGGACTTACTTTCCAAGGAGGGTTTCTATGGGATATTTTGCTAGCTGTGGTATTCACCGCATCTAGTCTTATAAGAGGAGTATTTCCTTTTTTCTGTGTTCATTGAGTGGGAGAGAAAAACCAAACGACCTACCTGTTTCATTTCCATGCAACTTTTTAATTGAGTGAGTTCATAGACTTTTTTAATGGAGATTTCTGACTTCGCCACTGTAAATGCCTTTAAGGAGCATTAATTTTTGATAGTTTTACAGAATTTTATTGTTTTCACTGCTTTATCTTACTGATCTCTTCCAGCCTGTGCTGTGGAGTACAGGCTGCCCGGCAATTGCACTATATTTGACTGCAGATTCAAACAGGCAGTTCTCTTACTCAGCTGGCTTTTGTGAATATGTGACATAAGCAGGTGTGATGTGTGTCACGGTGACAAATAACACTGCCGTGGTAAAAAGTAAAAAGTTCTCCCTATTTGGAAAAAAAAATTAGCTTTTAGTATTTTCTAAGTTTTTGAAAGTGCCCATTTTATGCTGCTATGTGGTTTGTTAGATCTAAATGATTTTTAAACTTCTCTCATAGAAAGCTAACTTTGGCAATAAGCATTTTTAAGGCCCTTTCTCTTTCTCCCCCATGAGATAGTTTTCTAGATGAAATTTTAGTATGATTTTTATCAACTATTTCTTACTATATCATAACGCGGATATTCTGAAACCAGTCGATAAAGACATATATTTCCATAACCTTTAAAATACTTGTTTGGGTTTTTTGAAAACCCAAACATATATAGTCATAGTCTATGTCCTGTCACTTTTTTTTTTTTTAAAATAAGCTGGAACCAGGATGCTTCCTGTTTGGCCAGGCTTTGCCGATGTATAAGGCACATTGAATGATGCTGCACTTGAAGAAAAAAAAGTACAAGCATGTAAAAACCTCATTTTCCCTGAGAATCAAAGCTGTACACACAGCTGCTTATAGTACAGTTTTGTTTCCTCTTTTTTTTTTTTTCAGTTTAAAATGTGTTTGCTGGCTTTGCCACCCTTTTTTTCAACCTAAACTATGTAGAAGTTGATTTTTCCCCCTTTTTCTATAGATTCTGGATTCCTTCACAGGAGGACAGGACTCCTTTTCTTGTTCAACAAAGGGAGTTGATGTGAAGCAACATCAGTTAGACATAGGGGAAATGTGTTCTGTGTGTAGTGTAGATAATACTTTGTAAAGGACAAGCGTTACATAGTCTAGGTAGTTCCACCCAAGGTTTCCCAGCCCACTTTTTACTCTACTCCAGAAGGGCAAGAAGTGAAAGGTAAGAGGCTTTATGGAGAGCCTCACTCCTCATGGCTGAGGAAGGTGTTGGGGAAGAGACAGGTACAACATACTAAAAACAATTTTGCTGTCTCTATCTAGAAACTGTTGGTGGGAAACACTGGATCAGTTGGTGAAGGTTGGTCCAAGGTCCAAATCTGTTAAACTAACCTTCTCAAAATCCCAGCAATATAAAGCACTGTTTTCCTTCAGTCTTTTAAACAAGCTTGTAAATACATTAATGTTTACATTTCCATGTGCTGTTGGTCAGCTGTGCCACCAGTGTTGGCTGAGCTGGTCTCCAAGAGCGTTTTATAATGTCCATTAAGTCCTATAGCACACGAGGATGAGTGCAGACATCCTTAATTTCTGCAGACAGTGGGGAAAAGTCCTGTGGCTGAAGCATAACTTAGGCAGAAGTAGAGAGATGGCAGATGCTCATTCCCTAGGTTTTTCCTTTTTTTTTTTTTTGCAAATACCTCACTTGGATACTACAAATCAGGACATGTTGATGAATGGTTGGCTGCCCCTTTTCTTCACACTTGTTCAGGGAGAGCACAGAAAATACTCTTCAGCACAGCCACTCTGCACCCAAGAGGAGGGGGAAAATGGGAACTTTTTAGGAGAAAGAGGACTCACCTGGAGCCTGTGATGTGAAGTCTTGGTGGCTGGCTGGCTGGCTGGCCAGTGGGCACCATACCTGCACTTGAGTGCCTCAGACTCACTGGTTAACAACACACACAAAAAACTCTTGCCATCTTCCTGCATGGTGGAACAGGGACCAAGCTGGTGCCCAGACGTCCTGATTCACTTGTCTGCAGTTGGGCTCTACAATTGACCTTGAGCAAAAGTCCCGAAACACCTCAGTCTGTCTTGGTATACTGTGGCCAATCAGTGTGGTGGTGCAAGAAAAGCCAGGAGGCCAATTTTTTGTAGGAAAACAGTACCATTAAGGGTGTGATGCTGTTTTGGACAAATGGAAAGAAAAGGATTATTAGGGAAAACTTGCTGAGGGGTGAATAGTTAAGAGCTGATCCCTGCAGAATCAGAACTGCAAGCAAATCTGAATGCATAGTTTTAATTTAACTAGGGTTAACAATTCAAATAGTTACCCCTCTCGAAGCTGAATGAATTGTTTTGCATGTGTCAATCAATGGGAGGTGTGCATTCTCTAGGAGTAGTGTTAGGCTGTTTGGTTTTTCTTAAACACAGCCTATTTAGGCACTGTCATGTAGTGTGAAAGATTGCAGTGTAGCAACACTAAAGAATAACAGTTTGGGGCTTGGGAGCACAGGGCATTAAGAGTGGGGAAGACCCAAATGTTGAACCAATTATGTTTTGTTGTTGTTAGTTATTGAATCCTGAGCTGTTTATAAAATGAACCAGCTGGCTTGATACAGCCAGCCTTCTGAGCAGGCAAACCACATTCATTCTTACTGTAAATTCTATATGCTGCTTCCAAAGGTGATGATTTACAAGCAGGCATGTCTTATATGGTCTGTAGTTTAGGATCTGGTGCCCAACCTATATCCTATTCAGAGCTTACCTACATGGCTCGGCTGCCTATTCCTTCCCATGGGAAATGGTAATCCACTGTTTTAACAAGATTCGCTCTCTCTACCCTAGACACCCTCTGTGGATATACTGTAAAGGGTTCTTGCTCAATAGTAAGGTAGCAGCTCAGCTTTCATTTTAAGAAAGTGGAGGTTAAGGGCATTGTATTAATATTGCTTCAACTCCAAGAATTTTTTCTTGTAAAATTAAAGGAAAGATCTTTATTGGCCGGCCATTTTTTCCCTTGCCGCTGACATATTTATATTCTTTCTGTGTCTACTGGCTGAAAATGTTTGTGTTTATCAATCCAACTAATGGTATGGTTTCTGTTTCTCTATGGTTAGACTTATAATGTTTTAAAATGTATTTTATTAATTTGGACTGAATGTTTGTCTCTAGCAATACGAGGTACTTTCTAATCTATTAAGGAAGAATTTGTATCCCTGTGTGAGATAAGATGATGGTTGGGTTTTTTTTTAAATTTTTTATTTTTTTGGTCTGCAGGGATATTTTGTGTTCATGTGTCCAAAAAGATGGGGGGAGGCGGAATAAATTGGCATTCTTGTGCTAAAAGTTGTTTTCCTTGTCAGTTGTATAATAAACATGGAATATACTGTAATGGCACCATAGATGGCTACTTTTTAAAAAGTTTCATCCATTTGAGAAATGGACAAAGAGAAATGAAAAACTGTGTCTTCCTATATTTAAGAACTGTGATTGAGGAATTTTTGAACGACTCCTAGTACCACTTCATATATGGAAACTTGTACAAGATTCATCACTGTTCTAGGGTCTGCTCCGTGGGAAGCTCTAATTAAGTGATATCTTAAGGAACCCGTTGAAGTGCAATGGCTCACTGCAGTAATCCTGGAAGTTGAGAAGTTGAGACAGGAATATTAGTACGATTCTGAATCCATCCCTGGTTTTAGAGTAGGACACTGGGTATCAGCTACTTTTCTCTTGACTGGATAAAACATAACCAAAAACAGCCTAATGGGAGAATTGTTTTTTCCTTTGCTTGTGGATCTAGAAGGAGAGACCACAGTAGTATAGAAGGCATGGCAGCAGGCAGCCTCAGCAAGGAGCTGAGAAATCACACCCTCGACCACAAGCAGAAAGCAAAAAGAGAACTGGAAATGAGGCAAAACCATACCTTCGCATAGCTTCCCTAAACAGCGCCACCAAGTGAGAGTCAAACGTCTAAATGCCTGAACCTATGGGGAACGTTTCTCAGTCAAACCACTACACAGTGTCTCAAAGACAAGCAAACAATAAAAACAAAACAAAAGCCCCAAGAAGACAGTGTGGCCAGATGCTTATATTCATGACTAAGTTCTCTTGAGAAGCTCCCCAAATTCACACAAAATGGGGTTTCCAGTCTCTTGTCTTCTTTGGTTTGGGGGCAAGGTCTCCCTGGGTAGGTCAGGCTGGTCTTGAACTCTTACCCTTGTTTCAGTCATCAGAACTCCAAGATTACTGGCACAAGCTACCATGCCCAGCTCATGACTTCTAAAATTTAGCAATGAACCCTTTTGCTGAAATTATAACAATAATGTAGAGATTTGCCCAATCTGAACTTTCTTCTTCTGGAATCTAGTTAATCAGGAGAGAAAGTCCTGCACACAGCCCACTCCTTACTGCAGGAGGTCATGAAAATGGGAAAAGCATGGAGTAAAGGCAGATAAAGGGAAGGCAAAGGAGAGACCAAGAGATAGAACCAGTTGAAAGAAAAGAGGACTCCTTGCCAACTATGATCCTGTACATGCAAAACCCCAGGGCTCAGGAGGCAGCGGCAGGAATATCACCACAAGTTTATGGCCAACCTGGTCTAGGTAGTCAGTTTCAGCCCAAGAACCCAAACAGTGGAAGGAGAGAACCCTTGCAACTTACAAATTGTCTTTCACCACCACAAACACACAAACACACACACAGATGTAGAAAATTTTTAAGTTAGAAAATGCTGTAAGAAGAGTCTCTTCTGTTTCTTTCTCAGCTTTTCTGCTTCTGTGTTGGAACTTCCCCTCAACCTCCTTCACACCCTCCCTCCATCACATACTTTATTTCTGTCCAGTGTTTCCAATTGTTCTCTCGTCACCTCTTCTCTAATTATACATTCTCGAACTTCTCCCATCCTGCAAATACAAACTACTTCCAACTTCATCCAATCCCAGAATTCATTATTTCCCTTTATATCTGATCCTCTAGCTAGACCTGTCCTAGATCTCTCCAGACATGATCTGCTCCCCTCAGCCACAGGTATTGCTAACAATTATTCCTAACACCTTGCTACAAATTCCAATGGACATTTTTCAGATTTTGTGTTTATTTTTCATGGTACTGGGGTTTGAGCCCATGATAGGTAAGTGCTTTATGACTAAACCACACACTCTCTCTCTCCTAGATCTTAAAAAAAATACATATATTCATTTACATGTGAGTACACAAACATATAAACTTGTACATGCACAGAGTTTAAAGGCAGCCTAAGCTGTAAACAAAATAGCCACTATCTTTAAAAAAAAAAAGAATGAATTTTTATGTGTGTGTGAGAATGAATGAATTTGTATGTGTGTGAGAGAATGAGTGAATTTGTATGTGTGTGTGAGAATGAATGAATTTGTATGTGTGTGTGAGAATGAATGAATTTGTATGTGTGTGTGAGAATGAATGAATTTGTATGTGCGTGTGACTGTGACTGCCTGAGCTTACTTGTGTCATGTGCATGCAGGTGACTGTTGCAGGTCCAAAGAGGGCATCAGATCCTCCTTGGGACTAGAGTTGCAGGTGGTTGTGATCCACCATATGGGTGCTTGGAACTGGTTCTTCCTAAGAGCAGTAAGCACTCTTAACTGCTGAGTCATCTCTCCAGCCCCTAATAGTCAGGCTTGGAAGGACTCAGGAATCTTTCTGGTTTTGAAGTATATATAAATGGGGCCTATTGGTCTTGGTTCATCCCCTCAATGTTCTACTTATGAGGTTTGCCTATGTTGTTGCACATAATGAAATGTGCTCATTTTTTATTGCAGTATACCATATATGAAAGTGTGCTAACAAGGTTTCAGTAACTTATTTATATTTTATAATTATTGTGAGTAATGCTGCTGTGATTATTAGATACAAGCTAGAGTCATCTGGGAAGAGGGAATCTCACTTGAGAAAATGCCTCCATCAGATTGACATGTGGGCCATTTTCTTGATTAATGATTGATGGGGAGGGCAGTGGGCAAGGGGTCCTGGGTTCATGAGAGCAAACCAAGCATTCTGTGAGAGTGCATCAGTAAGCAGTGTTCCTCCATGGTCTCTGCTTCAGTTCCTGCTTCCAGATTCCTACCCTGCACTCTTGACTTCTGGGGTGGATTGTTGACCTGGTCCTTCCAAATTTGTTTTTGTTAAGATCTTTATCACCGCATTGGAAGCAAACTAAGATGGAAATTGGTATCAGGCTCAGAGAATATTGCTGTGACCCACCATGGTTTTTTAGAGGCTTTTGGAAGGACTTTGATACTTTATGTTGGAAATGCTGTCATGTGCTCAGAGCTTAATAGGCTGTTCTATGGGCACTTGGAAGATAAGAATCCTGGAAGAAGTGCAGGTGTCAGAGGTCTGCTTGTGAAATTTCAGAGGGAAGCAAATACTCTCAGGTTGCTTATATGGTATTTTATATTAAAAATCCCTGTTTTCCAATCAGCTGGGACTGAAGAATTAGCTGTGATTAACAAGGGTTCAGCTCCACTGAAGTGACACCTTTGTTTTATCAGGACAGTTGATATTTAACCAAGACTGAGAATCAACTGTGATAGAAGAGACTCAACATTCTTGTGGGTCCTGGGGATCAAATTTGGATCCTCAACTATACAAGACTGCTAGTGGGAATTAAACCCAAAGAGCATTCGTTGTTAGGAACACTTACTTTCACACATCAATGAGTTAATTAGAGAGGAAGGGTGGGGCTAGATGGTGCGTCCTCAGTTTCCCCAGCTCACCGTGACTTAAGCCAGGGAGGGGTATGTGGTGCAAGCACACCCTGGTTCTCCCTGGACCCACACAACTCAGTTTTCTGACACATCAGCCAGCCACTCAAGGACAATGTCAGGCAAGTGACTTATCTCTTCAGTTTGAAGTACTGAAGCTGTTGGAAAATGAACTCCTGAGGGAAGACCAGCGGGCTGCCGGGCCGGGCAGTCTCTGTTGGTTCTTCACTTGTGAACCCAGGTCCTAATCTCTGCAGTGAAAGGGTGCTTTGTTTCTCATCTCCAAACCATCCCCATGTACCTCTACTCTGCCATGCCTGCCTCAGGTCACACAGCATGTAAAAACCAGGAATTTAAGTTTTTGTTGTTGTTTTAAATTTTACATTTATTTATTGTGTCTGTGAAAGTGTGTGTGTGATACTATACTTGTGGAAATCAGTACTTGCCTTTCACCATGAGGGACCTGGGATTGAACTCAATTTACTCCACTTGGCCACAAGTGTTTGGATTGAGCCATCTGGCCAGCACTTAGGATATATATTTGTATGTATATGTACATATACATATAATTTGGTTATTTTTGTCTGCATATGTGTATGCATACATATATATATACACACATAAAATTCTGAAGTCTTTCCATTGAGCCATAAATAATAGAGATTTCTGAAGATAAAGACAGACTTTGAATTTTCTAAATTTAAGACTGCTTCAACAGAGTTCTGTTGCAGGAATCCTAATTGGTCTTATAAAAACTCAGAGCCAGATTTTGGGGTAAATGTTTAAAGATCAGAGAAGCAGATGAACAAGCCGCTAGAGAAACTTCTTACCATGTCTAAATCCTCAGGCTGAAAGGGAAAGATCCTCTGTCCATGAATCCTCAAACTGAATTCCTGAATCCTCAGTGGAAAAGAAAAGGAAGAGGCACGGGGGAAGCCTAGAGCTGAACCCCTGTCTCCTTCCGCCTTACATTCCGTTCTCTGCCCAGCAGTATTACTGTATGTCTCAACCTCCCTAGCGCTAGGATGAAAGGCTTGGGAAGCACTGCCTGACCTCTATGGCTAACTCTGGCTGCTTTATTTCTTAGATTACAAACAGTATGCCACCACAGAATACCCCCACTCTTTTTTCAGGCACCATGTCCGTTGGAGGTTGCTCCTATCTCCCTTAGTCGTGACATGCTTTGGCATTCCCGTTGGGTGTTTTTTCTTTTCAGTGTACAAAATACAGACTGTTTCTTCATTAGCAACATCTGAGAAAAAAATATTTTCTTTGTTGAGCATTTCTCCTCCTTCCCCCCCCCCCATCCCCTACACTTCTCTCCTGAAGTGAATCTACTATTGGTCATATGGAGTCTAGTGGACGCCTCTCTACAAATCTTTTGTTTACTGTTTTCTACACATTTTTTCCCATTGTTAGAGTCTTCTGTTTAAAAAATGCAGAATTTTTTGGCGTGATTCCGTCCTGCGTGTCTGTTCTCAGGAGCAGTAGGCGGTTTTCGCCGTTCGACTTCTCTAACGCCGGAGTGCGCCTCCCCACCTCTTGGAAGACTCGATGGATATGGACATGAGCCCTCTTAGGCCTCAGAACTACCTTTTTGGTTGTGAACTGAAAACTGACAAGGATTATCTCTTTAAGGTGGATAATGATGAGAATGAGCACCAGTTATCACTAAGAACGGTCAGTTTAGGGGCAGGGGCAAAAGATGAATTACACATCGTAGAGGCAGAGGCAATGAACTATGAAGGCAGTCCAGTTAAAGCAACACCGGCAACTTTGAAAACGTCTGTGCAACCAAGTTTCTCTTGGGGGCTTTGAAATTACACCACCGTGGTCTTGAGGTTGAAGTGTGGTTCAGGGCTGTGCACATTAGTGGATAGCACCTAGTAGCTGTAGAGGAAGATGCAGAGTCAGAAGATGAAGATGAGGAGGATGTAAAACTCTTAAGTACGTCTGGAAAGCGATCTGCTCCCGGAAGTGGTAACAAAGTTCCACAGAAAAAAGTAAAACTGGACGAGGATGATGAAGATGAAGATGAGGATGATGAAGATGATGATGATGATGATTTTGATGATGAGGAAGCTGAAGAAAAAGTTCCAGTGAAGAAAGCTGTAGAGATAGCCCAGCCAAAAACGCACAAAAATCAAACCAAAATGGAAAAGACTTAAAACCATCCACACCAAGATCAAAGGGTCAAGAGTCTTTCAAAAAACAGGAAAAAACTCTTAAAACACCAAAAGGACCTAGTTCTGTAGAAGACATTAAGGCAAAAATGCAAGCAAGCATAGAGAAAGCGCATTGAACAGTCCTGGGCACTACTGGTAAGTTAAGTCCAAAGATGGGGAAAGAGGAAAAGGAGAAACAAATGTAGTCCACACTGAGTACCATCATCAATCCAGACTGAAGTCTTCTATTTTAATCCCAGTCCCCTTTCCTGATTGGCCATCCATTCCACCCTTGCACACTGGAAACAATCTGTTTTCCTAAAGCATTTTTCTTTCACTCTTGTGATGCAGAGGACTTTCTGCTTTCTACACTTGTTCATATGCCTCATCTCTGACCATGTTTTAATACCTTTGTATCCTTAGCTGCTCAATAAATTTTTGAACGAACCAAAAAAAAAATGCAGAATTTTTCATCAACTATTTCAGAATAGGAAATATTTTTCCTCTTTTTTAAAGATGAGAAAATTAAGGTTTGAAGAGACCAAATTAGTTGCCTAAAGTCAAACAAAAGAATATTTATCTCAAGTATAATATAAAGCAAAACAATGTAGTAACCAGCATAGCCACAATTCTGCTTACTCAGTGGACAAAAAAGAACATTACTTTTTGTTATGTTCTCTGCCTTTACTTTTTAAAGTATTGTGTGTGTTTCTATATAATCTGGTTCTGTTCTTTTCTCTCCCATTGCAACTGTGATCTTGAATTTAGGCTTGCCCTTTCCTTGCTTTTTAATATTTTTTATTTGTTTTTACTTAATTATTTTTGTCTGGATGCCCTAGAGCTGGAGTAACAGGCAGCTGTGACCTGCCTGATGATGTGGGTGCTGGGATCTTCTGCAGAAACAGTGGGCACTCTTAACTTCCAGTTTCTTTGCTTTACGTGTGTGTGTGTGTGTGTGTGTGTGTGTGTGTGTGTGTTTGTGTGTTTGTGTGTGTGTGTGTGTGTGTGTGTGTTGCCTGCAGAGGTCAGAAGAAGCATCAGACTCCTAAAACTGGAGTTACAGATAATTGTGACTCACCGTGTGGGTGCTCTACAAGATCAAGTACTCTTAACAGCTGAGCTGACTTAACCAAGTAGTGGTGGGCACACCTTTTATCCCAGCACGTGAGAGGCAGAGGCAGGGAGATCTATATGAATTCAAGACTACCCTGGTGAGTTCTAGGACAGGCAGCGTAAAACAAACAAACAAAAGAAAAACAGCTGAGTCAGCTTTCCAACTTTCCCCTTGGCTTTTCTGTGGTATTAAATGTATACATTTGTATCCTTAACCCATAATGAAATGTTTGGGCTGGAGAACTGAATGGCTTGGGGGTTAAGAGCACTGAGTCCTGCAGAGGACATGGGTTTGGTTCCCAGTTCTGTTCTGGCTCACTGTCCTTTAATTCCCCTTCTAGTGGACCTGACACCATCTGTTCTGCATATAGGCAAAACATTTCATACACATGAATGATAAATATTTTAAACAAAATAGGTAGCCAGGTGTGGTGTTGTACACCTTTAATCCTAGCACTTGGGAGGCAGACAAGCAGATCTGTCTGTGAGTTTGAGGACAGCCTACTCTTCATAGAGAGTTCCTGTGTAGAGAGACTCTGTCTCAAAACACAAAAACAAAACTAATATGTGCATTGCTTTTTGGATATAATTGAGTTTTGTGTAGTGATAAATGTTTTAATTTGAATTTTTAAAAACATCTAGTACAGAGACACATCAGTATTCAGGTTTTGTTTTAGTTGGTTTTTTTTTTTTTCATTTTTGGTTTTTCAAAACAGGGTTTCTCTATATAGTCCTGGATATACTGGCACTCACTCTGTAGACCATAAGCAATGCATGTGTATATGTGTATATATGTATATGTGCACATATATACATATATGTTCATAGTGTGTGTGTTCAGGGAATTTTGTGTATAACAGTACATATGTGGAGGTCAAAGGACAACTCTTTGGAGACGCTGCTGCTCTTTCTCTCCATGGGGTCAAGGTTTGCAGTCTTGGCAGCAGTGTTTTTACCTGCTGAGCCATAAGCTTTTGTTGTTGTAGTAACAGGGTCTGGTGTAGCCCAGGCTAGCTTCCAACTCCCTATGTACCTGAGGATAACCTTGGACATCTGCTCTTACTGCTTCAACTTCTGGTGGATTAAAATTGCAGGTGAGTAACAGCATTGTCTGGCTTATGTGGTGCTGAGGATGGAAAACATAGCTTCCTTCATGCATACTTTAGGCACTCAGTGGGCTATATCCCCAGACCCATTTTTTTATCTTTTAAATAATATTTTTAAGTTTAACTTTTTATTTTATGTGTATTAGTGTTTGCCTAAATGTATGTCTGGGTACCATGTGTATTCAATGCCTCAGGAGAGCAGAAGAGGATGGTTCTCCTGGGCCTGTCGTCACAGCCAACTGTAAGTCACCACGTGGGAGCTGAAGTCACCATTTGGGTGCTGGAACTCAAACTCAGGTCCTCTGTAAAACATCCAGTGCTCTTAACCAGGGAACCTTCTCTCCAACCCCATGAATAATATATTTTTAACAGTTGGGTTTGGACAGTTGATACCACATTTCTGAGATTCATGTATAATATATATGTTTTCTTATGGATGGATTTAGTGTTCTCAGTATTTTACAAGCCATGCTATTTAGAATGCTCTTGTATATTATCTCTTGATAAAAGAACTCTTTAGTGCAGCTTCTGGTCCATGGGGTATTCATATCTTCTACTTTAAAATTAAACCACAAAAAGATGAATGTGTGAAATCATTTTACCCACTCACCAGCAGCATCTTTTATTACTCCATGTCCTTAATTTGTTCCCAGTTTAGGAGTGAAATTAATGACTCATTGTAGTCCTTTGTATCTTTCTAATAAGGTCAGGTTATTTTTTTTACATGTCTACGTGGTGTCCATGTGTAGAGGCAATATGTGTGCAGATTCATATGCATGTGTGTGAGGTTAGAAGCTGATGCTGGGAATCATTCTCAGTCTCCCTCCACCCTATCATAGAGAAAGGGTCTCCCAGTTGAACCCAGAACTCGCTGGCCAGTTTGCTCTGGGGAGTCTCTGATGTTGCCTTTTAAGTGCTGAAATTACAGCTGGCATCCATGCCCAGCAGCAATTGTGTGGGTTCCAAATACCCACAGAGCCCTCTCCACAAACTCTTGAGTTTCTTTTTATGTTACTGCTCTTGGTTCTTTTTTCACGAAATAGCTTTTCCTAATGCTTTACTTCCCTACTGACTTACAATCCATATATATATATATATATATATGTATGTATGTATATAATTTGCTCATTCAATATATTGCAGATGTTTCCCATTTTTACTTTGTCCTCAGTTTATTTTTGGTATCTGTGGTGGCTTGAAAAAAAATGATCTCTCTCAAAGGGAGTGGCATATTAGGAGATGTGGCTTTGTTAGAGTGGGTGTAGCCTTGTTGGAAGAAGAGTGTCACTGTGGAGGTAAGCTTTGAAGTCTTACATATGTTCAAGCTATGTCAGTGAGACAGACCACTTCCTGTTGCATGCCTACCAAGATGTAGAAATTTCAGCTCCAACTGCTGGTTTATAGCCACGCCCCCACCTACAAGGACTCGCGCCAAAGCCTGTGACGAAGGAGTGCATACGCTTTAAAGTCCCCAACCACGTGGAAGACTCTCTCTTCTTTCTTTCTTCTCCATCTCCCTGCTCTTCTCTATTTCTGTCGTCCTTCTCTCCCCTCCCCCTCCTTAATAAACCTCATATGGCTCTCTTGCAGCATACAAGTTCTTTTCACACGCGAAATACTAACACCAACACCATGTCTACCTACATGCCACCATGCTACACCATAATGATAATGGACTAAATCTCTGAAACTTTAATCTACCCCTGAAACAATTATTTATATTGTTCTATTATTAAAACTTGGGAATCAGAGATTGGAGTAAAAATCTAATCAGTGAAGCAGTGGGAAGTGACCAATGACCTCTTCTCTATGTCCTTCCTCTATCCAAAAAGGCCTGTGAATCTTTCTAACCTCTTTTCCAACATAATACATATCCTGGTTTCCATTCTGAGGTCAATACATCCTTAAAGTTTCAAGGCTGATTTAACTTGGCAGGTTTTTCCCACTATCCAATGTCTCTCTACAGCTGTTACTCCTTTCTCATTAGCATTTAAAGAATGAAAGCTAATAAGCATTGTGTAATCTATCTCTGGGGGTCTTTTTAACCCCTTTCTGTTTATTAATCATTTAAAGTACAATTAGATTTAAGATTATGTGGTATACCTGTAACATGCTTTATATTTTAATATGCCATAAAACAGTTTCATTTTACTAGAGACATATTCTGAAGCATTGTCGGTTTTAATTTATTCAGTTATTTCTATAATAGTCGTTACTTCTAACAAAAGTGTAATTACAGAATCAACTTTTACAGAATGCAAAGCAATTGCCCATTGAAATCCTGAATATGTGTTTGTAGTATAGTACATGTACTTTAATTTTCCAAACTCCACAAAATGAAACACATCCATTTCTCAAATTTTATTTCTTTGAGTGTCTTTTTATTACTTCTTACTGGTAATGGAGTTTGGTTATACAAAGGACAAGTAGGACATTTCCTCATAATTTCCTTGCCTTGTTGACAAGTGACAGAAAAATCATTTTCAAACCTTTGCTATTAACATAGTGTTTTTTATGAAATTCAGAGGCTTTACCACATTTCTGATCAATATCTGATCAATGTCATTATTTCCTTGTGCTAGAGGGCCTGATAGACCTGTGTGGGATATGATGTGTTATATATAAGGGTTGGTTTCTATTTCTTATTATTTCTCGTAATTGAATAAATATCAAAGTTAACCCTGAATCATCTGGAATAAATTCAATGGTTTCAATACATAAAGAAGCAATTCTTTCTGCATATTGAGAGCCAGTGACTATATTAAGAGATTCTGGAAAATCTAATAATACTATGAAAATAGCATATAATGATGACTTTTGAATAGAACTCATAAGGACAAAAAAAAAAAAAAAGAACTCATAAGGACTTTGAGCCAATTTACTTATACTTCCTAACTTATAACCTGCATTTATTTCCTGATTTATTTGCATCAGTATAGAATGTGGGCTCCAGAAATTGGTGTATTCTATACAATGTAAACAAGAATCTAATTAGATTTATAAACTGAAATCTCTTGCTTTGTGTCCTACTTATGTACAACCTGAACAGTCAGTGACTGCTCCTGATAATATTTTTTAACATTTCTCTCAGAAGTATTATTTTATGGTTTGTTTCTGAGATTGGAGGAATGTTAATCTGGGTTTTTTCCATTGTTGTAACAAATTATGTCCCCATAAATGTATTACTATGTTAGCCACATATGGCTTTAATTTTCCTACCTGTCTTCTGGTCCTATACATTCAACCCACCTTGTACTTTGTTTCATCTGAGATAAAGTTTCAATCTCTAAAACCTGAATTTTTACCTCTTGAAGAGGCCAGTCTGGATGCCAAGATGTTGGTGAAATTATTGTTACATCTGTGCCTGCATCTAGTAGAGCTTTAATTATATTGCCATTTATTTGTGTGTTTAGCTTTGGTCTTTAATTATTTATAGAAGTTTGCCAAAATACTCATTTTATGATCTCTCCTGAAAATTTTGTTTTATCTATTGAAGCTACTCTGTCATCCAGAGCAGTGTAGTTTTTAACAACAGGTTTTCAGTCTTTTAATTACTCTGTGTATGAGTTTTCCCAATGCTGACAGAGAATAATTGCACCAAATTTGACACTGGGGCTCGCGAGAGGCCCCTTAAGATGTTTCCAGATGGCAAAGGGTTACCTTGCCTGACCCTTGTTGATATGCGTTTATTAGTCCAATGCTGACCTTTGCCACAGCTTCTGTATATTCCAGAATGCTAGGACCTTCCTTTTGGATTATCTCTAGGAAAAAACAACAACAACAAAAAGCTTAGTTTCTAGGAATGCCTTACCAAGAATCCCTTTTCAGATGACCATGTTTACCACAATTAAAAATCTGATCTCTTGATTTAAAAAAAAATTTAGAAATCACTTCTTGAATGATAACTGGATAATTTAAGGTTGGTTTCCATTTCTCGACAGTTTCATAGTGCAATGGTGTGGCAGGTTCTGCTCTGAACTCCTCTGTCTTTTTCTTAGTTTCATTAGTAGGTCTTTCTAAGGATTTTATCGTATCAGTCAATTTTTCATATTTGGCACTGACCTTAAACCACTTTTTAAAGGATAAAACATGAATTACCAAACTGATAATAATTATAATCGACATTATATCAATTCTAGCTAGTGGATTATCCCTTCATTTAATTTTTTCATTTTCAAACCACCCATTGTGGAATCATGGAATCATAACCAGAGTCCTGACTCCCTGCCTTATATTACTGTTCTTCTTCCTTAATGTGGGAAAGAGTTTTTTTAACAAATAAAATCGAATTCCCCCTTTAAGAATTCCCAGATGTCCTCTGGAAGAGCAGCTCATGCCCTTAAGCACTGAGTCATGTCTTCTGCCCCTAAACTATTTTTTTAAAGCCTTTAAAAACTTTTATTTCTAATTGTGTGTGTGTGTGTGTGTGTGTGTGTGTGTGTATGTGTCTGTGTGTCTGTATGAGGGAAGCTGAAGTTTCACAAATACTAATTAGTCTAATAATAAAACCCAGAGCCAGATATTGGAGTAAATGATGAGAGATCAGAGAGACAAAAGAGCCAGCCAGAGAGAGACTTCTTTTTTTCCCTAAACATTTTATTTTTTTATGTGAATTGGTGTTTTGCCTGCATGTCTAATTGTGTAAGGGTGTCAGATGTTCAAATTACAGACAGTTGTTAGCTGCCATGTGGATGTTGGGAATCAAACTCAGGTCCTCTGGAACAACAGTCAGTGCTTTTAACCTCTGAGCCATCTTTCCAGTCCCTATATATTTTTTAAGAAGATTATTTTTACAAGAGTTGGGGTTTGTGTGTTGAGTGAGGTAGAGCTCTAATTTATTTTTGTATAAATAAACAGTCACCTGGCTCTGTTATTGGTTAGTTTGTTCCTTGCCTAGCATCCACACCGACACTTCAGTGGTACCAGTACTGTTTTGACTTGTATAAGGTCTGTTCTCAACTGTGAACTGTAGCCTTCCTTATTTCCTATCTTATCTTCATGGTATTGGTTAACCTTCTGTTGTCCATAGCATGAAAATATTAAATTGAAGTTTTCAAGCTGGGCCTGTTTGGAAAGACATGTAATCACAGGTACTGGGGAGACTAAAGTAGAAAAATTTCAAGTAAACAGAGTAAGTGCTAGGCCAACTTAGGAAGTTTATTGGAACTCTACATAAGAAAGAAAATAAACTAAAAAAACAGAGTTGACAATATAGCTCAGTAGTAGATTACTTACCCAGCATGCCTGCACCCCTGGGTTTTATTTCCAAAGCTGAAAAAAAAAAAAAAAACAAAACAAAACTAACCAACCAAGCATGCAAACTAGAAACACAATTCATAGGTTTTAAATTGCACATCATTTGGTTGGGCAGTGGTGGCAATATGCCTTTAATCTCAGCACTCAGGAGGCAGGCAAAACTCTGTGAGTTTGATACCAGCCTGGTCTACAGAGTAAGTTCCAGAACAGTCAAGGCTACACAGAGAAACCCTGTTGTATTATGTTTCTGGCCCAGCCTTTCTAGGTCTAGCCCCGTGTCCTGGACCTGCAGACCAGTAGACCAGCAGACCTATAGTTCCGCAGAGACATACAGACACTTATATTAATTTTACTCTCATTGACCTAGGGCCCAGGCTTATAACTTGCTAACTCTTTACTCTTAAGCTAACCCATGGTTCTTATCCTGTTCAGCCATGCAGCTCAGTACCTTTTCTCAGAGCATCATTTCAGCTTCTTTCCTCTGCATCTCTTGGCATCTCTACAGGTCTCTGCTCCACTGTTCCCAGAGTTTTCTTAGTCTGGTAGTCCTGCCCACACTTCCTGTTCACCTTTGGCCAATCAGCTTTTTATTAAACCAGTAGGCAGGTTAATTATTTACAATGTACCAACATAATCCCACTACAAAACCCTGTCTCAAAAAACAAAAACAAATGAAAACAAAACAAAAAAGAGGTAGAAAGGAAGGAAGGAAGGGGGAGAGGAAAGGTTTGAAAGGAGAGGAGAGAGATTACATACCGTTCATATGGAAATTGCTCTGGGATGTGAGCATCTCTTTGTCTAGCCCCGTCTGCCCATGTATGTATATTATATGTTACCTACTGGTTAGTCACTGGTGGTCTTCTGTTATTAGACTGACTATAGTGGTGGTAGAATGTTTGCATTTATTTTACTTAGTGATGGCCAGTGCACAGAGCAGTGACGCTAGCAGTTCAGATCTACCACAGGGGAACCATAAGGTGCTTCATTATGTGTAAAGGCAAAGTATAATAGGATAATGATGGACAAATAAGAAAGAACACATTTACATAACTTGTTACATCATGCTGTTGAAATTGTTTTGTGTTATTAGTTATTGTTGTTCATCTCTTGATGAACTGTGACTATACAGTTTACCAAAGCGTGTATATATTGGAGAAAGTATAATATGTATGGAGTTTAATTCTATGGGCAGTCTCAGGCACTTATGAATAGACTGTATCTCATATGAACAAGAAATAATTGATGTATTTTATTGTACTAGCCATCTTATGTAACTTTAGGCAACTACCCCACTGTCGTCAAAACAGTTATATAATAAGATTCAATACCTAGTGAACCAATTTCTCTGCCTTATTTTTCTTATGTATTTACTGTTTCTATATATATATATATATATATTCTATATCTATATGCATTGTTTTAGGGTTGGTTTGTTTTCTGACAGAGTCTCACCATCTGCAGCCCAAACTGGCCTGGAGCTCACTGAAGTCATTCATGCTGTCCTTGAATGCATAACTGTTCTGCTTACGTCTCTTAAGTTGCTGGGATCACAGCCATGAGCCACTATAGCTTTTTTTAAAAAAAAAAATAATTTTATTTTTATTTGTGTGTGTCCGTGCAAGTCAGAAAATAGTAATGGATCCCCTGGAGATGGAGTTACAGGCAGCTGTGAATTGCCTAACATGGATCCTGGGAACCAAACTTGAGTGCTCTTGAAGAACAGCAAGTGTTCTTAGCCACTGAGTCATCTCTTCAGCCTCATTTATATACCCTTTTAAAATAAAACTGTCAGCCAGGTGCCTATAGTCACAACTGCTCCATCTCAAAAGAAATAAAAAAGCTTGTCATATTATGTATACATAAACACAATAAGTCTTTAAAGATTATTTCAACATTTATTTGGTACCTTAATGTTTCTCAATAAAATTTTTATAATTGTTTCTTATAGAGTTATTGCAGATCTTTTGTCAAATGTATTCTTCCTGCTGTATACGGACATTTTATTAGCATATATTAATTATGTAGAATAATGCATCTTATAATAACATTTTCATTTATTTATTTATTTTATGTGTGTGAGTGTTTTGCCTGCAGGTATGTTGGTGTACCAGGTGTGCTTGGTATCCTCAGAGATCAGAAGAGGGTCTTGAATCCCCTGGAACCAGAGCTAAGGGTAGTTGTGAGCTGCCACGTGGGTGTTGTGAATGGAGCTCTTAACCACTTACTCCTCTCTCCAGGACCCATAAGGATATTGTCATACGTGCATATTATGTACTTCCATCATATTCACCCTTATGTCCCTTTAATCTGGCTTGTGCTAGTTGGGTTTTGTCATCCTGACACAAACCTAGATATATCTGGATAGAAGAGACTTCAATCGAGAGCATGCCTCTGTAAGACTGGCTTGTAAGCAAGTTGGCAAGATAGTGTCTTGACTAATGATTGCTGTTGAGACTCTTCCACCCCTGAGCAGGTGGTTTTGACCAGTATAAGAAAATGGACCATTTAGCCAAGTGGTGTTGGTGTTGGTGGTGGTGCATGTCTTTAATTCCAGCACTGGGGAGGCAGAGGCAGGCAGATTTCTATGAGTTGGAGGCCAGCCTAGTCTATACAGAGGGAGCTATAGGACAGCACTAACATCTCTCCTCCAAAAAAAGACAGGGAGAAAGAAACAAGGGAGGAAGGAAGAAAAAGAAAAGGAAGAAGCAGAGAAAGAAAAGAGAGAAAGGAAGAAGAAAAGAAAGAAAAGGGGCTGGAGAGATGGCTCAGTGGTTAAGAACACTGACTGTTCTTCCGGAGGACCTGAATTTGATTCCCAGCATCCACATGGCAGCTAACAACTGTCTGTAATTCCAACATCTGACACCCTTACACAGTTATACATGCAGGCAAAACACCAATTCACATAAAATAAAAATAAATATTAAGAAAAAAAGAAAGGAAGCAAGTCAGAAGCAACACTCTTCCATGGCTTCTGTTTCAGTTCTGGTATCAGGTTCCTGTCCTGATTTCTGTCTGTGATGAACATGACCTGAGATTTTTTAATATATAATAAGTTCTTTCTTCTCCAAGTTGCATTTGGTTATGTGTTTATCACAACAACAGAGACCTATTCAAAGACACTCCTACTGGTCCTCTTCTTCCCAAAAAACCCTTCTGTTTTCATGGTACCCCCCTCAAAACACGGAGGAAATAATGAACAGCAGCCTATGCCCTCTCTCTTAACCTCTGAATCATCTCTCCAGCCCACCTATGCCCTCTCTCAAGTGCTCTGCCAGATTTCCAATCTCTGTCCCTTCTGGAGATTTTTAAAAAGAGTTTGAGACAAGCATTTACTAAATTGCCCAGACATTCTGTGTCTCCGGTTTTGAACTTCTGATTCTTCAGCCTCGGTTTTTCAAGTACTTAGAATTATAGAATGAACTGTTAGAGCTGGCTCATGTCTTTTTTTTTTGTTTTGGAGACAGGTTCTCACATAGCTCATGCTGGATCTGATCCTTTTGCTTCTGCCTCCTGAGTGAAGGGATTACTGGTTAAGGAAATGGTGGGTGCATGATTAGGGTTTCATGCTTGTGAAGCAAACAGTATACTCAATGAGCTATATATTCCCATACCCTTATGACATTAAAAAAATAAGTTTCTACATATCCTTATACCTTCTTAATATATTGTCATGGTAAATTATCATTATTGTTATTGTTTGTTCATTTGTTTGGTTGGTTTTTGAAATAGGGTCTTTTATATCCCAGACTGGCTTGAAACTCGTGTGTATTTGAGGATGACCTTGAATTTCTGATCTTCCTATTTTCACTTTCAGAGTGCTGGATTTTTAGATATGTGTCACCATGCTCAGTGTATAGTGTGCTGGGTATCAAACTCAGGGTTTGTGATTTCTAGGTAGAGCATTCTTATCAACTGAGCTACAGCCTCATCCCTGTTCGTTTATTTATTTATTTGATCTGGGGGTGTATTATATAACCCAGGCTGTTTTGGAATTTAGAGAGATTATTCCTGCCTCTGCCTCTTTAGCACTGGGATTAAAGGTGTGTATCATATTATGTCTGGTTAGTTTTGGCCTTTTGAGATGGTCCCAATATGCAACCAGATAAGTCACAAACTTTTTTTTTTTCTCAGTTTCTCTGTGTAGGCCTGACCTTCCTGGAACTCACTCTTTAGATCAGCCTGGCCTTGAACTCACAGAGATTCACTTGCCTCTGCCTCCCAAGTGCTGGGATTAAAGGTGTGTGCCACCACTACCCAGCTCTAATGTTTATTACTAAGAACAAAGTTTAAGGCTAGCAAAATGGCTTATGTCAGGTCTTGCTTTCAAGCCTATTGTCTTGAGTTTGATCCCCAGAACCCACATGGTTGAAGGAAAGAACTAACTTCCAAAGGTTGTTATTTGGCCTCCACACATATTCTGTGCAATGGGGGTGCACGCACGCGTGCGCACGCACACACACACACACACACACACACACACAATTTCAAAAAAGTTTAAAATTAGGCATAGTTGCTCACAGCTGTAGTCTCAGCATTCATATAACTGAGACAGGAAGATTGCTTAAAGGCTACAGTGAGTTCAAGGACAGCCTTTTCTCAAAACAAACAAAAAAGGAATTAAATTTCTGTTTTATTACTCTGCTAACTAGATGATGAATATTTGAGAGTTCATTATCTTAGTTACTCAAGTTTTGTACATGTTTGGACAAGTTTCACAGTATATTAATTTTTTAAAAGATTTGTTTGTTTATTATATATACTGTATACAGAAGAGGGTACCAGGTGTCATTATAGATGGTTGTGAGCCACCATGTGGTTGCTGGAATTGAACTCAGGTCCTCTGGAAGAACAGCCAGTGCTCTTAACCTCTGAGCCATCTCTCCAGCCCCATTAAGTTTATTTTGTTTGTATTTGCTTCATTTTTTGTTATCTATGCTATTAATTTATAGGGCATTGTCAAATACGCAGTTTAAGGGACTCCCACATTCCTAGTTTGCTAAGAAATATTTTATTTTTGTTTGTGAGCAGGTATTGAATTTTATTAATTGATTCTCCTTCTATATGAGTAGATCAAATTGTCATTTTGCCTGACTTTTACAAATTGTCTAATAATGGATCAGCCTTATATTCTTGGGATAGAGCAAATTTAATAAAATTTTATTTGTTAAAATTTTTAAAGGTGTATGTTCATATATATGTATGTATGTGTAGAGAGAGAGAAAACGGAGCATGGTAGCACACATCTTCAATCTTAGCAACTTAGGAGGCAGAAACAAGTAGATTTCTGGTCTACAGAGAGAGTTCTAGGATAGCCAGAGCTACTCAGAGAAACCCTGTCTCGAAAAACTAAAACAAATTTTTTTTTCCATCTGGGTCTTGCTTTATAGCTCTGGCTGGCATAGAAGTTGTTATATAAACTAGACTATGCTGAAGTTGCTGTGATCCTCCTGTTTCTGGTGAGTGCTACTGTTATAGGCATGTGGCACTGTATTCAGTTATGAGCTCTGTTCTTATTACAGGTGTGCTGGTATATATCTGTAATCCCTGATGTGGGAAGCTGAGACAGGAAGATTCCAAGTTTGAGGCCAGCTTGGGCTACCTAGCAGATCCTGATTTAAAAACCAAAATCAAAATATAGTACCAGACATGCTTCCTGCTATGTTTACAACCTTATTTAGTGAATGAGCCTGGCCTGTAATATTTCTTTCTTGTGCAGTCCTCTTTGGCTTTGGTAACATGGCTATACTGACTTAGGGCCTACTATACTATTTTCTGATACATTTTATACCAGCATATATGTACAGTGATCTCTAATTTTTCTGACATTTGGCAGAACCCACCTGAAGCTTTGTGTGTACCTGTGTGTGTATACTCTTGTCTACTGACTCAATTTCTTTGGTCATCATATAGATATCTTAGCTAAAATTTGGAAATTTCTATGTCTATTTTTCTACTCTATTTTTATTTTCTCTATTGTATTTTTATTTTTTAATTGTATTTTTTATATTTGCCAACCATACAAATTAAAATTTTTGGCAAGATTATGGTTTTCTTAGGGTCACATGTCTGTATGAGCTACATCTGAGATTTTTACCTATGTTTGCCTTTATAAACACATATATTTGTGTTTCAATATGTACTAGGTAGACTTTTAAGGAATAGAAAAATTGTTATGACTATTGATGAATGTTATCAAATTGCTTTCTAGAATTATAGTGATATCAATGGCAACATTATTTTTTAATAATTAGTGAACATATAATTCCATACTGACTTTCTTTCTCTGTTTTTTTTTTTTTTTTTTTTTGAGGCAGAATTTCTCAGTGTGTATTTCTGGCTATCCTGAAACTAGCTCTGTAGGCCAGGCTGGGCTCAAACTCACAGAGATCCATCTGCCTCTATCTCCTGAGGGCTAGTATTAAAGACCTATGCCACTACCACCACCCAGCTCCATACTGACTCTCTTATGTGTCATTGGTAAATTGGTCCTGCTTACATAGACTGTTCTTTTCCTTGGCCATTGGTATACTGAGGCAATATTTACTATGAATATTTTTCCATTTAGCTTCTTTTATGTATTACTGGATGTGAAGGACAATAACAAGAGTTAATTTTGCACTTAACTTTACCACCAAACAAGAGCCTCATAACACTCACGTAGACTTTGTGCTGAGAGTTGACTTGTTATAGGATAGTTACTGCAGCTCAGCAGTAGAGTACTTGCTGGTGGGCAGCCTTTTGAATACAGTCCCCCGGTACCAAAAGCAGAGGAGAGGAGGCAAAACAGATAGAAAAGAGAGAAGATGAAAGAACCAGAAAGGAGGTTGTTAGTTCTCATGTCCTGCCGGGTTACGATAGATAACCAGGGTCTGGGAGCAGACACTCTGCAGAAGCCATGCTTTTGTTTCGAGTCCTTTAATCTCCAGTCTGGGTGTCAGAACCAGGGACAGCTCCTGATGCCTTTGTAGCCCCTCCCCTGGCTTGGGCTCGGGAGAGAGTGGGGAGATGAGGATGTGGGGTTTTCTAGCCTCTTTTCTCTATGCTTTGCTTCTGTCTTTATGTTAGAACACCAATAATCTTCCTAATCCCAATCTTGTGTGCTGGTTCTGACCTTTGCTCCCTCTGCTAACATGGCTTCATCCACCTTTCTTTTATCTCTCCTTTGCATGGTTAATTTCTGCTCATTTTCCCAGGCCTCTAGGAAAATGAGCTTGATTATCCTAGGCCAGATTAGACTCAACTCTTTACAGTTCTTATGACACATTTGTTTCTGTCATTATAGTGGCGCACAGGCATTATCATCTTGATCTAGACTTAGGGGTGTTTAGTCCTTATTACTTTATGTTTGCATTGAGGAACATGGTCTCTCTCCTTTGCTCATTTTTAAGAAGCGGGGGTATGGCTTCTTAACAGATGAGACACACTTTCTTATACAAATCACAAACATCTCTCTGCTTACTTATAGATCAATCTGAATTTTATCATCATTGTTCCTAATTAGTTATTACTAGTTAATGAATACTATACACTATTACTTATTTAGTTGAAATTTTCCATTTAATTACAATGGTTTCTTCATTCTCTCTCTTCCTCCCTCTCCACAACCTCTCTTTTTAAGGGGTCTCTTTGTGTTGCTCAAGCTGGTAGCAAACTCTTGGGGTTCAACAGATTTTCCTACCTTCAGCCCCATGAGTGCTGGGGGTATGGGCATATGCCACCATGTCTATATTCTACAATGACTTAATGTTCAAAAGAAGAAAACACTGATGGAGATATAGGATTTTTTGTCATTCTTGTTTTAATTCTAAAAAATTCTAAGAGGAAAGGTGATTAGACTGATAGACACAGACATAGAGCCTCTTCTGTGTGTTAGCAATGGACTACACAGATGGTGGAGGTCCTTCTCTGTGTTAGCAATGGACTACACAGATGTAGAGCCTCTCCTGTGTGTTAGCAATAGACTACATGGATGTAGAGCCCTTTCTGTGTGTTAGCAATGGACTACAGTGCAAGGATTGAACTGGAGAGAATGAACCAATAGATTTCCAGGAGTGTGTATCAGGTTACTGGATGGCCAGCAAGATGGCTCAGTGTGGCAAAGGTACTTGCTGCCAAGCCTGATGCTCTTAGTTTGATAACTATGACCTACATTGTCCTATGACTTCCACACACATGCTATGGTGTGCACACAAAAACCAAAAATGTAACTTAGTAATTTAAAAAAAAGAGGCACTGGAAGTAGTTTATTAGCTTAAAAAAAACAAAGTATTCTCTGAATTTCCTTATACCACTTTTTTTTTTTTTTTAAATCTGATAGTGAAATTCCTAATGGTGGAGACAGTCTGTAGAAAAACTCTGAAGGTTGGGCCAAAGTTTGACTCCACTGTACACTTTGGAGATCAGTCAGAATGGTGACCAATCCTTTTCCTTAAAGCATAAGGCTGAACCCTAACAAAAGGAAACTTGGGTTCTTAGATAATGCTTCCCACTCACTGAACCCAGGCAAAGGTCTTGCTATTCTCTGAAAGTTGTTGTTTTTAATGCTCTATACGGTTCAGCTAAAGTTAAATTTACTAATCATTATAGGCACATATTTTCTAGGTGCAGGGTGAGGCAGCAATGCATTTGCTATGATCCATCTTTAAGGAACTTACTGTGTGGGAGGCAAATTAATGACAGTGATAGCAGCTGTTACTATGCTCGCATCCTCTTAAGCACTGTTCTAAAAGCCTTTCTTAATAAATCTTCTAATCTTCACAAAAGTCCAATGATATATTATCACCATTTTACACAAGAGAAAACTGAGATTTATCTGGAAAGCTATTATAAACCTCACATATAAATTGGTTTTTAGAGACAGGGTCTCATTATACAGTTCTGACTGTTCCCAAACTCACTATCTAGACCAAGCTGGCTTTGAACTCACAGACAACCACCTGCCTCTGTTTCTCCAGTGCTGGGATTAAAGGAGTGTACCACCTCACATAGTTGAAGCATACATTCTTTTATCTAATGTAAGACCTATGACTCACAGTCTGCAGGCAAGGGCACAGCACTCAGTGTTTTAACAAGCCCTCCAGGTAACTGTTATGATTGCTGTTTGAGAAATTCTACTGAAAAGAAGCTAGGCATCCTAAAAATGGGTGTCATTTGTATCACACTAGTAAGGTCTGCACATGGTCCATCTCCTAAGTCTTAGGCCTTTGCATAGCATCTGGTATAAAGCAGACTTTGAAAATACATAGGAGCTGGGTCTGGTGACACACAGCTTTCATCCTAGCACTTGGGAAGCAGAGGAAACTGGATACTGTGATTGGAGAACAACCTGGTCTACAGAACAATTCTCAGGCCAGTCAAAACTACATACTGACCCTGTCTCAAAATGTGTGTGTGTGTGTTTGTGTGTGTGTGTGGGTGTGTGTGTGTGCTCGAGCACGTGATGTTTGAGCTGGATCTCACTATAATTATCCCCTCAGTGCAGCAGACCAAATGGGAAGGATATGCCCAGTGATGTGTGAGATTACCGAGGAAGTAGGTGTGATGTTTCTTGTATGAAGAGTACTCATGCAAGGAACTATGAGAATGACGGGGAATAATTTTGAAAGTGCCTCAGGAGGCAAACATGTCAAGACACAGTTAAATAGGGCAAATGGGCAGGGGAGACAGGAACTGACATTTGTGGTATGAAGATGCATTCGTTAAGACAGGACAAGTGCATAAGTCTCTGTGGGGGAAAGGAAAGGGTTAGGTTTGGATTTAAAGAGTTAGATCCAGTTGGAGCTGTCCAGCACACAGTAGGAAATACAAAGCAGCTAAGTGGTTAGATATAAATACTTGGGCTTCAAGAGTGGATGAAGCCAGGAAGGGGAGAGTAGATATAAAACTCAGGTTGGAACTACAGTGAACAAAATAACAGCCATTATTAAAGAAAGCTGTACAGGACAAGCACTAGGAGACTTAAGAAAAAATGAAGATGCCAAGTAAAGTTTTGTTTTGTTTTGTTTAAGAAGAAGATGCATAGTGTCAGATGCTACAGAGAAATAATGGAAAATTAGCCTTTGGGTTTGACACAAAACATCACTTAAGTGATTTGATAAGAGCAAAATTCTGTAGATGAAAAAGCGGAGGCAGGTGCTTCCCCGGATCTGCAGATAGAGAGCTCTGTTTCTACACTTGAGTTGAAACTGTGACATCTTCCAGAGTAGGCAGGGTCTCTAAACACATCTGTGGTCTCAGCGCCCGGCAATCGGCCTGGAAGAGAGGGTGGCGTCAGTGAGATCAGCGACTAGGGACGCAGAAATACTGACTTCGCAGAGGCAGCCAAGACTTAAAAGGATGAGGGTGATTGGGAGAGGTGGGAGGCAGGGCCCCTGGGTGATGGAGGGGAAGAGGGCCGGGGAGTGAGGTGGGATGCAGGCTCTGTGCCGAGGGCGGGGGGTTGCGGGTAGGTTCCCAGGGACCCGGTTAGGAAAAAGACAGGGCCCCAGGCTGCAGCCGGAGAAGGGGTGTCTCCCAGCCCCGCCCCATTTACGCCACTGCGCGGTTCCGCCACCGGAGCCCTCCCGCCAGGCTGCACGGCTGCGGGTGGCCGCCAGGGGCCGCTGCATGGGCCCCGCGCCCCCGCCCCTCTCCATTGGCCTTTGTTGCCGTCGAGCGCCCCGCTTGACTCGTTCCCGTCCGCCCCCTGGGCCCATCGGTCGCGCCTGCGCACTGGCAGCTACTCGGGCGCTCGCAGGGGGAGCTGCTGCAGGCTCCGCGGCGGCGGCAACGGAGGCTGCGGGGGCGACGGCGCGAGCGGCCGGGCTTCGGGGGGGAGCCGAGCCCGGCCCGGGAGCCCGAGCAGTGCAAGTGCGAGGCACTTAGGCCCTTCACGCTGGACTCCTCAGTCTCCCGGCCGCCTGTCCTCCATACGGGTATATGGGATGGAAGCGGGACCCTCGGGAGCAGGTAAGGGCCCTCCGGAGCCGGGAGCGGTGTGTGTTCCAAAGCCCTGGGGGTGCTCCCGCGGGAAGAGCATGGTTCCAGAGTGAGGGGAGAGGCTCTCCGGGGATGGGGGGCCCATTTTGAAGGGGGCTGTGTGCAGTTCCGGCAGAGAGCCTTGTGAAGATCTGAGACCCGGGCTGTTTGTCCTAGGAAGCAGTGTGCAGTCCTAAGGCTGGGAAGTAATCCGGGAGAAGGGCCTGAATGCACCGGAGTCCTTCTGTGAGGTCTAGGGAGGCCTATGGGGAGGCCCGGCAGGTGGCAGGGGGGCGGGCTCCAGGTGTCCAGGAGCAAAGGGGGGTGACACAGATGGGCCTGCAACTGCCGCCTGCCAGGGGCGGGGGCTCGGCCGTGCTGGGCTGGGCTAGGCTAATGTCTCCAGGGAGAAGGCGCCAGAGCTGGTCTCTGTGCTCCGCCCTAGCTGGGCCTGAAGCGGGGGTGAGGGTCAGGGGGCAGTGGGTGGGGATCTAGCCCAGGGATTTCCCCCTTATGCTGGGGACTTGAGTGGTGGCGCGGGAGCATGCGCGGAGGTGCCAGCCTAAAGGGCTGCCCTCTGTGGTGGGGGCGTGGCTGTTCGAATACCCCTACCCCTCCTCTGCCCTGTTTGGCTTGGGAAAAGGAGCGCACTGATGTGTGCATTCGCTCTTGGATTTTGTTGGCAGAGTACAAATGGAAATTACCTTCATCTCTGTCTTGGGGTCTCTGACACTTGGTCCTTAAGCCCCGCAGTAGCAGTTTGCCAAAGAATGGGTTGAGGTAAACTGCCAGAGTGCCTTTTTCTGCCACATGAGGAAAGACTGGGACCGAAGCCACGCTTTGGGAGCTGATTCTCCCTGAAGATAGGCCTTAGAAAAGTGTTGGTTACTGGGAGACCAGGCCCACATGCTTTTCAAGTCTCTAGACCACTACTGAGGAGCGATGGTCCTTTCCTTGAACTGGCTCTTTATGTTACAGTGTAATCTCTCTTTATTTCTGTGACTCCTGTTTTCCAGTGAATCTTTTCTTAAGTCAGGGGCATATCATTAGACCCAAGGTTGCCAAGAAGTCTGTCTGATAGAAACAAGTTGTTGGAGGTGAGGCATGATTATAGCATTGACCCTGATAGTTGCCCTCAAGTATTCTTTCCTATTTATGGACAGGAATAAAGTATATAAGAGTAGAGAAGAAACTGAGGCAGGACTGCCTAGAGTCCTCAGGATGGGCTATAGACTTATGATACCTTTTGTGCCCTAGGTCTCTTACTCTGTAGTAGGAAGGGTACTCAGGGCCCAGAATCCTTTAGGCTACCTCTTAACTACCTCCTCCACTTGGTGTGAGGATGGCAACAGGATTTTTGTTTAGATTCATTTTTTTAAAGACTTTGGGAAGCAGCTTTGTTTTTTTCAGGCCAATGATATTGATCTGAAAACTCTCCCAAGTCTCTGATTCAATCATCTGTGATGTGTAGTGACTGTCTTCCTCCAGACACAAATAGCCTTGTAAGGTAGAGTGCAAATTAAGCTTTCGAGGTTGGAGACTACTACCAGCAACCTGTGGACCAAAGAAGGAAAGTTAGACCACCCACATCCAAGACACACTGATGAAGACTGCTGTCCTAGATGACTAATCACTTTATTTTGATGAATGCCTAGTGGATTCTGCGATGATGAAGAAATGAATTTGTTTGTTACAAGAAAGAAGCGTCTAGAGCTGGACCATGGGACTCAGTTGTATTATTGAGAAATTGTTAGTGGCATGGGGTTTACTTCATCAAAAGATGTAATAAATTCAGGCTGGGAACTCTGATAGAAACCCCATAACTGCTTCCTTCTGTGGAAGATGTTGAAGGGTTGCTCTGAGAAGACTCAAACCAAGGCCATGTTGCTCCTGTCCAGATGTGCCTTTGATGTGCAGGTGTGTTCAGGCATGTGGACTGGCGTGGAAGTGTCCTGAGGGTGGAGACACTGTCCGACTTATCTGTGGCAGCAGCAGTTCTCCAGTTTGTGGAGGCCCTGACACAGAGTGCTTGTTTATTAATTGAATCAGATTACATTCAAGTGTGAACATATGGTTAAACTCATGTGCATATTCTGTAATTTGTGTCTATGCATGTGGGTGTTTAATGTTTGTGGACAAATGTTTTTGGAGAGATTGATCGCCTAGTCTTTTCTTACTCACACCTACCTTACCAAGGGTCCGTGCCCTCTGAGTCCGCAGTCAGTCCTGAGCTTGAGCCTTGAGCTCTGTTACTTTTCCTTCTCTGTGCTGCTTGGGGATGGGGGAGGGGGAGTGTCATTTTCAGGGCCCCTCCCTTCTTGCTTTTGTCTGCAGGGAAGGGCCCCGCCCCTTTCCCCCTAGGCTGGAGCTTTGTCCTCTGTGCTGGGGCCCTCATCTGCATCACAAAGTGGCCGTCTGTCCCTGTCTGGGTCTGAGGGGAAGTGTCTTCTTTTCTCAGACTGAGAGCTGGGGGGCAGGGTGAGGTTGGGGAGTGGAGCCACTGCACAGCTGTGGAGCTTTCCAGGGGATAGAATGGTGGAGAGGTAGTTGCTTTCTCCTGCTTCCTTCCTTAGTTTGGGGGTGAAATGGAGGTACATTCTCCATTTTCCCTGGATCCTGGGAAGGAGTGTGCCCTAAGGCACTGGTATGCTGTCCATTTCTGGGGCCGAGAAAGCTCTGAGGGGGAGTGTCCTATCCCATTCCCTATCATTTCTGTTCAGCTCCTAGGATTAGGGGGGATGTCTTTCTCCCAGGATTTGCCTCCCCATCTAGGAGACAAAAGGTGAATGGAGTCCCAGAATTTGGAAGGGAAAGATATCCTGCTACCAAAGGGGACAGATGCCTCTCCTGTATAGGGTTTATGATTGTTTGTGACGGTTGCAACCATGTTTGTGTGGTTGTATACTCTTGTGGTATACTTGTGAATGTGCTTGTTCCTTATTTCATATGAGTATACTGAGTACCTGTGCTAATGCCTGGCGTTTGCTTGAGTTGTGATCAAGTCAAGTATGGTCCCTTCTTTTGAAACACGGAATAGAGGATGGTGAGCAGTGTGTGTAGAACCGTAAACTCGAAAGGGCTAGGTTGTAGGTGATAGGAATGTTTGTCTGCCAGTGGGATCATCTGCAATATATGTTCTATTCTTTCTGGGGTAGGTGTGAGTAGTTCAGCTGGGTTCTGATGGCTTTTGCCTTTGGGTTGGACTAGGGTTTTCCTCTGCAGAAAGGGCGTGGAGCTGACCTGACTGGTGGTTAGAGGGAGCCCTTCTGCTTTGGGAAGTGTATAGCCCTCACACTTGGTTCTGGCCTCTTCCTCACACCCTTGCTCAAGATGCCCTCCATGCTCCCCTACCTTCTTTCCTCCCCTGAGCCTTTCCTGTCCATTAAGGAGGAGGTTCCGGGCTAGTTTATCCCCCCTTCTCCCCCTCCACCTGGCCTGGTCCTCTACTGGCAAGAACTATAGTAGCAGAGGACAAAGGCTTCACTTAGACAGACAGACAGACAGACACAGCTGGAAAATAAGACTGGGAGTAGCAGTCATGCTGACCTATCCTAGCTCTTTCCCTCTGTGTTGAAATTGTTCTCCTGCTGTCAGGACCCTCTGTGTGGGAAGATTTGTGAAGTGTGGAAAGTGTCTTCCTCTCTGTTCTTCCTCCTTCCCAGAAGCCTCTAGCTCCTTCTTTATGCAAGCTTTGCCCCTCTTTCTTCTTCCTTCATCTAGACAGTCCTTTCCTTTCCCCAACTATCTAGCCCTACCTGTAGCCCTCACACCTTTTTTCTTGTGACCTCTAGATCTGGCCTTTTCTCCTACCCCTGCCGGCCTCTCTTCATTTCCTTAGTCTCCAGATGCTATCCATACCTTTAGCCCTCCAGCTCCAAGCACTCCACATAGTAGCCCTGCCTTGCCATCCCAGCCTGGCTTCCTTGAGATCTTTCTCTTATCCACATTAACAAACGGTGTAGTTACAAAGTCCTGATGCCATTTTGTGTTCTGGATGGTGATGAGTAACGTGAGCTTCTCAAAGCAGAAAATAGAAGAACATTCTAATCTGCCAGATACCTGGTAGAGATAGGTGGCTCAATCTAGAATAGAGAGAAGAAAGGGTTCTTCCCCTTCCTGTGATAGGATTCATTACACATTTACTTGATGAAGGGTGAAACAGATTGCTCATGGTCCCTTGCTTGGCCTCTCCCAGGAGATTTCCTCTTAGGGTCAGAGAAATCAGTGCTCTCCCTGGCCCATTTGGGTAAATCCTCACCTTTTATCTCCTTGGTAAATCGAACACGCTGGGAATCCATGAGGGGCTTGGGTTGCTCATCTATGTTCCTGATGTCCAGTACCTCACACATGAACTCTATTACTGGCTGTGCTTTGTAGAAGGCAGTGGCTGAAGAAAGGTTTAAAACAAAAATAAAAATGGAGCAAACTCTTGGGAAAACCAATGAGCCTGGCTGGAAATGTCTGAGCCAGTGGAAGGAAGCCCCCTGCTGGCTTAAGAAACTGGAAAGAGGGGCTGGAGAGATGGCTCAGCGGTTAAGAGCACCGTCTGCTCTTCCAGAGGGCCCGGGTTCGATTCCCAGCACCCACATGGCAGCTAACAACTGTCTGTAGTTCCAGTTCCAGGCAAACACCAAGGCTAATAAATAAATAAAGTTTAAAAAAAAATATTAAAAAAAAAAAAAGAAACTGGAAAGAGACTCATACTCCCTGGTCCTCTGGGGCCAAGAGGCCTTGTGCTTTCACTGATCACAGTAGTTAGAAGATCTCCACTCTGTCCTTCCTCACTGGCCTCTTTGTCTTAATAGCTGCAGGTGCCTACCTGCCTCCCCTGCAGCAGGTGTTCCAGGCACCTCGCCGGCCTGGCATTGGCACTGTGGGCAAACCAATCAAGCTTCTGGCCAATTACTTTGAGGTGGACATTCCTAAGATTGACGTTTACCATTACGAGGTGGATATCAAGCCAGATAAGTGTCCTCGCAGAGTCAACAGGTGAGTGATGCACACGAATGGTACCAAATCTAGTTTATTAAGCAGGGAAAGAGGGCGTGTTGGCTAAAGAACACTATGTATAGCACCTAGTACATTCCAGCGTTTGTTGAAATGGATGAGTAGTAAGAATGAGACTTAGGTAAAGGAGCTGATAGAGAAGTCAAAAGGCACGTCAGAGATGCCAGGAATAAGAGTAGGAGAATGTTGTGGGATGCATAATTGGAGGGATTAGTCTTGGAATAAGCAAATTAAACTTTTATTATTACTTGAAAACCATAGTCACAATTTAAAAAAGTGAAAAAAATTATTGTCCCCAGAACATTTTAAAATAGTCTTGAGAATATGTTTAGATATTTTGTGTATGTGTAAGCATATACATATGTAATATTAATGTACAATCTATATACTTTGTTCTATATTGTTCGTCCATTTTCCTATTTTGATATATATTTTGGAAAATAGTATGTATTAGTATGTGTAGATCTGCCTCATTCTTTTGTGTAGCACCATAGATATTCCATGGGATGATCATATATATACCTTGCTTGATGTATTAAGGGGTATTTAGATCGAGTCTAAACTTTTGCTACAAGATTGAAATTGTTAAATATTATATAAAGATACATATTTTCACTGAGTGTGATTGTATCTGTAAGATAAAATCTTAGGAGTGGATTGCTGGTATAAAGACTGTTTAAATTGAGACAGTGTCGATAGAGGCAATGTCACCTAGGATGTCAGAATATGATTTTCAAGCTACATTGTAGACCTGCCAATCAGAAGCTGATTTTAATGAAATCTCCTGGCGATTCATAGAAATATTGAAGCTGGAGAAGTACTGCCATAAAGTAGACATTAGGAATGAGCATAGTAGATGGAACATTGCCTGAATCTTGAACGGTTTCCAAAAACCTGAAGTGATATACTCAGCTTCCATATGCCATGTCTGTCTTCCACAGGGAAGTGGTGGAATACATGGTCCAGCATTTCAAGCCTCAGATCTTTGGGGATCGTAAGCCTGTGTATGATGGAAAGAAGAACATTTATACTGTCACAGCACTGCCCATTGGCAATGAGAGGGTAAGACTTGGGATGAGGCCAGGCTGTGATGGGTGAAACAGAGCTCATGGAAGCCCACAGTCATCTAGTCCAGAGATCCTTTTTTTTTTTAATGTGCTGAAAAGTGTTTTGGGGACATGGTGGCTCATGGTTGGCACTTAGTGTACTGTGTGCCTGTCCCCAAACAGACTAAGAGTGAGCTTAAAAAATAGACTCAAAGGATTTCCTTCCAGGTTGAGAGGGCACTGAAAACATCATCCTTGGGAAGAGGGGTGTGGGTTTTTTTACTCTGTAGTTGTTTTGTTGTTGTTGTTGTTGTTTTGGTTTTTTGTTTTGTGAGTCCTTGTGACTTTAAAGAAGAGATGGCAGATTTGTGGAATGGGAGACAGTGAGTGGGGCAGGAGAACTAGTCTGTGGGAATGTGACAGTATCTTTTCTCCTGTTTAATGTTTTGAAGGTTGACTTTGAGGTGACAATCCCCGGGGAAGGGAAAGATAGAATTTTTAAGGTCTCCATCAAATGGCTAGCCATTGTGAGCTGGCGTATGCTGCATGAAGCCCTGGTCAGTGGCCAGATCCCTGTGCCCTTGGAGTCTGTGCAAGCCCTGGATGTGGCCATGAGGCACCTGGCATCTATGAGGTACTGAGGATAGTTATTCTCTAAGCTACAGGTTTTGGCAAAACTGCTGTTGGGGGAGGAGGGAGTGAGTACGTATTAAGGTCCCACAGTGTATCACTGGGAAAAAGAAACCGAAGCCCTACCATGTGTCAGGCAAGTATATATATGTATATAAATACATTTAGATGGTTAGATCCCTGGCCCTATCCTTAGATACTATTTTGGCCTCAGTCCATCTATCCCTGCAGAGCAGATAAAGGGTAGAAACTTGCACAAGGTCAGTCTTACTATTGGCCCAAGAACAGAGCTGGCATTAAAGCCCTGGTGTCCTGCCTTCCAGGCCAGGGCTCCTCCGTGCCCAGGATGCCTCACAGGGTGGGGGCCTGTGCCCGAGGGACCAGTTCTCTGCCTGTCCCTGCCAGGTACACCCCTGTGGGCCGCTCCTTCTTCTCACCGCCTGAGGGCTACTACCACCCGCTGGGGGGTGGGCGCGAGGTCTGGTTCGGCTTTCACCAGTCTGTGCGCCCTGCCATGTGGAAGATGATGCTCAACATTGATGGTGAGTTGGGAGAGCTATGGAGCCAGGGGCACCCTAAATCCAGTGACCACACTCCCAGCCTCATCCCTCCCAGCTCTGCAGCCACTCTTCTAGTCTAATGCTGCACTCCCGTCCCCATCCTGGTACCCCATGAAGAAGAGGGTATACACTGTAATACCTTCATTTTTCTTTTTTTCTGAAAGAATCCGAGCCAAACTATCTCTCCCCTGTCCCCACAGTCTCAGCCACTGCCTTCTACAAAGCACAGCCAGTAATAGAGTTCATGTGTGAGGTACTGGACATCAGGAACATAGATGAGCAACCCAAGCCCCTCACGGATTCCCAGCGTGTTCGATTTACCAAGGAGATAAAAGGTGAGGATCTACCCAAATGGGCCAGGGAGAGCACTGATTTCTCTGACCCTAAGAGGAAATCTCCTGGGAGAGGCCAAGCAAGGGACCATGAGCAATCTGTTTCACCCTTGACAAGTAGTGTGTGTATCTCAGGCCTGAAGGTGGAAGTGACCCACTGTGGACAGATGAAGAGGAAATATCGAGTGTGTAATGTCACCCGCCGCCCTGCTAGTCATCAGACGTAAGTTGGCAGCATTGGGGAGCATGATCGATTGGGAGCAGAGGGCTAAGCTCTGTAACCCACTCCCTTCTCATGTTTGTCCTTCAGAATAAGACTTGTACTGGCCTGTGCTTGGAGATAGGTGATGAGAATCTGGCACCCTCTCCCCGACCTTCCTAGATTATTTGATTATCCCCATGAGTTTTACCTTCTTGATCTCTTGGTTTACTCTTCGGACATTTGCTATAAAACATGCATGGTCCCCCAATTACTTTTGGGTCTGTAAATATAGGACATTTCAATTTATTCTTTCTCCTGGAAAAAAAAAAAGAAGCTAAAGGCAGGATCCCTGGGTTAGCTGTAGGAAAATCATCAGATTTCATCTTCTTTCTTAATGCCAGGCTATGTTGGACTTTTATCTTTAGTATCTATTCTATTCAGGCTTTGGAAATACAGGTGAGTCAGATAGGGCTGAGTATTTGGAACTTGCCCATCAAATCTTTGGCTTTTCCAGAAAAGCCTTGTAGCAGTTGCATCCCCATGAGTGTAGTGAGTGATCAAAGAGGATGTGCAAGGTCTGAAACCTTCTTTGGTTGGGGATATAGAGAGAGGTGGGGTTGGATGCTGAATTGTAATACTTCCTTCCCTCCCTCCCTCCAAACAGGTTTCCCCTGCAGCTGGAGAGCGGACAGACTGTGGAATGTACTGTGGCACAATATTTCAAGCAGAAATATAACCTTCAGCTCAAGTATCCCCACCTGCCCTGCCTACAAGTTGGGCAGGAACAGAAGCACACCTATCTGCCCCTTGAGGTAAGACTGCCAGAGGATGCCTCGGCTGACGCTGAGTATTGGGTCTGTTAAGCCCATCACAGTCTTCCTCATTTTGAAGTCTGGAAAGATGAGGTTCAAGGAAGGTTAAAGGTTATATTCATATGAAATATAGACTTCCTACTTGCTAAATTCTTCTCTTATCCCATCTTTTGTACTTGTTTACTTTATTCATCCATTTATTTAAGGCAAATCTCCCACCCAGGGTAGAACATTTATTGTTTGTTTCTTTAAGACAAGTCTCTGGCCCGGGGGTGGTGGGGTGGTGTGTGTGTGTGTGTGTGTGTGTGTGTGTGTGTGTGTGTGTGTGTGTGTGTAAGAGTGAGAGACACGCAAATGTGCATTTATTTATTTGAGACAAGTCTCCAGGCTGGCCTTGAACTCATGTTTAGACAGAGATGACTTTGAATTTCTGATCCTCCTGACTCCACCTCCCAGGGGCTGGATTCTAGACGTATACTACCACACTCAATTTATGGGGTGTTAGAGGTTGAACTCAAGGTTTTAGGCACTCTAGGTAAGCACTGTACCAACTGAGCTATGTCCTTAGCCTTATATTTATTGTTTTCTGATTGGTCAGCACAGAGATTTCAGATGTTCACACATGTTATCTCTTAATTTCTCTTCTCTGCTGTCTACAGTTAGGGGTAATGAGTTACCTAGAAATACCATTATATCTTATTCTGAAGAAAATGGAGACAGTTCCCTGTAATGTAAATCTCGGTTCCCCAGTGGTTAATGTGCTCTCTTCTGGGAAAGTTTTTGTTTGTTTGTTTAAGATTTATTTATTTATTATGTGTACAAGGTTCAGTCTGCATGTATGCCTGCATGCCAAAAGAGGACACCAGATCTCATTACAGATGGCTGTGAGCCACCATGTGGTTGCTGGGAATTGAACTCAGAACCAGTGCTCTTAACTGCTGAGCTGTCTCTCCAGCTCTCTTCTGAGAGTTTTAAATCCCAGATTTTTCATGTCTTTGTACTTCATAGACCTTTGAAGTACAGCAGTCAACAAGAGGACAGTATAAGTCGTAGAATAGCAGTGTGAAGTCTCTAACTGCCTTATTCTCTGGCCTAGCATGTGATCATGAAGCATGGTCAGCGTACCAGTAGGATAGGCATCACCTGAGCTTGTTTAAAATTCAGAATCTCTGTCTACAGCTAGAGTCAGAACTTGTTCTTTAGAGTTGGAGGTACAGTCTCATAGATTCCCCACTTACTCCAGCAGCGGAGGTTGGGCTGCTTCTGTGAACTTAAAGCTTTCTTTGAACTCTTAGGGTTCCAGAACCTACTCCAAGAAAGTGAAACAAAAACTCTGGCTTGTTTTATAGCAGTTGGTGTGCAGAAAGTGGGATGAAGGCAGTATGTTCTTGGAGGTATAAACTGAGGTCTTTAGGGACAGTTCCAGCTAAATTGATATGTCCTGCAAGCTGAAATTTTTAAACAATGTTATCTATGTGAAACAGTAGTTTTCAAGTTGATTCATTTATATAGTTATATACCTTGATTCGTATTGTTGCTTATTTAACAAATATTTATTAAGCTCATAATATATGTTATATATAGTTTTAGGTACTAGAAACACAGATATCAAACAGATTAAGTTCCCTCTTCTCATGAAACTTGTATTCTTGTACAATGACAGACAACACATTGATAAACACGTAGATAGTTTTGAACTGTAGTGAGTGCTGTAAAAGTAGTGACACAGGCCAAGGCTTAGAAGTAAGGATTAGAAGGGTCAAAGGACCATTTCAGTTGTTGTTGTCGGCCTCAAGTGTGGTCTCTTTTAGGAGACATCTCATCTGAGTCCTAAGTTAGTGCCGCCATCCTTGTAGTGATAGAGGGACAGGCTTTCTTGGCATAAGGCACAGCTGCTAAAGCTCTACAGCAGGACAGTCTGCGTCCTTCTGAGGAGCAGAGGGCTGTATATGAGGGGTAAGTAAGTAATAGGAGGTAATGTGAGAAAGGCAGAGGGCTAGATTATATTGGACATTGTGGAGAATTTTAAAACATTTTAAAACCTTTATCAAGACTGACATAAAAATATGACAATGTATAATTCAGTGGTTCTTAGTATATTTACAGAATCATGCAGATGACTATTTAATTTCAGGATGTTTTATTACCCCCAGAAGAAAGCCTGTACTTCTTTTCTCTAATAGTTCCTAGCATCCATTAAGCTATTTTCTATCTCTGGATTTGCCTGTTTTGGATGAATTATATAAACAGAATCATACAGTCTATGTCCTTTTGTAAATGACTTCTCTTCTTCCTTCTTTTTTTCCCCCCAGAGACAGGTTTCTCTGTATAGCCTGGCTGTCCTGAGCCTCACTCTGTAGACCAGGCTGACCTCAAACCTTTATCTCGAACTTACAGAGATCCGCTTGTCTCTGCCTCCTGAGTATTGGGATTTAAGGCTTGCACTACCATGCCTGGCTGTGAATGGTTTCTTTCACTTAGCTTAATTGTTCCAAGATTCATCTTCATTACTATGAGGGTTTTCTTCCATTATGTGGATACATCATTTTGTTTCTTCAGCATTGACGGGCATTTGGCTTTCCACTTTTTGGCTGATAGAAAAAAAAATACTGCTGTAAGAATATTTGCTTGTTTGTCTGAATACATTTTCATTTCTCTTGAATACATACATATGAGTGAACTTATACATAACTATTTAACTTCCTAAATGCTGCCAGACTTGGTTCCCATTTTGTAGTCCTGTCAACAGTGAATGAGGTTCCAGTTTCTAGTCAGGAGGGGTTTTATCTTAATTTTATTGGGAATCCATGGACGGTTGAGGTAAGAAAATGTGATGTATTTGAAGCTCCAGAGCTAGGAACTAAAAATAGCCAGTGCCACCATCGTAGGTTTTTGTTTTCCTTAAGTAGTTATTCCGTCCATTGAGACTCAGCAAAATCAAATGCTCATGAGCAGGGCAGTTCATTCCTACATTAATCTTTTCTTTTTCAAATTATATTCAGCTGTGTAGAACATAAAAGTTACCATTTTATCCATTAGTGTAGAGTTCTGACATTAAGCATATTGCTGTTTCACTCTCATCATTGTCTGTCTCCAGAAAATTTTCCTCCTCTGGAACTGGGACTATACCCATGAAGGACCAACTCCCACTCAGCCTTAGCAGCCTCTGTTCTATTTTCTCTTTCTAGGAATTGACTACTCCTCTAGGTTCTTTATGCAAGTGTGAGCGTATATTCATCCTTTTTGACTGGCTTATTTCACTTAGCATGATGTCCTGAGGGTTCTCCACATTGTGGTATGTTAGGATTCTCTTCCTTTCTAAAGTGTAACACACTTCTGTATGTGTGCACCATATTTGGTTTATATTGTCTTCAGGGTTGTCCACATTGTGGTGTGTTAGGATTATCTTCCTTTCTAAGGTGTAACACACTTCTGTATGTGTGTACCATATTTGGTTTATATTTTCTAATGCTGGTGAACACTTGAGTAGCAACTGTGTAAATAATGCTGCTATGAAAAAGATGTATGAACACCTGTCCACTTTGCTTTCTCTTTGAGTACATACCCAGAAGTGGAGTTGATGGTTCATATGGTAATCATATATTCAATGTTGTGAGGAATCTCAATACCATTTTCCACAGTAGCTGCCTCACTGTTTTGTATTCCCACCAGCACTACCCAGAGCTCCAGTTTCACAGAAGTCCTTCTTTAGTTTTCTGGCAGTGTTTCTTCTGAAGCTGTCCCTGCCTGTGGAGTGCCACTATTTGAAGGCATCTTTAGGAAAGTAAAGTCCATCAATCCTGGGTACTTGTGTGTTTTATTTCAAATGTGGAATTTAAAAGCAGGTGCCCTTAGCCTGGCTCTTCTTCCTGTTGTTTATTGAACTCTGGGGCTAGAACTAAAGTCAGAATATTGGCCATGCAGAACAAGTCACACATTTTCTTGACTTTACAGCATCTTGGGACAGCTAGTGATTTTTATTTGTTTTTATTCATAGCTGAGATGAAAGAAGTTGAGTCTCAGAGCAGTTAAGAGATGAGCCCAAGGTAACATCATTTAGAAGTACAGAGCTTCACTTCAAACACAAGTCTTCTGAGTCCACTTGGCTTTATACTCCATTACAAGCTTTCCTGCTTCATTAGAAATTAGTCTTATTGTCACTTGGCATTGTTTCTTTTATTTGTTTTAAGATTTACTTATTTATTTATTTGATGTGCACTGGTAGTTTTACCTGTATATATTCTTGTAAGGGTGTCAGATCCCTTGGAACTGGAGTTACAGACAGTTGTTAGCTGCCATGTGGTTCCTGAGAATTGAACTCAGGTCCTCTGGAAGTGCAGCCAGTGCTCTTAATTGCTGAGCCATCTCTCCAGCCCCTAAGCATTGTTTTTGATCTCCATGTTGCATGCAGGACAGAGGAATCAAGTAGCAGGATGTTCTTCATACTGACAAAGAACACTGCCAGCCAATAGAATAGTGAATAGTGATTTCTGTGACTGGAGATACAGCTCAGTCGGTAGAGTGCTTGCTTGCTTAGGATGCATACAGCTATGAGTTCAGTCTTTAAACATACACCCCCCCCACTCCTCCATCCCCGACACACACACACACACATTCACGCACACAAAAGAAAAAAGGAAATAATGATTCTTCTGCTTTCTATACCTCATGGCTTCAGGAATTTCTAGCTGTTTCTGCTCCTCCTGGTTGGTTACAAATGAAGCAGCATACTTCCTGCCACCATTGGAGAGTTGCCATAGAAATCTGATTTGCTTATATTATATTGGGTTTTTAATATTCAGAAGAGCTATGTACTCATTCTTTGGGTAAATAATAATGTATGCTATAATTTCTGAGTGCAGTGTTCCAGAACTGTGCTCAGCTCTTGAAGTGTTTTATTTAATTTCTAGACACCCCGTGGGATTGTAATTATTCTTATTTAATACACAAGACCCAATCACAGACCTGGATCCCAAACTCTAGGTCACAGTGAATTTTTGTATAAAGGACTCTGTTCTTCCCCCATTTTTGATAGCTAAGGTGTTGTATAAGGATAGGCTGTGCCCAGGCCATAACTACTTGTCCCCTCATTTCCTCAGGTCTGTAACATTGTGGCTGGGCAGCGGTGCATTAAGAAGTTGACTGACAACCAGACCTCAACCATGATAAAGGCTACAGCTAGGTCGGCCCCAGACAGACAAGAGGAGATCAGTCGCCTGGTCAGTGGGACTGCTGAGCAGTGCATGCTTGTTCACTCAGCCTTTGGGGCCCATGGTAGCATAGATGCTTTAATGTCTGGTCCAGCAAGGCCTTCCTTCAGGAAAACCTGCCTAAATTTGTCTGAGACTTTGCAGGGCTGCTCTTGCTTCTTGAACCTTTAATCACTTTCTCTTTTTGCCTCCTTTCTAACTCAGCTCCCGTTCGTACTTCTACTCTCTTCATTTTCTATCTCTCCCACCCCCATTTAGGGCTATTTTTTGGCAGCCTCAACCTCTCTTCAGGGCTCTCTCCTTGGGACCCAGAACGTGAGCAGTATTGCCAAGCTGCTGGTCTCCTGAGATCCCCTTCTTTTGCCCTGCAGATGAAGAATGCCAGCTACAACTTAGATCCCTACATCCAAGAATTTGGAATCAAAGTGAAGGATGACATGACGGAGGTGACGGGGCGAGTGCTGCCGGCGCCCATCTTGCAATATGGCGGCCGGGTGAGCAGGGTCAGGGCCAGACAACATCTCCGGGGCATATAGGGGGCAGCTTAGGGGATTTTGCTCCCTTCTCACATGGCTTTACTGAGGCTCACCTGAGCGCCCCCTCTGCCTGTCCCTAGAACCGGGCCATTGCTACACCCAACCAAGGTGTCTGGGACATGCGTGGGAAACAATTCTACAATGGGATTGAGATCAAAGTCTGGGCCATCGCCTGCTTCGCACCCCAAAAGCAATGTCGAGAAGAGGTGCTCAAGTAAGGAGAAGAGTTGGGTTGGGGGTGGGTGGGTGGGAAGGATCCCAGAGATGTTGATTCCACACCCTCCAGGAGGTTTGATTGATCTGTCATCTGCCTTTTCTCTTTTAACTCTGTCTACGTTGTTTTTTTCTGACTCACAAATTTTTGCCTATTAATTTTTGTGCATCTGTGGTCAGAAGACTTCAGGAGCCGTATCTATATCAGAGATGAATTTTAGAGTATGACTCTCCCAAGGGAGGCCTGAGTCATTGTATTGCTCTAATTAGCATAATTGGTAATAACTATAATGTTTATGCTAACATTACACTTAAGTGACTAATTTATGTTTTTTCATCTTGATAGTGAGTAGGTGGTGCCTTAGTTGTTTTTTATTGCTATAATAAAACACCACAACCAAGTCAACTTATAAAATAGTTTATTGGTCCTTACAGTACCAGAGGATGAGTCCATGACCATCGGGGCAGGGACATGGCAGCTTATGGTGCTCACTGAGCAATAGCTGAGATCTTACATCTGATCAAGCAAGAGAGGGAGCGAACTGGAATGGCACGTGCTTTTGAGACTTCAAAGCCCATCTACCAGTGATACATCTCCTCTAACAAGGCCACTCCCCCCAATCCTTCCTAAACAATTTTACCAACTGGGGACCAGGCATTCAGCTAAATGAGTCTATGGGGGCTGTTCTCATTCAACCACCTTATGTGGTGATACTTTAGGAGACCAAGGCTGAAAGAGGTTAAATAACTTGTCCAAAGTGTGCATGTCCGGAAAGGTTCTGAGTTAAGATCAAATCAGATCTGAGCTTCAAAACTTAGGTTTCTAATTAAAAACATTTTTTATCCTGTCAAGGATCAGCAGCTGGTCGTCTGAACTGTGCTCATCAGTACATAGTTAAGTCAGATCCCAGAGAGCTGAAGTAGGTACTCACATGAGTTGAGAGGCTAGGAGTAGGTAGCAAGAAAAAGGTAACTGTCAAATACTTAATGAAACAGGTTTAGAGAGTAAATAAATAGAAAAGTCACTTGACACTTTTCCTATAGTCTTTAGTTTTTTAAAGTTTTATTGAGTTATCTTAAAACACCAAAAAGTACACATACATTAAAGGTCCAGTTCAGTTTCTGCTTTCTTTTTACATGGTGGCTCTGTGGATAGGAATTATTAGATCATTGAATTCTGGTAATGAGGATGTAGGTGGAGCTGACCATTTTGGTTGGGGCAAAGGTAATGGAGATTTGTGCCCTTTGTGTCTTTGATAGCACTACTTCTGTCAGCTCCTGCTGGATCCAGGCCTTCCAGGCCCATGTCCTCGCTTCCCCTGCCACATACAGACACGTAGTCACCACCATCATAATTGTAATTTCTCTTCACTGGAATTTTTTTTTGTTTCTTTATTTGTTTTTTAAGTCTCCTGGATTTGTTAGACTTAGGCTAGGCTGTTCTTGCATGTGTACAATCTGGCAGTGTAGCAGCACTGGAAGGGCGTCCAGCTCTTTGCCTTTATGCCATAGTAATCTCATTGGTAGCTCTACCTTTTCCTACTCCTGTCCTGCCCTTGTCTAGGTGTTTTGTTTGTGTTTTTAAATAATCAATAGCTTTGGCCTTTTGGGTTTACCAGGAACTGATAAACTTAGGATCTCAGGTTTAGAGGAGTTCAGTGCATCGGGCACTTTTTTTTCTTTGTGAATTAATATGTAGGTCATAAAAAAGTGACTTGTGTATCTGGATCAGTGGTACCTAATTTAAGGTATGGTTCTGGGCCAAAGATTCCTGAGTTTTCAGCCATGAAAACTATGGCTGTAGAAGGAACTCTCTAGGGAGAATATGCACAGGAAGTAGAAATTGTAAATAGAACTTAGGAAAACTGGAAAGTAAGTGAAGCAAAGACTCCTAATTATCCAGAGCATAGAGAAAAAGCATCCTTTTCATAAAGAAAGTGGGAAGACAAAGGCTGCTGTGCTCTTGGGGAATTTGTCAGTGATGGATGGACATATTCAGTTCTGTTAATTTTTTTTGTCTGGCTTTATCACTGTAGCTGTGTTATTGTTAGGATACAGCCTTTCACATTTTAGATACCTCAATACTCTTGGTTTCTAGTGTTAGACACAGTATTCCAGTCATAGTCTGGTATGGGAGTGAAGAAAAGAAATACCCATTCTTGAAGTAAAGACCCATTATTAGTGAAATCTGCTAAAAAATTTTTTTTGATTAGTGTTTTGGATCTGTACTATAGTTGTATATGAAGCAGAATAAAGGAAAAAGTACTGTTAGCAGACCATTAAAGCCTTATCTCTTATTTACAGGAGATAATGGTTAGCTTTTGGTGATTTGTTTACTCATCCATTTGTTCATTGAGTGGAGGTGTTGAGGCAGTATTCTTGGGACAAAGAGTCACTCTGTATCTCAGGCTGGCCTTGAACTCATGGTAGTACTTTTGGCTCAGTCTCTCAGATGTTGGTACTATGAGTATATGTATGCCTTGAGACCTGCAGATTGTAGGAGTTTTTTAATGCTATTATTTATTAATTTTTATTTATTTGTTTCAAAAACTTTTTAAAGATAATGTAGCTAAATGGCATGATTACCTCATGCCTATAATCCCAGCACTCAAAATACTCAGACAGGAAATTGCCTCATGGTTGAGGCTATCTGGGGCTACATATAGTGAATTCCAGTCCAGTCAGGCTTACATGTGAAACTCTGTCTCAAAAAAACCAAAATACTTGTCTTACTTAGGGTTTCTGTGATGAAACACCATGACCATAAACAACTTGAGGAGAAAAGAGTTTATTTTGCTTACTGCTTGCTCAGCCTGCTTTCTTATGCCCAGGGGACCATTTGCCCAGGACTAGTACCATCCTGTGTGCTGGACCCTTCCACATCAGTCACTAACTGAAAATTCTTGAAAGGTTTTTCTACAGATGAATCTGATGGAGGCATTTTCTCAATTGAGGGTCCCTCCTCTCAGATGCCTCTAGCTTTTTGTTTATAAAATGTTAGCCAGCACAATAATAACAATGTAGAAATAATATAGTCCGCATCCATATAGTCAATAGTCATAATCTTATCATGTTTACTTCATTTTTTTAAAATATAAATTTGACATTCTTTGTTATCCTGCATTCTAGTTTTATTCTTTTCTGATGCAGTTGCTGGTGCAAATTATTATTTTTTTATTCAGTTTTTTATAGATGTGTATATTATTTTAAATTTGTATAAAGTATGCTATATCTACCTTAAGTAGTTTTATTAAATATGTGGAAAAATATATCCTGAATATATGATTGATGTGGTAGATATTTTTGAAACATTCATTTTTGTTCTCTTTGTTGATTACTGCTTTTATTAAGTTTTTCAGTGCTAAGTGTGAACCTAAGACTGTACACACCAGACAAGTACTTCACTGCTGACTGTTCCTTTTTTAAATGACAAGATTTTTACAAATTAAATTGTTTGCCGCTCTTTTTTTTTTATATATATTTATGTAGCTTGACTATTTTACTGTACTACATCTGTCTTGTTTTCCAACTCTATTGCCTTTCTCGGGATAAAACCTAAAGCAAGAGGAAAGAAGCATGCTTAGTAACTGGCTCTTTGCCTTAGTGAGTGAATGAGGGGGCCTCCCTTTCTTCTCTGAGCACCTTCTGTGCTTCCATTACTGGTAGACCTTCATTTACTTTGGACACAAAAGCCTTACACTTAGGCATCTGTTTGTTTGTATTCCCCTGTGGTCACGTAATGGAGTACAGATATTCACAGGACTCACTCAGAAAGACGGGAGTCCTGTGAATTCCCACAAGTCTCTTGTCTGGGCTCTCTTCAGCTCCCTTAGTGCTCTTTAGCTGAGCAAAATCTGTCTTGTTTTCCTCTACTATAAATGTAAACTTTACATCAGCTGTGGTTAGATCATTCATGTCAGAATCTCACAGTGCTGAATACCCAAAATGGAGGCATTTGGTCCATCAGATTCAGTGGAATCTATCACATCCTGCCATGACCATGTCTGTGCTACAGGAACTTTACAGACCAGCTTCGGAAGATTTCCAAGGATGCGGGGATGCCCATCCAGGGTCAGCCTTGTTTCTGCAAATATGCGCAGGGAGCAGACAGCGTGGAGCCCATGTTCCGGCATCTAAAGAACACCTACTCAGGACTGCAGCTCATTATCGTCATCCTGCCAGGGAAGACGCCAGTGTATGGTACAGTTCTCCTGGGACAGTGACAATAATGATAGGATTTGTTTCATAATAGCCCTCTTGGGGCTTCTAGGGAGGAGTCAGTGGAGAATTTTGGCTTTAGCCAGAGATGTTCATTAATGTCAGTTTTTTGTTTGGTTGTTATATTTTTATATCAGAGAAATATTCTGTCTAAACTATTGAGTCATTACGTTTACTTACTAGTTAGACTCCATCACATTTCCCAGGCTCCTCTGTGACAGGGTCTTTCTGCAAGGTTGAGGTAGTGGGATACAGAGATGGGTCAGGGCAGATGGCTGTCACTTAGAATGTGTTATTCATGAGGACATTATGAGCTCAAGCTGACTCTTTGTGCTTCGGCTACTCTTCTGCCTGGTAGTGGCTTGGACTTTTTGCAGTGTTTCTCCCTGCTTCCTCTTCCTTATTTTATAAATGACTGTAGGCCTCTGACTCCTTTCCTCCCTTATCTCTGCCTGCTTCAAAAGCTGTGCTGTCTTTTGTACTTCACTTCTCTGCTTTTGCTCCCATCCAGCTTTGGCTCATTTGGGACTTCACACCTCAGCCTTAAAACATCTTCAGATTAAGTGTCCTAAAGCACATTGCAACAACTTTGCAGTGTCTTTAAGCATTTTTTCTTATTCTTTTTCTTCTTTTGAAAGGGTTTTTACATCCGACATGCACATTTTCTCTGTACCCACTTACTCTTTAGCCTGCTTCCTTCTCTCTCGTCTACCTTCCTCCTCAACCTGTCTTTGTTCTCTTCCTCCTTTGACTTCCAGATACATAGCCCATCTCTATTTTTGTTTTTACCAGGAATGCCTGGTACTCTAAAATTTTCTATCTTCTTTATTCTATCTGTCTTCTGTTGATATTCTCACTCGTTTTTTGGTTGCTTTGGCCATTACCCATTACTGTAATACAGTAATGTTTAGTTTTGTTATGTTTTTTGAGGCAGGGTTTCTTTGTACATCCTTGGCTGTCTTACTTCTCTGTACATCCAGGCTGGCCTCAAACTCAAGATCCACCTGCCTGTGCCTCCCGATTGCTGGAAGTGTGTGTGTTCACCACTGCCCAGTTTAGTATTGTTATAATCTTAAAGCTAGTCCTTGAATTCTGCTCAGTTCCCATTTGTCCTCTCCTTCTTCTGCGAGTTTATCTATCATTTAATCTCTTCTCTTCCTCCCTTCCCCTCTCTCTCTCTCTCTCTCTCTCTCTGTGTGTGTGTGTGTGTGTATACCTCTGCCACAGTATGTGCATGGAGGTTGGAAGATAACTTCAGAAGTTGGTTCTTTTCTTTTACAAAATGAGTTTCAGGGATTGAACTCGGGTCATCTTATGAGGCTTTGTGAAAAGCGCCTTCCCCCATATACCTATACTGATGAGCCATCACTAGTCCCTTACATCTTTCTTTCTTTCTTTTTTTTTTTTTTTTTTTAAAAAAAAAAACAAAACAAAAAAAAAACTATTTATTTGCCTTGGTGTTTGCCTGGAACTGGGAACTGGAACTGCAGACAGTTGTTAGCTACCATGTGGGTGCTGGGAATTGAACTCAGGTCCCCTAGGAAGAGCAGTCAGTGCTCTTAACCGCTGAGCCATCTCTCCAGCCCCATACATCTTCCATGAGTAGGTTAACAGATCAGACTTCTTTAAAACAACAATAAAACCCCAAAACATGGGCTTTCAAGGCCTGGTGTTGTTTAACCTTTCAGCTTTTTTTCTGCATTATTCATATAACAAACTTGCTACAAAATAGCTTGTAGAAATAAGAGCCCAATCTCAGTCCTTCCTAAACCAGTCAGCCAATTTAGTCAAATTGCCAACCTTCTCTGAGCTTCCTGGGCTGGTTATGTAAAAAGCAGCATCTAGCAGAGTCCTTGGCAAGAGCAGGTACTTTAGATGCTCATTCTGTGTGTTCTTCCACTGTGATTAGGTTTGGTTCACACCTAATCCCTACTTTCCCTTTGTGTGGAATATGCATCTTACCTTTAAAACTTTCTCCGCCTTTCAAAATCTAGTTTAAATTATACTTATTTTCTATTATCATCATTTTGCCTAGATTATGTCCATATGTCCCCCTCCCCCCCCTTTTTTTTGATACAAGGTCTTAGTATGTATCTCTGAATGGGCTGCAGTTTACTATGGTCTTTTATTCAAAGATCCGCCTCCCCCTGCCTCACAAATGCTGAGATTAATGGCAGGTACCATCATGTTTGGCATTTTTTTTTCCCTCTAAGATTTTTTGCATTTAACATTTGTGTATATGTCTGTTGTGCCTGTGTTTATGAGCCTATGAGTATAGAAGAACATACCCGATTCCGACTGAGCTGGAGTCACAGGCAGTTCTGAACTGTCTGATGTGGGTATTAAACTTAGGTTCTCTTAAATAATCTGAAAACTAATTTTTGAATTCTCTTCCGTTCCCACAGGCACTGGTAACCATTGGTCCATCTCCAGCCCCACTCTGTCTCTTTTGGATTCCTTTCATTTATTAGAAATCTGATCAGTTGTTGCCTTGATTGATTTTATTTTGAGCATGAAGTAGATCTAACTCTGCTTTCTGACATGCACCTCCAAAGTAGAATTTTTCACTGATGACATTCAGTAATTCTTTATAAAGGGAAGTTGGTTATAACTCATATTCCCCCTGGATGGATGGACCAAATGGTTTTTTTTATAGGGAAGTGGTGATGGTGCACCCCTTTAATCCCAACACTTGGGAGGCAGAGGCAGGCAGATCTAAGTTAGAGTCTACACAGCAAGTTACAGGACAGCCAGGTCGACACAGAGAAACCTTGTTTTGAAAAAACAAAAAAGAGCTGAGTTTTTGTTTGTTTGTATTGTTTTTAAAGAGAATTGCCTTGAGTAAGTGTCCATGTTTCTGGTTCTTCCATCAAAAGGAAACTATTATTTAGGCTAACCTTAGATAAAGGGACCTTGGATTTCTTTAATTTACATGTAATTCCTTGGTTACACCATTTGGATGGTATGACCATCTGCCTAGGATAAAGTCAACAAATAAGAGAAGCAGTCAGATTCTTCTAGACACCCTTTACCTTCCCTCCTGGAAGGTTGGGTAAAAATGACACTATTGCCTATGATGTTTACATCAAGTTCTTGTTGGCTTGTGGTTCAGAGGAAAATATTGGCTGTCACATTTATTCAGTTTTGACTCAGTCCTATGCACATTCTGTCTCTAATATTTTTAGCTTCCTTTTTCTCTATTAGCTTGATACTACTGGCTTTTTAAAAAACTGTAAACTTACTAATTTTAAGTTGATCTTTTAAAAAAATGAATCTTTAAATTTTTTAAAATTTAATGTGCATGGGTGTTTTGCCTGCATGTATTTCTGTACACAATATGCATGCCTGCTGCCCAGGGAAGCCAGAAAAAGGTGTCAGATCCCCTAGAACTGAGTTACAGATGGTTGTGAGCTATCATATAAGTGCTGGGAATAAAATTGAGGTCCTCTCCAGCCCTATAAATAGATCTTAAGTTTTCAGCTTAATGATTTTTTATCACAAAGTATCACAATAGTGTAACAAGTGTGCCTAATAGAACATTGCTACCACTGAGATCCCTCACTACAGCCTTCTCCTAAAGTGGTGACCACTGCCCTCATCTCAAACACTACAGGTTAATTTTGCCTATTTGGGGACTTTATGCAAATAGATTATATTGTATGTATTTTCAAAATGTGTCTGGCTTCTTTTACTTCTTTTACTTATGAGATTCATCCATATTAAATATAGTTGTAATTTCTTATGTGTTTTCAATAGTGTGACTATAACATACTTTATGCTTAATTTCATTCTGCTGTTGGTGCACATATTTGGATTCTTTCTAGTTTCTAGCTCTTATTAATAATGCTGTTTGTGTCCCTGAGCATTTTATACCTATTTATGTAGATAATAGGTCTAGAATGGGTTTTAAGTGCCTCAGACTTTTCCTTCCACCATCAGTGTTTGATAGTTCTAGATGTTTCTGTTTTATGCTTTGCTAGCCTGTTTTGTAAAGTGCTTATTCATGACATTTGCTATTTACTTATCTTTCTTTTACTCATTGATTTATAGGTATTTTTTCTAACTTCACCTCACATATCGACTTTGTTCTGTGGCTTGTTCTTTTTTTCTCTTCCCTTGTCTTTTTGTTTTGTTTTGTTGAGAACCCCGACCTGCAACCCCCACACCCCCGCACACACACACCCGCCTCGACATTCTGATTGTCACCGTATCCAGCTTGATGATACTATTTTGTTTTTGTTTTTTTTTTTAATTTTTTTTCACATTGCACATTTGGAAATAATCTATCTGTAAAGAGCAAATGTTGCCCACTGCTGTTGCAGAGCCTGGAGTCTCAGCCTCCCGCTCACCCTAGAGTCAGCAAGTAGACACAGGGCACATTATCTACAAAATGTGGCTAGTTCGTGGCTGTGAGGTCTCCTCCCTCTGAAGTCTCAGTCTCTTTGAGTTATGTTTAGCATTTTTCTGCTAACTTCAAAAGGATATTTTGACTGGCTTTTCTGAATGTTGATTTCTAAAGAACAGATTTGCAGCTAACCTCTTATTCTCTTAGAGAAGTGAAAAGGATTTCTTTAGCCTTTTAAACATGCTCCCATTGAAAACGTACCAAACTTTTCCTTTGTATTATACCCCTGTTTGTATTGTATATCCCTAAAACATTTCTTGTTTCTACATACTAACCTTTTTATTTCAGGATCACTAAATGCTAAGAACATTTTTGATTCTTATTTACCTGATCTCTCAGCTGCATCTGCCATTATTACTCTTTTCTCTTTTCCCTTTGGCATTCATAACTTTACTCCTTTACAGGCTTATCTTTGACTTGTCCTACAAATGCTAAGTTTCCTTCAAGATTTTTGTTTTGTTTTGTTTTCTGCTGACTTTTTGGCTCCTCATTCCTAGGAGCTTCTAAAACTATCTTGTCTTTGAACTAGTTCTTTGTTAGTGATCCATAAGAGCCTGCCTTAGTATTACACAGTTCGTACTTGGGGAAAAAAAGCTTCCAACTACCATGCCCATTTGCCTAGTCATATCCTTACTATACTTCAAACACAAAGAATTTATGATCTGTTTCTGTTAGGAAAACCAAAGACTTGAAAGTGATCCATAAAGAAGGTATTTTTGTGACAATACCATAATGAAACCCATTATTCTGTACTACATTGAAAAAATATTAATAAAATAATTCATAAATACTCATTTCTTTTATGCATAGAGTCTAAACTGAGTCCTTAGCTATCTCTTAAACCTACTGTTTCCATATTGACAACTCAGCTGCCTTTTTAAGTGCTGGGGATTGACCAGCACATAAAACACATGCTGAACCGCTTCCTCCAACCCTCGCTCAAAGCTGCCTCTCTAACTAAGCTACCCTTACTCTTCTGTCTCCCAGCCTCATGTCACATTCTTTTCTTTTACAAACCTGCTCTGAATTACTCAAAAATACCTCACTGTTTTCAGACAGGCTGTTGGTTGCCATTTTTGTTGTTGTTTTGAGACTCTTCCTGTGTAACTCAGACTGCTCTTCTTGCCTCAGGCCCCAATTGCTGGGGTTGTAGGTGTCATCCATCATAGCTGGCTCACCGGACATTTTTGCGTGTTTCCCCTCTGCTTGGACTGTCCTCTTTGAAGCCTCTTCTTTCCAGATTTCAGTTCAATCAGTATATGCTCCTTATTACTTCCCCTATACATTCTTATAGATCTCTTTGCCACTGTCACATTTTATGTGGCTTTTAAAGATCAGTTTAGATTAAGCACTTTAAGTATAAGGACCAAGAACTCTATGTTTCTAATCATTGTGTTTCCTAGAATGTCATACACTGCGTGACATCTAGTAGACTCTCAGTAAATTTGTCAGATGCACTAATCAGTTTTCTCTCTGCCCCTAGCTGAAGTGAAACGTGTTGGAGATACACTCTTGGGAATGGCAACACAGTGTGTGCAGGTGAAGAATGTGGTCAAGACCTCACCCCAGACTCTGTCCAACCTCTGCCTCAAGATCAATGTCAAACTTGGTGGCATTAACAACATCTTAGTCCCACACCAGCGGTATGAACTCTTATTCACTTGCTTTTGTCAAGGTAACCTGCTGGGGATTGATGAAAAGATAAGAACTCTCCAGACAGAGTGACTGAAACAGAAGGAGCTGACTAGAATGGGGACTGGGTTGTACAGCCGGAGAAGACTCAATTCCTCACCATTTATTTTTTTCTCCTCGCTCAGCTCTGCTGTTTTTCAACAGCCAGTGATTTTCCTGGGAGCAGATGTTACACACCCCCCAGCTGGGGATGGGAAGAAGCCTTCTATCACAGCGGTGAGTGATCATTTTTAACTCTAAATTAGAGTGTAGTGAGCTCCATCCCCTAGCCTTGCTCTCACTGTACATCCCTGTTAACCTCCTTCTGAAGGCACCTTTTGGAGAAAGGGGTTGCAGGAGCAGGATCTGGGAGCTGGAGTAGTTGAGAACATAGTCTGTGGCCAGCAATTTTGTCTCTCAATCACTCTTTCTCTACATTTATGGTTTTCCTTTTCACTCCAGTTTTGGGGAACATAAGGAAATGACTATGTATCTCTTCTCTGAAATCTCTCTTAAGGGGATTTCTTGGTTGCAAGATTGGACTTTCTTTAACTTTTACTTCACTTAAGTAGGTTAGCTGTCTCTTTAATCCCTATGGTGTCTGGAGCACTATGTTTTCCCTTCCCCTTTTATGGTGAGTATCAGACCCAGAACCTTAGTCTGCTAGGAAAGCAGTTCCCTCTGAACTAGAGAGTCTCGCCCTTAGGACAGTTAATTTAACAGGAACAAAGAAGACAGACAAACAATATAAAATGCAGCTACATGAATATGGATCAGGAGTTCAAGGTCATTCTTAGGGCTCATATCTCTTATGAGTGTAGACCATGTATAGGTGCTTTCTGTGTACTGTAAAGGCACTAAAAGCAAACATTCTTATTGCATATTTAGAAATTCTGCTTTTGTGGCAGAATAGATTGAAACCAGTGTTTTTTGGATCATAACACTTACTCAATCTTTTTGCATGGAGACCAGATAGATACCAGGACTCCTGGACTAGGAACATACCCAGTGAACTTGTCTAGTTATACAGCATTCTTACCCAGAAGTCCTTCCTGAGACCCATTATTTTGCAGCAAGGGAAGGTGGTATTCTTGAGGCTGATGCTTTCTTTCTCTTTGTTGTCAGGTGGTGGGCAGTATGGATGCACACCCTAGTCGATACTGTGCTACTGTGCGTGTGCAGCGCCCACGGCAGGAGATCATTGAAGACTTGTCATATATGGTGCGTGAGCTGCTCATCCAGTTCTACAAGTCCACACGCTTCAAGCCCACCCGAATCATCTTCTACCGAGATGGGGTCCCTGAGGGCCAGCTTCCCCAGGTATGATTCCTAGTGCCTGGCACATTTTCTTGTTGAAGCCAGAGAACTACTTTTTCAAAGCTAATGGTGCTGAAAAGGCCATGGATCACAACTGAGGAGTAGAGTAGTATCTATAGACCTTTGTTTCAAAACATATCTCTCAGTGCCCTTTGGTAGTCAGTATTGAAGATCATTTAGATTGGTGCTTCTTTTTCTTTTGAGACAGGGTCTTGACTATGTAGCTCTGCTGGGCCTGGAACTTACTATGTAGATCAGGCTGGCCTCAGTTTACAGAGATTTTCTGTCTCTTCATCCTGAATGCTGGGATTAAAAGTGTGTGCCACCATTGCAGCCAAACTAATATTAACATACTTGAACAACATCTCAAGCTTAGTTCCACGTAGCTTGGTGTTAAAACTCAGTTGTTTTCACTAAGCAATCAGAAGCTATGAAGCTCCACTGAGACCTCTATGCCTTCGTTTTTTACTTTATTATCAGTTATCATAGTAAAATCAATAGATGTGATAAAAATGAGACTTAGGGATGGTAAACACTCTTTGAAGTCTAGTTTTAGCTGATTTCAAAGTTCATCATTTTTTACCACATGGTAGTTTCTTTTCCTTGTAGTCCAGGTTAGCCACATACTTGTGATTCTCGTTCTTGTACCTCCTTAGTGCTGGGGTTCTAGGTGTGCACCATTATGCCTGCTTTATAATTCTTTTTTCTGTTGTGTTCCTGGAGATTCCCAAGGCTGTGTGTATACAAGGCATATGCTTTACTTTAAATTATATTTGAGCCTCTTTTGACTTTTTGTATTTATTTGCCTTATTTTAGTGTATCTGTTTTCTAACAATCCTGATATGGTTTGTTTATTTTTTAAATTCATCCCTTCTGTACCCATTGCAGGAACTGTCCATCTACTCCTCTCTGGTATTTGAACCCTGTCCACTCTTAGAAATCTTCATCTTAAGTTTGGATTATTTGTTTGTTTGTTTTAGGCAGGGTTTTTGCATATAATAGCCTTGGCTGTCTTGAAACTCACTCTGTAGACAAGATTAGTTTTAAACTCAAAGAGATTCACCTGCCTCTGCTTCCTGACTGCTGGGATCAAAGGCTTGTGCCGCCATGCCCAGAGTCTTAAGTTTAGACATTGTAATTTTTAGTGTTTTTTCTAATTTTTGGTTCTGTGTCTTTTTTGTCTATTTTGTTTTCCTTATTTTCTTTCTTTCTTTCAAGACAGAGACTCACTGTGTAGCTCTGACTGGCCTGGAACTCACCATGTATACACCAGGTTGGCCAAAAACTCACAGAGATTTGCCTATCTGTGTCTCCTGAGCACTGGGATTAAAGGTGTGCACACCACACCTTTCTAGTTCCAGTCTTAATGTAGTTCTTTCTGTAAGATCTCTAGGAGATCTTGCAAGGAGACCTAGTAGATACTGTCTTCTGGTGGCAAGACTCCTAGGTTTTCTAGAAACATATCAAATAACTATTGAGTATTAGGACCTCTCATTTCTTTTTTTTTTTTTTTTTAAAGCACTTTTATTTATTTATTTAATTATTTGCCTTGGTGTTTGCCTGGAACTGGAACTACAGACAGTTGTTAGCTGCCATGTGGGTGCTGGGAATCGAACCCGGGTCCTCCGGAAGAGCAGGCGGCGCTCCTAACCGCTGAGCCATCTCTCCAGCCCCGGACCTCTCATTTCTAACTGTTGAGTATTAACTTATGAACTTATATGCAAGAAGCTATATACAAGTTATAATGTTTTTAGTTCAGTCAAAACTTTGAACTCACACAGGGCTGTGTGTCGTCTTCTCCTTTACCTTGTGCCTAGATCCTTCACTATGAGCTGCTTGCCATTCGAGATGCCTGCATCAAACTGGAAAAGGACTACCAGCCTGGGATCACTTATATTGTGGTGCAGAAACGCCATCACACCCGCCTTTTTTGTGCTGACAAGAACGAGAGAGTGAGTGAAGAAGTATTGGGAACACCAGTCCCCTCATCCTGTCTCCTTTACCTTGAGAGAGAAGTCTGGAGATAACATGTGGGAATTTAGTTGTTTTTCCTGTGTGTCCTCTTTGGCTCTGTTTGCCCGTCCTTTGTGGCCCATCCTTGGCCCATCCTCTACCTTTCCTTCCTTTAGTGCTTCCCTCTCCCCTCCTTCCCTTAGGCTTCCTCTCCTCCTCCTAGCGTCCTGGCCTAGACCCTTATATAGAGCAGCTCCCAGAGAAGGGAAAGGAAACTGCCATTTATTGAACATCTCCTATGTACCAGACACTGTTGAAGGAGTCTTAATCTCAGCAGTGGGTCCTATCAATATCTCCGTTAACCTCAGGAATGTTGGATGACTGGCTCAGATCCCACAGCCAGTAAATCGCAAAGCAGGGTCAAACACTTGACTTTCATAAGAGTCTCTTATTTCAAGGCCTCATTCTCTGTGAGAATAGAAACTTCTTTGTTCTTAGAATTCTGGGAGAAGAAGAGCAGAATCCAGCTAAACCCCTAGTCAGGGCCTGACAGGTCTTGGGATCTTGGTTGTATTTGTCTCTACAGATTGGGAAGAGTGGTAACATCCCTGCTGGGACCACGGTGGACACCAACATCACTCACCCATTTGAGTTTGACTTCTATCTGTGCAGCCATGCAGGCATCCAGGTAGCTGGGCCATGTCCTGGGGTTTATTTATCAAGGCTTAGTTGGTTATTCTTACTATGTCTAGAAAATGTCTCTTCTAGCTGAGTATATTAAAAGCAGAACTACTGTTAGTAAGCTCCAAGTATACTTGCAGGTTGCTTTATAATTGTGATTTTTGTATCTGTGCCTTCATGGGGCAGGGGTGTGACCATGCATTGTTTTTTTGTCAGCACACATCTCCTCTGCCCAATCAAGGATTACCACTTTTTTTTTTCCTAGGGTACCAGCCGACCATCCCATTATTATGTTCTTTGGGATGACAACCGTTTCACAGCAGATGAACTCCAGATCTTGACATACCAGCTGTGCCACACTTATGTACGATGCACACGTTCTGTCTCTATCCCAGCACCCGCCTACTATGCCCGCTTGGTGGCTTTCCGGGCACGATACCATCTGGTGGACAAAGAGCATGACAGGTAAAGGCTGGCTGCTTTCTTTCTGCTTCAGCCTTTCATACTAACCGTCTTTTGTTGGCAGTTGATGTTATCTTACCTAAACCTAGGTTGGTGTTCTCTCTTAATTTGGTATATGACTTGGTGCTGAGTGATAGGTGATGGCATTAACAACAGTTCAGTTTACCAGGAGGGACTTCTCATATTTTTCTTTTTCAGTGGAGAGGGGAGCCACATATCGGGGCAGAGTAATGGGCGAGACCCTCAGGCCCTGGCCAAAGCTGTGCAGGTTCACCAGGACACTCTACGCACCATGTACTTCGCTTGAAGGCAGAACGCTGTTACCTCACTGGATAGAAGAAAGCTTTCCAAGCCTTGGGAGCTATACCACCCAAATCCGGAGGAAGCAAGGAAGAGGGAGGTGGGGTCTGGAGGAGTATAGGAGGCCTTGTTTCTATCTACAGAGGGGATGTAAGGGTGGGAAGAGGACCAGCAAGACAGACTACCAGCCAGAAATCTCTGATAGCAACCTCATGTCCTCCAACCCCTCTCCCCATCTTGTCACATCCGACCCCACTGGACCAAAAGGGGCAGCAGTAGTGCCCGCCATACACAGTTGTCTCATGTGATTCACAGTGCTAAAGACTCATGCTTGACAGACAGCTTGCTAGGGTCGGCTCTGCGGTCCTGTGGTCAAATGCTGGTATGTTTGGGTTTGATAATTCTAGATGAGAAAGTGAGGGGCTTGAGAAAGTGGGTGGGAGGAGGGAAGAACTTTTTAGGAGCCTTAATCAGAAAAGGTCTAGATTTGTTTAAGAAGAAAAATGAAAACAGACTCAGATCAATATTTTAGGATACTAGATGTTTTCATGGGTTCAGAATCCAGTTTGTAGGAAGATTTTTAATGCTAATGGTTTGGGTTGCTCCTCCCCAGCTGTTCCCCCCCCCATATTTTCTACCCCATATGCCTCTTCCCTGACAGACATCAGCCCCTAGTAACACTTAAGGCACTATGGCACTTAGCTCTGAAGTGACACGACCCCGTCTTCCTTCCGCCTGCTGGTGGGTAACAGTGCCTTCCCTGTAACGGTAATGCTGCAGAACTGCAACCTTTTGTACCTTTGTTTGTGGGATGGGGTGTGGGTGGGAGAGGAGGGAGGGAGGGAGGGAAGAAATGTCCCAGCGCCAGCAAGCCTCCAGCCAGAATGCCAGCTATTTTTCATTTTAAGGAATTTACTTCCATATTCATTGAGCTTTTAAAAAAAGATCATAACCTCAAGATGGTTAAAATCCATTCACATTTGCACTTTCAGACGTGACAAGTCTCTGAGCTGCTGAGATGACTGGCCCTCCCTCGGCCTTTCCCCTTCAGCCCCCTCTTTTCCTTGGCCCCCACCCCGCCCTGCCAGGTCTAGGGTTACTGTGGGAGCACTTCTTATTCTTGGCTTCTTTCTCCCCTGATGGTCAAGTCTCTTTTGTTTCAATATTTCTTAACTGGGGTATCTTATAACAGAAGATCTTTAGGACTAAACTAAGAAAACATAAAACTAAATGTTATTTTTATACCATAACTTGAGTCTATTGCCAAAATCTGGAAATCTCTCTCATACTGGATGAGTTTGCATCCCAGAAACATGGAACCATCAGAAGAAACTGTGGCCCTGACTTGCATTCTGGCCTGGCTAAGTAGGGGGTGGTTGTCTCCCTAAGGTGAGGCTCAGCCTCTGCCCTCCCTCTCTGCAGATAGTACCCTTTTCTTGTTACAGCCTCCCTCCACTGCCTTGTCCTGCACTCTTTCTTGTAAGTGAATCTTTCCTTTTTCTGGACTGGACTGTCCTTCGATCTTTTGACTAATGGAGATTCTAGCATGTCCTCTTGACAGGCTAGAGAATGTTGCTGCTCCCTATTGCTTCTGTTTACACAAACGAATTTTTCCTGTTTCCCACTAGGGCATGTGAGTGGGTGGCACAGGCTTTTCTTTTTCTCCCTCACCCCCTCTCTCTCATGATACTGGGGTTCGGCTGTCTTGCAGGACTGGAAAAGAAGTGGTTCTAGCTTTGCCCTTGCTGACCCTGAAGCAAGGTCTCCTCTTTCCTGACTGTTTTTTCTTCCTGCACTACTGCTTGTGATGGGGAATTTGAACCTTGGTGTACAGAGTCCCCTTCTAAGGAGTCTGAGCTTAGGTTTGCCCTACTCTGGGGATGAAGCCATGATGTGTAAGATCTAGCCAGGCTTAGAGGCCAGCTGGAGAAAAGAAGGTCTGAATCCTGGCTTGTGCAGTCAAAAATCTCTCCCCAGTAGCCCTTGAACAGACCCAGATTTGCTATGCAAACAGTCCAGGTTCAGTTGTGGCTGGCTATATTGTTTAGTAACTTCCCAAAGGTAGCACAAACATTCCTTATGGAAAAAGCCCAGGACTGTTTAGTAGTTCCTCTTGTACTTTTTTTCTGCTGGCTACAGTATGGAGTGCCCCATGGGCACAAGCCCAGCCGAAGAACAGGACAGAGGGCTCTGGGAAGAGGCAGCTCACTGGAGAGCCTACATTCCTTACACAAGTGCCTAAACAGAGTGATGCCAACACTCCATCTGCCCTGTCCATCGCCTTCATATACAGTCTACTTGTTCTGTCACCCTTTGGGGAGGGAGCTCTCCACAGACATGTGCTGTCAATTTAGGTACATTAGGGCCTGGATAAGGGCACTATTCCTGGAGGGTCCAGTCATTCACCAGCATTTGCAGATGCCCAAGGGAACAGGAGGCTGTCTCAACTCCAGCAACATGTTTTTGTTCTCTCTCTTCCTTTTTCATTTTCTCACTCTCTCCAGTTGGGTTTCAAGCTAGGGATTGGAAAGCAGTTTTAGTCCTTTGCTATTTATGTGCCATTCAAGAAACAAAAGCAAGAGAATGCTGGGCATGATGGTCTATGTCTCTATTTTTATAATCTCAGCACTAAGGCTGAATGAAACAGGAGATTCACAAGTTCAGGGTCAGCCTGAGCTGCTCAGTGAACTCCAGGCCAGTGTGCACTACGTAGCAAGACTATGTCTCAGAAAAATTAAAAGGAGAAGCGAGAAAAGGAAATAGATAAGATTTCTTGCTGTGATTTAAAAAACAAAAACAAAAAACAACAAACCAACAAATCCTTGATATTTAACAACTACTGACCATATGGTTCTCCTCATTTAAAGCTAAGTGCACGCACATTAAAAATGGTGTTGCAGCAAGGGTCAGCTTGTTTGGATTTGGCTTAAGTGCTACATTGTGCCAGGTTCCACGGAAGCACTGGGAGGAGTCCAGTTCCATATTAGAGCTCTTCCTCCTATTCCCTCACCACCCCTACTGCTTGGCTTCCCTGTTCCTCTTCTTGATCTCCCTGCTTTCCTTTCCCTCTTCACTCAGCTTGCTGGCCGGCTGGCCTGCCTGTCTGCCTGTGTGATAATGAATTCTCTGCATGGCTGCAATGATCCCACTGTTAGTTGGCAAGGTCAGGCTTAGCTCATTGACTACAGAAGACCAAAAAACCTGTCTGGCATGCCCAGGGTGTTAACTCTGGGTTACACTGTCCTCAAGCTTACACTAGGTCAGATCAGCAGGCCTGCCTAACTGACAAAATCAGCAGGGCTTCTGGCAGTTTCAACACCTCTCTCCATTCCGTGGAACTGATTGCTCTGCTTCTTTTCCTCACTCCCTGGGGCCTCTGTTTCCTGAGAATGTCCTAGAGTTGAACTACTTGGGTGTTAAATAGCTGGCTGAGGATGGGTAGAAAAGACGAGAGAAAAGAGATGGAGATTTGGATAGTGTGGTAAAGAAAGGTGCTGCTCTGTACTCAGTCTGCTGTGACCATTGGTTGAGGTGCTAGTGCAGCCACCTGAGATAGGCCTGTGACTGGGAACTTAGGCTTGGAATATGTCTACAGTTGAACAAAACTAACCTACAAGTACAGACTACTCTAAAACCTAGTTCTCAACTGCAACATAGTTTCTCTGTGGCCTCCTCTTTGGCAGAGCAGCAATGTTTTAGGACAGTTTTTTAACCAGAATTAGTGAATGATGCCAGGGACACAGTTTTCTTTACTGGCCCATGGGCTGTCTACAAGGTCACTCAGTGTTGTAGACCTGGCATCAGACATCATAAAAGAGGATGAAGTTTCTTCCCATTCAGGGTAGAAGAATCACCTCTCACCTAGTCAAAAGGCAGTTTTGGAAATTTATGTCAGGAATGGTTTTGTTTTGTTATAATTTACTGGGCTTTGGATAACCCAGGATGGTAGTTAAGATGCCTTCCTTGGGCAGGGATCATGGCAGGGATATGCAAGGCAGTTTTTACTACTTGGCCTTCTAAGCAGACTGGGAAAGAGGGATTCTCTGCTTTTCTCTTTCTCCCCACTTACTAGGACTTGCCTTCTCCCTGAGCCAGGAGAGGCTGGGTTGGTGCTCTCCCCTTACTCTGCTCCTACTGACTTAGAACCTCTGGCTGCTGTACGATAGCCCAGGAAAGGGAATGGAAAGAATGGGCTCAAAACAAAACAGAATAATGTAAGGAAGGCAGATTTCCTTCCTTAAAAAGGGAAATCAGAAAGTCTTCAAGAATTGTGTAAGTAAAGACAATGTGTCTTCAATGCACTGAGTCCTCTGGTGTCATAGCAATAAGGAAAAATGAAATGACTTCCTGTGCACACAGTCCAACCTGATTGGTGTATGTTGTTGCACTTAGCAGCCATGTGGTGGGCATGTGTGACTACTCTGGGTTTCACTTTATTTTCTAAACTTTTTATTCCTCTCAAGTCCAGCATGGATGGGGACATGTCCCTCTAGCCCCGCAGCTGTGTACTTGTTTGCATTTGTTTCCCATTGAGACTTGTGTTTGTGTCCTGCTTTGAGCTGTACCTTGTCCCGTCCATTGTGATATTATCCCAGCAGTTGTAATGTACAGTTCCTTCTCAAGCAAGCAACAGCAGCAGCACAATTCTGTGTTTTATAAAGACAACAGTGGCTTTTATTTCTAAAGTGCAGTCTCTGGCTTTTTCTTTTCCTACTAGCAAAATAAACTGTTGGGATTAATTACATCTCTGATAGGTTTTAGGATGGAATAATAGACTGTCGTGCAATCATTCTTCACAGGGTGTCTGTGTATTCTTCATTTCACAAACATGCAAAACTGTGCCAGAAGTATTGTGGGAAAAGATAAACACAATTCAAAACTGATAAAAACAGATGTATTTAAAGTTTCTTGGGGAGATCATTGGTCACAAAGTCTTCCGGTACAAAAGACTACAAGTGGCTAGCCCAAAGCTGTAGCAGTGGAGATGGAAAGGAAAGGGCAGATTTGAGAAGTAGGATTAAAAATTAAAAATTGAGAAGTAAAATTAATAGGATATCATGACTGTTGGGATAATCTAGTAGTAGAATCTACAGCTTATGTTTCCACTTGAACATGAATATACTGAAGATGTTCTTATCAAGATGGGATGGGTGAAACTACAGAAGGAATATGGTACATCTCCTGCCTGGTATACAAAGAGGAGTTTTCGGGGGCTGGAGAGATGGCTCAGAGGTTGGGAGCACCGTCTGCTCTTCCAGAGGACCCGGGTTCGATTCCCAGCACCCACATGGCAGCTTACAGCTGTCTGTGGTTCCAGTTCCAGGCAAACACCAAGGCAAATAAATAAATAATAAAGTTTTTTTTTTAAAAAAAAAAAAAAACAAAGAGGAGTTTTCTTTGAGGGTCTTCTTACATGTCCCTTACAACCTTCAAACTCATGATATTCCCAGATCTATCTCCCACGTACTGGAATTTGAAGCCCATTGCACCTTGCCAGTCTTAGAATTGTGAGATTCCAGTTAGGAATAAAGTTAAATTTTCCAGTAACCATGTCCTCAGATTGTTTGGGCACAATAGGAAAACTACTGTTAGAAGGTACTGGAGTCACACTGGGTGAAAGGTAGCTAGAGCCACGGGCTTGAGGGAGACAAGCTAGAAAAAGTTAAAAATAACCTTGGGGTGGGGGGCAGGAATGAGGTGACAGCCAAATCACCATTAGGTAAATCCTTCGGTCATTTTAATAAAGGGGGAAAATGGCTTTAGCTTGGGGTCTCAAAATATAAGTGGTCATTCTCTAGTACTCAAAAGTATTAGGGAAAAAAGTAAAGTCTGAGATTAGAACTTCCAAGTTGTCCTTCGGATAACACCACCATTAACCAGTGTTTTGGGGAGAAAAGAATAAATTCTAATTTTGTCCCTAGCCAGTTTTATACATTGTATGCTGGTACAACAGACAGAACCTAGCTTGATGTATTTATTGTTAAAACTTGTCTTCTCCAGGGACTGTGAACCACTAGGAACAGAAACTACATTCCATTCTGTCATGTCAGGGTAATACAAGATACCAGGAAAGTTATACTTCAGAATGAGTGAAATGAGTCAGAAATCATGAGTATAGAAGGAAAAATCAAGACATGATACTGAGATAGGTGTGTAACCAGAGGTTTCTGTACTGCCCAAGGGCCAGACCTGTAATCCCACAGCCTCTTTGCTCCAAATAATGACTCAGAAGCTTACATTAATCACAAACACTTCAGCCTATGGCTTAGGCTGCTTGTTAGCTAGCTCTTACATCTTCACCCATTTTTATTAATCTGCCTTGCCACATGGCTTGTGGCTTACCTGTACTTTGACATCTTGCTCTCTTAGTGGCAGCTTGCAGCATCTCTCTGACTCTGCCCTTTATCTATGCTCAGATTTCCTGCCTACTTCTATGATGCCTTGCCATAGGCCAAAAACAGTTCCTTTATTATCCAATGGTAATTGACAATATACAGAAAAACATCCTACATCATAGGTATGATACCTTTAATCCCAGCATTCGAGAGGCAGATTCAGGTGATCTCTGACTTAAGGCCAGCCTAGTCTACATAGTAAACTCCAGGTCAGTCAGAGCTACATAGTAAGATCCTGCCTTTAAAAGGGGGCAGAGGCTGGAGAGATGGCTCAGTGGTTAAGAACACTGATTACCCTTCCAGAGGACTGGGGTTCAATTCCCAGCCCCCACATGTCAGCTCACAACTGTCTGTAGTTCCAGGGGCTCCAACACCCTTCACAGATACGCATGTAGGCAAACACCAAATTTAAAATAAATAATTAAAAACGAAAGGATATGGAGTCAGCAATCCTGAACCTTTAGGTAAGCCAAAATGTAATGTTTCTTCATTTATAGGAAGGCAGAGTAGGGAAAGACTTCTTAGTGTTGGGGTATTAATCTTTGCAAAACTTTCACCCCCTACTACAGACATTCCTTGGTTTTGTACCTTAGGCTGGTGGCATAGTTGTCAAGCTTGTAACTTCTGATATCTTCCCGGGTACTACTAGAGCATTGTGATTTGTGAACACTGGTGAAGATGATTCAGAGATGGGTTCTGGCAGAGAGCCCAGTGAGGAATCATCACTGGCAGACAGTGTATATAGATCTAACAGTCCTCTGGAGGCCAAGTGTTATGACTTTGCAAATTATAACACCAAGCCTGTAGCTACTACGTGTGAGGTTCCTGTGGAATATAGCCACCTAGATGCTGTGACCATGGCAAAACTTAAAGGTTGGTTGAACTTGAACAACATATTCCGGACTGAAATAAGATAAATTTATAACTGTAAAGAAGACACAAAGGGTGTTTGGGGGTTTTATTTTTGTTTTTCTATTTTGAAATTCTTTACAGTTTGACAGTTGGTTACTTCTCAAGCTTTCATAGACTGATCCTGGAGCCCCAAGTTTTGATTGAAGACCTTTTTGTGTATCTCTAGATACCCATTTAAAAAAAAAAAAAAAAAAAAAAAAACCTTTTATTATTTATTTGCCTTGGTATTTGCCTGGAACTGCAGACAGTTGTGAGCTGCTATGTGGGTGCTGGGAATTGAACCCCAGTCCTCTGGAAGAGCAGTCAGTGCTCTTAACCACTCAGCCATCTCGCCAGCCCTGGTACCCATTTTTTTTTTTTTTTTTAAGCACTGGTTGAGCAGCTTTCCCAGTGCCTTATTAGCAAAAAATGATGTAGCATACACCCTGTGACAAAGGATGGACATTGTGGATATCTTTGACCTTAGACCTAGAATCATATGGCAGTTAGGATTTGGAGGTTCAAGTTACGGTGAAAAACCATGCTGAGATTAAAGGCATGTGCCACCATCTCCCTTCTTATTTCAATAATGTTGAATTAGAATATTAAATGAATCCTCATTTTTCAGGTACTCTTTTGGCTGTAGCCTGAGGAAGGCTCATAATTTTGGAAAGACATACAGAGAATATGGAAGAAGCAATCTTTCAAAGCAGCCACGTAAGGGGTGGGGGAGAGAAGCTAGAAAAGAGGAATTGCTGAAGAATGGGGTGAATTTGGAAGTTTTTGACCAGTAACTGCTTTCTGTAGGAAATAAGAACAAGGCTTTTTAACCTTTGTAGCTTTACCTTAGGAGCATACTATCACCTTACTCTGAATGACAGCAGTCTTACTATGATCTGGTAGTATCTTTGGGAGTTGTTCTTGGGAGCCCCTTTTTCTTTTTCTTTTTCTTTTTTAACTTTATTTATTTGCCTTGGTGTTTGCCTGTAACTGGGAACTGGAACTACAGACAGTGGTGAGCTGCCATGTGGATGCTGGGAATTGAACTCAGGTCCTCCAGAAGAACAATCAGTGCTCTTAACCACTGAGCCATCTCTTCAGCCCTGAGTCCCTTTTTCTTAAGAGAGGAAATAGAAGTAGTAAGGTCTGGGGAAAGGTCTTTCTTTGGATTCTTTTTTTCTTTTCTTTCTTTTTTTTTTTAAAGATTTATTTATTTATTATGTATACAGTATACAGAAGAGGGCACCAGATGTCATCCTAAATGGTCGTGAGCCACCATGTGGTTGCTGGGAATTGAACTCAGGTCCTCTGGAAGAACAGTCAATGAATGCTTTTTTTTTTTTTTTTTTAATGGTGAATTAGCCAGCTGGACTGAGTTTAGATGATCCCAATTTTATTGGCAACATCCAGAGCATCATAATCAGGAGCCAATCGAACATATGCCTTCTTTTCTCCGTCAGGCCTTATGAGGGTGTTGACTTTGGCCACATCTATGTCATAGAGTTTCTTCACAGCCTGTTTGATCTGGTGCTTGTTGGCCTTGACATCCACAATGAACACAAGTGTGTTATTGTCTTCTATCTTCTTCATGGCTGACTCAGTGGTCAGGGGGAACTTGATGATGGCATAGTGGTCAAGCTTGTTTCTGCTGGGTGCGCTCTTTCGAGGGTATTTGGGCTGCCTCCTGAGCCTAAGGGTCTTGGGCCGCCGGAAAGTGGGTGACGTTCGGATCTTCTTTTTCTTGTGGCTGTGGACACCTTTCAGCATTGCTTTCTTGGCTTTCAAGGCCTTCGCTTTGGCTTCGGCTTTGGGAGGGGCAGGAGCTTCCTTCTTCGATTTCAGCGTCCTCTTGGTGAAAAGGGTTCAGTCAGTGCTCTTAACCTCTGAGCCATCTCTCCAGCCCTTCTTTGGATTCTTAATGTGACTGAACTGCAAATGGAGGGGCTTGGCTACTTTGGGGCACTTGACAAATGTTTTATACAGTATTCTATATCTGCATCTTCATAATAATCATGTTCATCAGCTGCCTTCAGTTGTATATTACAAAACTGTGACTGAATTACTTAGAAAAGGACAGTATCTTCACATGACAGGAAGTCCTGATTTAGGTTGGTTAAGTGGCTATATAACACTGAAGAACACGGTTGCTTCTCATTTATTTATTTTTTGCTCTGTTCTCCTTTGTAGTGTTGGTTCATAGAATGGTCTCAGGATGGCTACTGTAATTCCAGGAAGGAAATGATGGCAAAACAATTCCTAACAGAAGTTAGAAGGACTTATTTCCCCACCCCTTCAAGTGTTTCATTCTAAAAATAAGGAAATCTTCCCCTGGATGCCCTAGCAATTCAGGGTTCCTGTCTCAGTGGCTTGTTTTCTCATGCCATTGGCAAAGCAAAAATGACCCCTTGTGTGACTTAAATGGGAGTTGCCCTTTAAATGATAAGGATTAGGAAGGTTCGTTAAGTCTAACAAGAGAGAAGCAGGTAAGGACCTTGGCTTATGGTGAGTAGCAGAGAGCCCTTGGTCTAGGCTCTGAGTCTTCCTAAAGCCCATGTTGTATATTATGTTTGCTTCAAGTGCCAAGTCATTATTGCAGAAACTACTGGTAGAGGTTCTGGTTTTCTGGTGCTGTCTTATCTAACACAGGAAGAAGAGTGTAAAAGCACTAAAGGTAGCAGAGGACAATAGTAGCAACTGTGAAGACCGTGAGCACTCTTATCCTTGAGCCCCAATCATGAGCCCCAAGGTCTCGCTACTTCTTCAAGTAGAATGTTGGGCACTCTCCTTTAAGCACATTGAGTATCTGGTATTTCATTGTGCTTTGCTCTGATCTCTAGCATGTGTCCATGTACCTGTTTGCTATCCTGATATCATTGTTAAGTTCTTATAGTTTAACTTTGTGTTGTCTCAGTGAGCTATAAAAGCTTATAAAATTCAAGTTTTTTGTTGGAGACGTGTGTGTGTGTGTGTGTGTGTGTGTGTGTGTGTGTGTGTGTATACATGTGTGTATATATCATATATACTTATGTATGTACATATATCAGTTTTTCCTAATCCATGGCTTACCTTTTAATTTTGAATTGGAAATTTTTCTATTTTCATGTCAATTTATTAATTTAAAGTTAAATTTATTGCCTTTTTATCTTTTCTAGTTCATGCTTTTTGCATAGTATTTAAAGAAAATTTTCATTGTCTTGTGGCTGCTAAAGGGCTCAATGCTCAGGGGGCATTGAGTTCTGTGCATCTGAGACTTTGTATTTTATAGTTCTTCCTTCTGAAAACAGCAGCCCCATCAGGAATAAAGCCAGGGTGTTAGCCTGCTTCTTGAGCCCTGTCCTTGAAGCCCATCCATCTGTCTGCCCATTCATCTATCCAAATAGTTATTTATTGTGCTCTTAAAAAAAAAAAGTAATGTGTTCTTATAAAATAGCAATAGGCAGTGAATCTGTTAACAAGATATATAAAACTTTGTGTCTTTTGGAAGTATGTTACCTCAACGGTATTTGGTCAGGGGAAATCCTCATTCATATACATTTGCCTTGGCAAGAATCTCCAAGACCTTTTTTCCTCCTTGCTTTAAATTTTAATTCATAAGCCTTTCACATGTGCTTACTCTAAAAAGGTGTGTTTCTGAAGAGCAGAAGTAGATAAGAACACATTATAGACATTGTTGGATTTTATTGAACCAATGGGTCCAAATCTTGTTATAGTGTTCAAAAAGACAGTACCTTGGGGATAGAGAGATGGATCAGTGGTTAAGAGTAGTAGCTACCCTTCCAGAAGACCCGGGTTATATTACTAGTACCCACATGGCTGCTCACAGTTGTCTAACTCCAGTCCCTCTTCTAGCCTCTATGAGCACCAAGCACCCATATGCATAGACTCCTATGTGGACCAAACACCCATACACGTTCAAAATAAAACAAACTAACAAGACTACTCAGTTTTTGACCATATCATTTTCTGGAAGAAGCTAGATAAGCTTGCATTCATTTAAGGAACTAGTTCCAGAGATGAGGGTATGACGGGTCCTTGTACAACTTCGGGATTTACTCTTTGGGCTTCGATCATGCTATCAAGATATGGATTGAGGGGCTGGAGAGAAGGCTCAGCGGTTAAGAGCACTGACTGCTTTTCCAGAGGACCTGAGTTCAATTCCCAGCAACCACATGGCAGCTCACAGCTGTCTGTACTTCCAGATCTCAGTTCCAGGCAAACATCAAGGCAAATAAATATAAATAAATAAGAAGTTTTTAAAAATTGAAAAAAATATACATTTACTTTTAAGATGTGCTGATTCACCTGGTGATGTGATATTTTAAAATTTGCAAGGGTGCTTTCAGTCAACATGAAAAAGAAGAGGGAGATTTGTTTTAGGCTTGGAATCTCTTGCATTTATTATATGTAAGCATATACATTAGGTGCTTCAAAACTATAACATGGTAAATATTTTTGTTACTAACACTTGGGCGGGTTTCTTCTGTTCTTTCTGTGTATCATACATATTGGCCTTTCAAATCTTCTGATGAGGAACCTTGAGCCCCAAAAGATAAAGTGACTAACCCAAAAGCCCATATAACAGGGAGGGAAAAGATAGTGAAAATAAAATTTCTTTAAAAAGTTTTTTTGCATATATATTTAAATTCAAAATGTTATTGATTCATTGGGACACAGGGAAAATAATGAATCATTGCTAAAGCCTGCATAAAACAGTATCTGGTTTCACTAAGACAGGTAATTTTTTAAAGGATGTACTACTTGCGCGATAAAGTGCTGGATCTAGTCCCCGGTTTAGATTACATTCTATGGATTGGAGGAAAGTCTTAAAGCGGTCTACAACCTACAGGTCGGAAAAAGCTTAGTGAAGATTACCAGCGTTGCCCACCACAGACAGGTGTCTAAAAAAGGTCCCCAGAAGTGACAAGTTCAGGTTTGGCCTAGGATAGGAAGGGAAGAAATCCTGACCAAGGCAACCGAAAGGCTCTAATTCAGCAGAAAAGCACCGGACCAGTTTAGTTTTAACCAATTTTGAGGAGTCCTGAGGAAAAAGAGTTTAGGTTCCTCAGGGGGATTGGGAGAGTGCTTATAAACATAGAAATAATTCCTTCTAGTACTCAAGTAATGTCCCGTTTCTTAATCACCTATTTTAAAACTATATTGACTTTTTATTTAACCATCTCCAAAAAAAAAAAAAAAAAAGAACCAAAACCAAACAAAAACAACGAAAAAAAAAACCCGATTGTTAAAGCAACCTGTGGTACTTAGCGAAATCTCTGTGATGATTACGCCTAGTGCTTGTACTCCAAGCAGGCGAGGCTTAGGAAGAGCGTGTCCTCGGATGGTCTCGGGCCACTCTCAGGTAGGCTGTCCCTCAGGTAAGCTCCTCAGGGCTGGCAGCGCCATCGCCTCAGGCGGCGGCGGGAGGCTGTCACGGGGAGGGGAGGCTGGCTTCTCGCTCACCCTGGGGATTGTCACCGTCAGGCACAGCGGGTGCAGGGCGGGCGGGCAGCCGCTCTCCCAGGCTCCGCCCCGGCCAGCCTCCACCCCAGCCCGCTGGCCCACACCACCCCAGAGTCCTTCCTCCACGCTCCGGCCGAGCCTGCGTGGATGTTGTCCCCGCACAGGCGAGATGCGGACCATGTGAGCGGGGTGCGATCCGGGGAGCGGAACTGACGCGGGCGGGCTTCCGGGGGCGATTAGGGCCAGCGGCGGCGGCGGCGGCGGCGGCCGGTCGGGGAGCGGTGAGCGCGTCAGCAGCTGTGGGCGACGCAAGTTCCGGACCGGGCTTCAGCGTCCTCCCTCACGCCTCTCTGTTGATAGCTGCGGCTCCTCCGCCTCGAGCTTTCGGACGGCTCCCTTCTCGCCTCAGCGGCGGCACCGTTCTCCCGTGAAGCACTGCCCCCAGCTCCATGAATGGAAATCGGCTCCGCAGGTGAGTCGGGGCTGCTGGCAGTGGCAGGTGGTGTCGTTCCCCCACGGTTGTCCCCTGAGCATCCTTGCTCCTTCCACTTTAGGTGCTGTCAGTGTGCGTCAGGGAGTCGCTGGTTTTCGGGCCCGATGCTGCTGGCTTGCTTCTCCACAGCTCCGCAGCTACTCTACTGGGGCCACTGAGTTCGCGAAACTCCCCGGAGGGTTTACCTTTGCTTTTATCTAGGAGATGTCATTCCCCAAGGATGCTTCTACCCCGAGGATACAGAAGAATTCGCCCTGGCTTTTGTGATTCTAGTTGGAAATAAAAGGTGGCGCTTATCCTTTAACCGGGTCGTGTCCCATGTAGGCTGGATCGTGAATCAGTCATCTTAAAGTGGTCTGATGATGCTCTGAGATAACCGAAGGGATTAAGTTTGAAATTGGTGTCCGCGCAAGGTAGCATTGCTTCAGTGTGATAGTTTCTGAGGAGCTTGGAGATGTCCTCTCAGTCTGGATCACTGCTTCTGTGAGAAGGTAGCTCTTCAGAATGCTGACACTATTTCTCCCGATTTTCTGTTCCCTACAGCAGCAGTTGTCATATACCTGGAAATCCGGAAATTAGGAAAGCAGTTTTGTCTCTTGAGAGAAAAATGGCAGCCTTGAGAAAGGAAGCCAGCCTGGACAGTACTTATCTTTGTAAAGGAAAAGAAGTCAGCGGTTCTAAAATAACTGATAGAAAAACATGAAATAGATGTTACATAACGGTCTGCTTACCAAGGAATCACCCTTATTCCCCAAATTTCAAAGTTCTCTTCATCCACAAGATCAGCAACATATAGTTCCCATAATATTTGGGGGATTGTTTTCTTATTATGGTATAACAAGTCCCTGAATTTCATATATCCCCTTGCCAATTTGAAAGGTCTCCAAATATAAGGAAAACTAATGTAAAAGAAACTAGTGAAATAATTGTCAAATGGATACAAAAAGCCATTTCCTTTATTACATGGAATTTCTATCTACTCAGTTTCTACTATTTTTTTCCTTCTGTGTTTCATTTTTTTCTCCTTTCTATATTTTTTAAAAAGCAAAATTCGTCTAGACTGTTGAAGTTTTAGACTCTTATTGTCAATTTGTGTATTTCCAGACTGTCTTTTTTTGTTCTTAAATTTTATATTTTATTTGTACTGTTCTTACTTATATGATTATTTCCAGCAATCTGATTTTAAATAGCTACCCTATTGTCAAGCCTGAAAAACTAAATAAGAAATTAATTAAACATTTTTAAATTATCTACCTAAAACTTTTGAAGATATTCCCCCCCAAGTATTTCCCCCTTTGAGTTTTTCACATGAAAATATTGACATGTTAGAAAGTACTTGTGATATTATGCCACCTAGTCAGCTGATAAAATTAATGAAGCATGACTCAGAAAATAAATTTTACTTTTTTCTGGTTGTTCTTTTGATAAAATATAGAGCAATTGATGTGTCTTCACATCAGGGTAGATATAGATAAGATTTATCAACTAGCTTGGTATGGTGCCTTACATCTTTGGTCCCAGCACTCAGGATGCAGAGATGGGTCAATCTCTGTGAGCTGGAGGCCAGTCTGGTCTACATAGTGAATTCTGGGCCAGCCAGGGCTACATTGTGAGACTTTGTTTCCAAAAAAGCAAGAACAAAAAAAATTGTTGATTCTGCATCTTTTATGCAATTGTTACAATGAATATGAAATTGAAGACATACTTAGGAAAATGGATAACTGGGTTTTAAATTCAGAATTTTACAGGTACATATTTTAGTTTAAATTTTTTTAAAAATATGGGCTGGAGAGTTGGCTCAGCAATTAAGAGCACTTGCTGCTCTTGCAGAGGACCCAGGTTTGATTCCTAGCATCATGTGTTGGCTTAAGATTGTAACTCTAGTCCCAGGGGATCTGATTTCCTGTCCTGACATTTGAGGACATCAGACATGCATATGGTGCACATACATACATGCAGGCAAAACACTCATACACATAAAACAATAAAAAGCTTAGATATAAATTTTCTTTAATAGCCTATTAGGTTAATAAAGTTTTGGCTTTCAAATTCTGTTTTTCTTTTTATGGAGATTCTCAAGAATCACTTACTTACAGACTGTTTGATATATGGATACATAGAAATATTAAATTTAGGGGCTGGAGAGATGGCTCAGCGGTTAAGAGCACCCTCTGCTCTTCCAGAGGACCCGGGTTCGATTCTCAGCACCCACATGGCAGCTAACAACTGTCTGTAGTTCCAGTTCCAGGCAAACACCAAGGCAAATAAATAAATAAATAAATAAATAAATAAATAAATAAAGTTTTTTAAAAAAAAAAAAAAAGAAATATTAAATTTATTTAGTGCAATAAAGAACAGTAAATACAAATATCATGTAACAATTTCATGATAGAGCATTCCTCACGGAAAAATATTTATTCTTCCTTTTCTATTCACAGGAAATATCACAAGGATTTTATTTTATTTTGAGACTAGGTTTTATTGTGTAGATTAAAGGTGTGTGCCCACTGTACCTACCTTTGTAAGAGATTTTTAATTTTTAAAATATTTATTTATTTATTATGTATACAGAAGAGGCACCAGATATCATCACAGATGGTTGTGAGCCACCACGTGGTTGCTGGGAATTGATCTCGGAACCTCTGGAAGAACAGTCAGTGCTCTTAAATTTTTTTTTTTTTTTATACAGCCCACTAATTTAGTACCACCTGTATTAGTTAAGGTTTCTATTGCTGTGAAAAGACATGGTGACCATGGCAACTCTTATAAAGAAAAACATTCAATTGGGTCCGGTTTATAGTTTCAGAGGTTTCGCCCATTATCGTCATGACGGGAAGCATGGTGACACACAGCCAGACATGGTGCTGGATAGGCAGCTAAGAGTTCTACATCTTGATCAGCAAGCAGAAGGATGAGAACTGAGACACCAGGTCTGGCTTGAGCATCTGAGACCTCAAAGTCCACCCCCAGTGTCATACTTCCTTCAACAAGGCCACACCTCCCAATAGTGCCAGTCCCTATGAGCCTATGGGACCATTTTCATTCAAACTACCATACCATCTGAACATGGATTTTAACAGCAACAACAAAAAAATAGAATAACTTATTTTTTAGCAAAAATTCATGTCTATGATTTCTTAAGGGTATTTCTGATGAAACTTTTTCTGGTCTAAAACAATTGTGCTTTGTTTCTAAATAAAATGAGAATAGGAAAATCAGGAAATGGTTATTTAAATGCTACTTAATTTTTGAAATCTAGGACTCTAGTTTATATTTTTAGGTAAAGCCCAGCTGTTGTTCAGAGAGGGATTATATATAAATATTCTCTAGTAATCTCTGGGAACACTGGGCATTTCAGTTGTGGATTGCTTCCCTAACACACTCCAAATTCCACCCCCACCATTTGAGAGGAAGATGCCTATGGAGGGAAAGCATTTATTTTTATTATAAGTTACTAATATGTAAGTTGATTTGTCACAGCTGGTAATTTTATACAACCTTGCAAGAGGGGGAAATCTTAAACTATTAAAAAGAGAGTTATTAACTTTTACTTTGTGAGTATTTAACTGCATGTGTTCATTATGTATACCATGTATGTATCTGTTGCTCACAGAAGTCAAAAAAGTAAAGTGAATCCCCTGGAACTGGGCTTACAGAGTGTAGTAAGCAGCCATTTGTGGGTGCTAGGAACTGAACCTGGGTCCTCTGCAAAAGCAAGAAGTTCTGTAACTGCTGGGCTATTTCTCCAGCCTTCTTTAAAAAAAAGAAGAAGAAGAAGAAGAAGAAGAAGAAGAAGAAGAAGAAGAAGAAGAAGAAGAAGAAGAAGAAGAAGAAGAAAACTTTGATTTATTTGCCTTGGTGTTTGCCTGGAACTGGAACTACAGACAGTTGTGAGCTGCCATGTGGGTGCTGGGAATTGAATCCGGGTCCTCTGGAATAACGGTCAATGCTCTTAACCACTGAGCCATCCCTCCAGCCCCTTCTTAAGTCAAACTTTAATTCCTCTCTGAACATAGTTGTCCTAGAGCCCTGTATTTCTTTATTAATAAAAAAAATTGAGTCAGTTGAAAGCCAGCAAGATGGCTAGCTCCATGGGTAAAGGTAAAAGAAGTTGCCACCAAGGTTGATTCAGTTCTCACATGGTAGAAAGAGAACTGACTCTTAAAAGCTGTCCCATCAATAGAGACATACCTAGATACAGGCATGGGGGTGCAGGTGCACAAAAACTCTAAATAAATATGTAAACAAAGTGTAGAAAAAAACAAAAATATTTTTAGAGTAAACTTCAAGAGAATAAAAGCTGGATGTAAAGGAAGCTAGAACAAATCAAGAATGAAACTCAGAGAAGACTGAGAAAGGAAAATTGTGATTATGAGGCCAGCCTGGGCTACATAGTGAGACTCTGTTCATAATAAAAGGGAGGAATGAAAGAGGAGGTTTCTAGGGTTCTTTTTTCTACTGTATTATCACTTTAAATTTTGTTCATGCTGTCCCGAAATGGCTACTATAACATTTTAGTATTTGCTATTGAAGACTGATAGCTTGAATTACAAAAAACATAAAAGCCTATTTTGATTATTGTTTTAGAACTTAATTTTTTTTTATTAATGATAGGGTACCCCGAGAGAATATTAAAAGAGATAAGAAACATGGGTTTTCTTCTTTTCTTTTAAAGATATTATAAGTTTATAATATGGAAAATAGCTGATTACATTTTAACATTTTTATGTATGCATATAATGAACTTTGATTATAGTTGCCCCTTTTTCCTCTTAAAGAAAGAATTTAGGACCTGGCATGGTGACAAACCACTTTAACCTAGCACTGGAGGGTGGAGGCAGGCTCTGCTGAGTTTCTGACAGCCTCTTCTACATGATGTATTTCAGGTCAGCCAGGACTGCATAATGAGACCCTGTCTCAAAAACTTTAAAGAACAGGCCAAAACAAAGCAAATTTAACCTTAAAATGTAGATTTATAAAAACAATCATGATCCTGTCACTATCATACAACCAATTTTTACTTTTAAAAATCAAATTGGAAACTAGTCAGCTATAACAAAGCTGCTGTGAAAAACAGCTAAAATGAATAAAAAGATAAATAGATGCTATTTCCTTTTATTCTTTGCTCAAATGTTGCCTAATAAGTTGGTATTAATATGTATGTATACTAGCTGTGTTTTTATTGGGAACACTAATTTGTTTGATTCTGTAGGCCTGGCCTGACCATATGCAAAGAGGCAAAGAGGCCTGGGTCCCTTTAAAGGGAATAGTTACTGGAAGAGTTCTCTCTTGTAGATGGAAAAACCCTAGCTCTGAGGAAATTCTTTCCAAATTGTCCTTAGCTGTTGGATTCTAGTTTAAAATTATTTTGCTTTATAATATAGATATCTAGTTTCATTTGTTTTCTAAATTTTTAAAATACTCCACCTGAAAGACAGACTGAAGTCAGTGTTTTTGTTAATCTAACAAAACATTCTTTTAAAGCACTTAACCTTAAAAGGTAGTTTGTTTTAAATAGTTAATGTATAGGAGAAAAAGGCCAAAGTGATAGTTCTGTTTTCAGGCAAAAGTAAAACTAAATTTATTTGTAACTGACTCCTTTTCTAGACCTGTTTAAGAGTGTTGGGATGAACAGCGCTTAGCAGACATTCCTACTTTCTAATTCAGTTGTCTGGGAGACTCATAAACCCTCATTCTTGGCTCATTAACAAAACAGATGTGAGAAAGAATATTGTGTGTTTTCCAACCATAATGATTATGCTGTTAGGATACATGAACAGCCTTTCTGTATTTGGAGTTTCTGTGGTTTTCTGCATTATCTGTGTTAATATTAATGACTTTCTTTGGCTATCCAATGCTTTAAAAAAAGACTATTGAGATTCACACAATTAATGCTTTCTCTTGTATTATAAATGTGGAGTTCTATGGTTAGAGTAACAAACAGTTAAAATGAATGTAAAGATAAAATAGGTGCTGCTTCCTTTTATTTTTTGGACAAAGTTTGCTTAATAAGTAGACATATATTTGTTTATTTTATATATAATATATTAGTTTATGTTGATTTTATGGTTTGGTTCACACCTTTGGAATATCAGTTTAATAAAATAATTTGGAAGTATTCATTCTGTATCAGACATTTTATTCATTTTATAATTGCTAAACTCTTGGGAAATCAGAAGATACAGAATATAAACATGAATAAATGATACATTTTTAGGTTTTTTTTTTTTAAACTTTATTTATTTATTTATTTTCCTTGGTGTTTGCCTGGAACTGGAACTACAGACAGTTGTTAGCTGCCATGTGGGTGCTGGGAATCGAACCCGGGTCCTCTGGAAGAGCAGACAGTGCTCTTAACCTCTGAGCCATCTCTCCAGCCCCTAGGTTTCTTTTTTATTTTTAGAAAATTTCACAATAAATATATGTACTATTTTTACTTTACTTTTGTTTAAAACTATTTTTGATATTCTAGCTAATTACTAAGTCTTCTAATGTAAGTTATGCATGGTATTTATTTGAATTTTAAAAAGTTAATAAATACATTGCAAAATGGGCTACTTAATGTTTGCTCTTATTTTCAAGGAAGAAAATTCTTTAGAAGATTCTTCCCTGTATTAGCATCTGAGGCAGTTAACCCTTAACAGATCTAATAGTATATAAGAGATTATTTAGGTATAGGCAATATGACTATACCTGCTCTCTGTTTGGAAGAGTTTATGAATAAATAAATGGAATTTAGAATTAGCAAATAGGAGCTTACTGGAAGTCTCATACTAATGTGTACTAGTTAGTCCAAATTTAAGGCAAGTGTATAAAGAAACTTATCTTAAAAAAAAAAAAGTCTGCCTGTCTGTCTATCATTGTTTTTAAGCCTGCCTTTCCTACTAAATCATATATCATTAATAATCCCACCAGGTCATTATTTACATCTATGCATTAGTAATGATAACCTTCATGAGTATATACATTTATTTTTTTCTATATGTAATTTAATCAGGCTTATAGGTGGTCGTTTAGATTTTTTAACAGTTTTTCTTTATTATGAATAAAACTTTGATAAATATCTTAGTGCATTGTACACATGTACTAGATCTTTGGATACTAGTTCAGTGCTGCCTTTTATATACATTCCTAGAAGAATAATTGGTAAAGCAGGTATCCTCTGAATATAATGGAAAAAGTTTTTATAAAAACTCACAATTTAAAAAAAAAAAGAAAAAAAAAAACCTCACAATTTGAGGTCTGTAAAGATGGCTCAGCAGATAAGTCCTTTGTTCTTCCAGAGGACCTGGGTTTGATTCCCAGCACCTGTGTGGCGGTTCACAACACTCTAATTTCAATCCCAGGGATCTAACTCCAATTTGGGGCCTTCCCAGGCACTGCATGTACATGGTGCACAGGTAAAACACCCATACACATAAAATAAAAATAAAATTAGTAAAAATATACATAAATTTATAGATTTGGAATTCTATAGAATTATAGTAGACTTATAGTGATAAATCATTAAGAAGTCACAGGGCTGGTGTGCTGGTATACTGTGAATTTTAAAAAAAGAAGATTTATTTATAGATGGTTATAAGCCACCATGTGGTTGCAGGGAATCAAACTCAGGACCTCTGGAAGAACAGTCAGTGCTCTTAACCTCTGAGCCATCTCTCTAGCCCATATTGTGACTTCTTAATGAATGACTTATCACTACAGAGTCAATTGTAATAAAGGTGTAGGTGTTAACATTCCAAGGTAAACTTAGAACATGTTGACAATGTCATATGGGGATTCTCTAAACTTCCATCAGTTTTGTTGTGACCCTAAAACTGCTTGAAAACGTGAAGTCTACTGAAAGAGCTAACTCTGACTTTGGATTCTGTGTTTAATCTCCATCAGCCTCAATTTCCTCATTTGTTTGTTTTTTTTAAACTTTATTTATTTATTTTATTTATTTGCCTTGGTGTTTGCCTGGAACTGGAACTACAGACAGTTGTTAGCGGCCATGTGGGTGCTGGGAATCGAACCCGGGTCCTCTGGAAGAGCAGACGGCGCTCTTAACTGCTGAGCCATCTCTCCAGCCCCCAATTTCCTTATTTGTGAAAATAGAATAATAAAAAGATTAAGAACAAAAAGGAATTGACCTTTCCCTCTTCCTATTCTTTAATACATTTTATCAAAGAAAATTTAAGATAAATTTAAAAAGGCAGAATTGTATTATAAATTCCCATGTACCTACCAACCTAACCTATACAAACTTCGTCCTATGTTTAATCATATCTCTTTTAACTCTCCTGCCTCTGTATTTTTGCAAATTACATTTATTTATTTATTTGCATATGACAAAAGATAAACGTTTTTATTCAGTGTGTATGAAACTACATTAAAGGACCGCCTGATTTGTTTTAAATTTGCTGTCATTTCTTGAGTGTTTTTGAGAATTTCAAATAAGAATACTGTATTTACATAATTTCCACTGCTCTTTCTTCTCTCCTCACATAGTTTAAAAAATACGCTTATTAGAACATTATCTTTCTTTTTTTTTTTTTTAAACTTTATTTATTTATTTATTTGCCTTGGTGTTTGCCTGGAACTGGAACTACAGACAGTTGTTAGCTGCCATGTGGGTGCTGGGAATCGAACCCGGGTCCTCTGGAAGAGCAGACGGTGCTCTTAACCGCAGAGCCATCTCTCCAGCCCCCAGAACATTATCTTTCTATTCTTGAAAAAAATCTATTCTACAAACAGATAATATAAAAATTCTAGACTGTGCCATGTTTCTAGCTCTGCCATTTATCCAGCCTCCAACCTTCACCAATATTTACATTTCTAAATCTTTCCTGATCTTTCAAATGGGAAAAATTGGCCTGCCTTTTTCATATCTTTTATAGATATGCACTTAAAAATTGTCAATGAAATCATAAAAAATTTACACCTAGGCTAGTGAGATGGCTTAGTAGGTAAAGGTGCTTGCTGCCATGTCTGCCGGCCTGAGTTCCCAGCACTCTACATGGTGGAAGGAGAGAAATGACTCCCACGCATTGTCCTCTGACCTCTACAAATGTGTCAGGGCATGCACATAAATAAGTAAATAAATATGAAAAGTAAAATGTTATGCTATTACAACACAAAATATAAAAAGAAAAAGTAAAACTATACATGATTTTAGACACTCTAATGCCAATATTCAAGAAGCATTACAGATGTGTATCACTACCCTCAGCTAGACTTTTTTTTCTTTTTGGTTATTGTTGGTTTTTTGAAATAGCCTTGGCTGTCCTGGAATTAGCTCTGTAGACCAGGCTAGCCTCAAACTCACAGAGATCCATCTGCCTCTGTCTCTCAGGTGCTGGGATCAAAGATGTGAGCCACCATCTCTTGGTGACTTTTTTTTTTAACTGTGGTAAAATATACATACCATTAAATTTATCATCGAAACACTTAAATGTACAGTTTTTAGTGATAAAGTACATTCTCAGTGTTGTGCAAGTAGTTGCTAGAACTCTTTTCATCTTTGAAAACAAACTTTCCATTGGCTCCTGCCATAGACCCTAACAACTATATTTCTTCCTGTCTTCAAAACAAAGCAAAAGGTCATTTATTTATTTACTTTGTGTCAAGGGAGGATATGATCATGCCACTTATATGAGACAACTTGAAGAGTTGATTATGTTCTTCCACCATGTGGGTCTTGGAGATCAAACTCAAATTGTCAGCCTCAATGGCAAGATTCTTTACCCACTAAGCCATATTTCTTGCCCTCTTTCTGTTTTGTTTTGTTTTTAATATAATTTATTTACATTACATACCTTATATAAGGTGGTAACACAGTACTTGGATTTTTGTAACTAGCTATTTCACTTAACATTATGTCCTTAAAGTTAATCTAAGTCATAGCATGTTTTAAGAATTTCTTCTAAGGTTGAATACTTTGCCATTGGGTGTATCTGCCATACCTATTCATCCATAGACAATTAAGCTGCTTTTATCTTTTTGTTATTGCAAATACTGCTCTTGTTTAAGTTTTTTCTTTTAACTTCTTAAATCTCTCTCTCTCTCTCTCTTCCATACTCCAAAGGAGAATTAGTGGATCATACAATCCCAACATTCAGAAGGTTGATGGAAGAGATCTTCTCAAGCCACCATGGGTTATATATTGTAGCCAGTGCCTGTCTCAGGGCATGTGAGATTTTGTGCACTTGGCACCAAGACTGAGGATCTGGGTTCAGTCCCTGGAACCCACACAGTAGAAGGAGAGAACTGAGTTCTAAAAATTGTCCTCTGACCCCACACTGGCACTATGGCTAGTATGTGTATGCTCTTCCATATACACACTACTCATAACAGAAAAATATTCTCAACAAAACACAAAATTTAAAATGTATCATATGCTATGTCTGTTCTTTTTAAGATTTATTTTTGGGCCTGGAGATATGGCTAAGTGGTTTAAGAGCACTGGCTGCTCTTCCAAAGGTTCTGAGTTCACTTCCCAGCAACCATATGTGGCTCAGAACCATCCATAATAAGATATGATGCCCACTTCTGGCATGCAGGCAAAACACTGTATACATAATAAATAAATTAATCTTTTTAAAAAGATTTATTTTCAATTGTGGTCTGTGTATATGTGTGTTTTTCATCAGCACACAGTGTAATGTAAGAACATGTGTTCACACAGGCCAGAAGAGGATGTCAGATCCCTGGCGTTGGGATGATAGACAGACAGTTGTGAGCAGCATACCTTGCATGGTGGGAACTGAACTGGAATCCTCTTAACAGCTTAGCCATCTCTCTAGCTCATACTTTTGCTAGTTTTTTCTCCTATTCACTTACTTGCTTGTTTTGTATGGCTGTTTTTCCTCCGTGTTGGTGCACCATGTGTGTGCCCAGTGCCAGTTGAGGCCAGAAGAGAGTGTCAGATCCCCTGGAATAGGAGTTACAGTGGATAGTGAGCTGCTATATGGGTGCTGGAAATCAAACTTGGGTCCCCTGGAAGAGCAGCCAGTGCTCTTAACCAATAAACCACCTCTTCAGTTCTTTTCTGCTAGTAATTCAGGAACTGTTGTATTGTTTTTCTAGAGTGACTGTACTGTGTCATTTTGTATTTTTTTTTTTTACTTCTCTCTTTTTTTTTTTTTCCTCTTTTCCCCCATGTATCTATCCCTTTGCTCTCCCTTCCTTCCCCCTCCCAATCCCTCCCTGTCTCCCTTCAGCCTCCCTCCTCTTCATTCCCCCAATCCCCTCCCCAAAAAGGGCTAGAAGCCCCAAGGTGGATCAGCTCAGCTTTCACTCCAGGCAGGTTCGATTTCCTCATCCTAATGTCATGACTGGGTTAGGTATTCCTCTGGAGGAAATGGGCTCTGATGTGCCAGCCCACACATAGAAACACATCTAATCCCTCCCCTCGAGGCTCCACATACTGCCCATGCCATCAGAGAACTGTTGGGATTTGAGATACTATTGTGTATTGCCAAGTTATATTTCCCTGTTTCATCACTCTGTCAAATTTATTGTCATAGTTGTAATGTCTTCTAGTGATTCCTTGGGAAAAAAATCTGGTATTGGTTACTTGTCTTTTTCTTCACTTAAAATAAAATCAATGTTGCTTGGAACTTCCCATTTAAGTCGATAAAATGATTCCGTGAGCAAAAGTGCTGTCTGACAAGCCAGACTCCTCAGTTCAGTCCCTGGGACCACCGTGGTGAAGCAAGACAATTGATTCCTACAGTTGTCCACCGACCTCCACAGGCTTGCCCTCACACTTTCTCACACACTATATAACTAGTATGTACTAAGTAAATACAAATAGTAAATGTAAAATGAAACCATCAGTTGATTTTTAAAATGATTTTTATCATTTTGTTATCTGATTATAACTATAGATTGATTTCCCTCCTTTTTCTGTCATTTGTTTTGTTTTGTGTTTTTAGACAAGTTCTTATATGTAAACCATGCTAGCTTCTTAACTCACTGTGTACTTAAAGCTGACGTTGAACTCATGATCCTTCTGTTTCTACTTCCTAAGTGTTGGGATTTTAGCTTTACACCACCCCAACTAGCGTAAATTTTAGTGTGTGTGTGTGTTATGCTTATGTGTATATGTATTTGTGAAGGTTAACATACCTATGTATATGGAGGCCAATAGTTGATGTCAGAAAGTTTTCCTCAGTCTCTTCTTTTTTAAAAAAAAAAAGAAAGAAAAAGATTTATTTTATTTTGTATGCATGCATTCCAGAAGAGGGCACCAGATCTCATTTTAGGTGGTTATGAGCCACCATGTGGTTGCTGGGAATTGAACTCAGGTCCTCTGGAAGGACAGACAGTGCCCTTAACCTCTGAGCCATCTCTCCAGCTCCCTCAATCTCTTCTTTACCTTATTAATTTTGATCTATCTATTTACCTGAATCTTTTCCTTCTGAGTGCTGGGATTAAAGGTCTGCACACCAACATCTGGATATTTTTTAAAAAGATTGTATGTGTGTGTGTGTGCATGCGTGTGCATGCGTGTGCGATATATGTATATGTACCATGTGCACTGCTAGTGCCCAAGAAGGTCAGAAAAGGATGTCAGATCCCCAGAAACTGGGATTATAGATGATTGTGAAACACCATGTTGGTGCTGAGAACCAAACCTGGGTCTGCTACAAGATCAAAAAGTGCTCTTAGCCACTGAATCATCTCTGCAGTCCCTTCTCCTAATTTTTTGGGGACAATTTTTCACTGAACTTGAAGCTCAAGGTTTCAACTAGACTGTCTGGGGCAAAGATCCCTGGGAGCCCCCGTCTCTGCCTCTAGCATGGTGACTATAATCACACCAGCTTTTACATGTTTTTTTTTTTTTCTTCCCAAACCCCAAATCAGGTCCTCATGCTTACATAGCAAATACTTTACCCATCTCCCTAGCCTTCATTTTACTCTTTATATTAAGTTTTGTTCTTTATTTTCTTTTTTATTTTACCATTGGTCCTATGCTCCCTGTATCTGATGTGCTTGCTTACTTAAGTTTGTATGATTGCTGGTCTATCTCTTCTAGAGCATAGTCATTGGTTGTTTTTTTTTTAAGATTTATTTATTTATTATACATTATACAGAAGAGGGCACCAGATGTTATCATAGATCATTGTGAGCCACTATGTGGTTGCTGGGAATTGAACTCAGGTCTTCTGGAAGAGCAATCAGTGTGCTTAACCTCTGAGCCATCTCTCTAGCCCAGGCATTGGTTTTTAATGAAGAGAAGAAAATAAGAAGAAATAGAAATGCTAAGAATAATGTCACTATTTATCACCTTTACCTAGAGTTCTAACCTCCTCTATTTGACAAGATTATATAAGTATGGTTTTAATTGTGTGACACTTTCTTATCTTCTCTACAGGACCCATTGGGGCCCAGCCCCTACTCATTGTGCCCAGAAGACCTGGATATGGCACTATGGGCAAACCCATTAAGCTGCTGGCTAACTGTTTTCAAGTTGAAATCCCAAAGATTGATGTCTATCTCTATGAGGTAGACATTAAACCAGACAAGTGTCCTAGGAGAGTGAACAGGTAAGAGTCATGAAGTCTAACTGCCATTTGTTGTTTGTATTTGCCTTGGTTATTTATGGATGTCTCTCTTATATATTTGAATAACAATGATAATATGTAACCCTTTGATCAGGAATACACTGTAATTTGTTTTGAAATTTGTCCTTTGGCGGTGGATGATAAGAAAAATCTTCAAACTTCCTTCAGATTATCCCATTGTATACACAAGTTATTCATGTGATAACGGAAAAGGTCCAAGTCATGTTTATATGTTGTTTGAAATCTGGCCAAGTATTCTGAGCATGTCTCTTGCACTGCTGTGAAGTAGTTTGTGTTCTTTTCTTCCTCACCACATCTTACCATTTTCATAGTGCCCCCTTTATGGTGGGTGGTAGTAGATACTCTTTCCTACATTTTGAAATTAAAAAATAATAAGTAAATGAAGAGTAAAAGAAATTTGTAACTTAATAGTAGTAACAAGACATATAAGAAACATGAATGTTATATCAGTTTTGGGGTGCTTACTATTCTAGTTACTAATATTTCTGTTGTAACAAAAGTGAATGAGCACTGAGTCATTATATGATGTTAAAACAATAACTATGAATGTTGTGATTAAGGTGTAATACAGAGTTCTTTTGAGTGCAGGGAAAGTTTCAGAATATAATGTTAGAAATAACCTCTAAAGGTTATTTAAGAGGTCAGTTAATCCAATATAGATGAAATATAGGAAGGTAAAATGACTTAAAAACACACTTTAACAGAAAAATTGAAATTAGAACAGTAGATTCCTCACTTGGAGGAAAAAGAATTTAGTTGCTCTAAAAATAATTAGACCCTATCTGTCCATCTATCCAAATTGTGTGTGTGTGTGTGTGTGTGTGTGTGTGTTTATGTCATAGCTGGGTGTGATGGCACACACCTTTAATCTAAGCACTTAGGAGGCAGAGGCTTCTGTGGGACTATGCTTTTATACTGTAAATATAGGTTTAATAAAATGCTGGGCTGGAGAGATGGCTCAGAGGTTAAGAGCACTGAGAGTTCTTCCAGAGGTCCTGAGTTCAATTGCCAGCAACCACATGGTGACTCCAACTATCTATGATGATATCTGGTACCCTCTTCTGTATACTGTATACATAATAAATAAATATTTAAAAAATAAAATACTAATTGGTCAAGTAGCTAGACAGGAAGTAAAGGTAGGGCAAGCAGACTAGGAGAATCCTGGGAAACAGAAGAGCAGAGACAACAGCGAGATGCAGAGGAAGCAGGATGAGGTGCTGCACTGATCAAAAAGGCACCCACCCACATGGATAACCATAAATAGAAATATGGGTTAATTTAAAGTATAAGAGTTAGCAAGTAATAAGCCTGAGCCAGAGGCCAACCAGCTTGTAATTAATGTAAGACTTTGTGGGATTTTTCAGGACTTTGGGGCTGCAGACGGGTCCAGACCTCCGTGCTAGGCCTGGCCAGAGAGGCAGTCAGATTTCTGTGAGTTCCAGGACAGTCAGAACTATGTAGAAAGACCATGTCTCAAACAAAGCAAAACCCATTATGAAAGTAAATAAATGAGTGCTATAGTGACTGGGTTTGGAACCACCCAGGAGACACTTTGTCCACAATACAAGTATATTCATAGAGGTTAACTGAGGGTGAAAGACTCACCCTGGATGTGGGTGGTACCATCCGAAGGGCTATGGTTTAGACTGAATGAAAAAGAAAAAGGAGGAATCCAGCTGAGTAGTAACATTAATTTTTTGATTTTCTGACTATGGACATGGTGTGATCAACTGTTTTCATGTTCCTGCCACCAAGACTTGTGTGATATGATGAACTGCACCTCTCAATATGTGAACTGAAACAAACCCTTCTCAAATTATTTGTTAGATATTTATTACAACCACAAGAAAAATAGTTCAGAAAACTAGAACTAATAGTAGCTTTGTTGCAGTGATAAACATGGTTGTGTGGAGGGGAGGGAGATGGTTGAGTGGGTAAAGATGGCTGCCACCAAGCTTGATGGCAGAAGGAGCAAACAAGACTCATAGGCTTTCCTCTGACCTTCACATGTGCACTGTGGCATGCTCCCCCCAACACACAAAATTAACAAAATAAAAATGTAATTTAAAAAAATGTATAAAACAAATAAACCCAACCATGTGTTTCATAGGCCTTTGGAGTTGGTTTATAGGAAGAATGATGCTTCAATCCTCAGATGCTGAACATGGAGTATGGGTCTGTTGTTTGGCCTGCTGAGTTTTGGTCCAGCTGTAGTCCAGTCTTCCTTTGTTGTCTTCCTGGTCTTCTCTCTGAACTGAGAATAATCACTGTGTATTTTATAGTATATACTGTATATTGGAAGGTTTTGGCTAGAGAATCTCCAAAATGCTGTCATCAGATTCTGAAGGGACTCTGGAGGCCAGAGTGCAGATAGCAGAGGCTAGGTAGGTTTCTGGAAGCCATCCAATTCAGAACTCTCTAGTTCATTTATGTCATATTCTGGCCATATGCTGCTTGTGTTCTGAAAATTCGAGAATAAATTAAAAAATAATGACTATATTGTTTCAAGACAGATAATATCCAGGCTGTGACATAATTGTCACACAGTGAGAAAGCAGAAAGATTGGTGAGGGAGAGAGTAAGAACAAATTTAAAGATGAATGCAAGGAGATCAGCTGACACTATTAAAAAAAAATAATGCCATGAGAGAGAGATCTCAGAGCTGGGTGGTGGTGGAGGCAGAGGCAGAGGCAGGCTGGTCTCAGAGTTGGGACCAGTCTGGTCTACAAAGTGAGTTCCAGGGTAGCCAGGACTACTTAGAAAAATCCTGTCTGGAAGACAAAACAAAAATAAACACAAGAGATAAAGAAATCTCAGACAGTCATTGTACTGCACGTCTTTAACCCAGCTTCAGAGGCAGAGGCAAGAAGATCACAAGTTTAAAGACCAGTCTGGTTTACAGAGCACGTTCTAAGGCAGCCAAGGCCATATACTGAGACCTTATCTCTAAATAAATCTCTTATCCTGTACTGGAAGAAGAGGAAGGTGCCAGGAGTTCAGAAACACCCATCAAAGAGTCTAGCTTGTGAAAACTAGTTCATTTGAAAGGAGGGAGCCGTAACTGAGGATGCACTGAGAATGCTGCGGAAGGGATTCCCTGCTTGAAAGCAACTGCCCACCCCCAGGCCCCCACACAAGCCTTCAATGCCCGGGGCAGGTGGGAGGACTGGTCCTGAGGTCCCAAGAGCAGGAGAGCAGGCCCTACACCTCACCTGGGCAATACAATAGAGCCAGCCCTGTTGGCTTGTCTGTCCTGTGGCAGTGCGGGTAGGGGAGAGATTCCACCCTCATCCCTCTCTCCTTTTACATTCTTCTAAAGAGTGGCCCACCCCATTACCAGCTTCAGCACTCAGGAAAGCGGGCCCTGCATCTAGCCTAGGCAGCACAGCAGAGCTGGTTCTCTTGTCCAAGGTGTGGGTGACCCAGCCCCATTGTTGTGAGCAGGGGTAGGCTGTTCCCATTACTAATCTGACATTCAGCATGGACAGAGGCAAGACACCTGAGACAGGCTGGGGAGCTGGTCCTGGGGTCATGGGAGTGGGAGGGCTGTCTCTTCCCAGTGTCTTCCCCTATATTCTAGGCTTTTCTGAATCTTTCAGTGATCCTCTCTCCTGTCTCAAGTCTTCTAAGTGCAAGGATTACAGGTGTGGGTACCATATTGCCCTTTTCAGTTCCTCTGAACATTACCAAAATAAGGTCAAAATGCAGCAGTTACTTCTGGGTGACTTTTTCAAAATGGATAAATCAAATTATTTCCTATTAATAAAGATTGTGTTGCTACCTTCTATAATGTCAAAGTGATCCTCTATTAAGTGAGTGGAGTTTTCTAATACTTTATGTGTATGAGGTATTTCTTGTACCACATAGTCAGATATTTAGCGCTAAGGCATTAATTATAATACTAGACTAGGTATCCTAACCAAACAAGTTCCCACTGTAGTCAGAGGAGCTTTCTTGGAGAAACCCCAGGAAATGCTCGGGAATGCTTCTGTGAGCCCGCTTCTCTGCAGACTTACTCTCTAGACTTATTTTCTGCTTTGAGGTGTATGTGTTGTTGGTCTTGTGTCTTCTTTTATTGTTGTTTTTTTGATTAAAAATGACTATTTTTTGGCAGGAGTAATGACTAAGCAGTTAAGAGTGCTGGCTGTTTTTGATGGCTCACAACCATCTGTAACTCCAGTCCCAGGGGATCTAATACTCTCTCTGGCCTCCATGGACACCAGGCACATGCATATTGCATAGATACACATGCAGGCAAACACTTATGCACAGAAATAAAAATTTTTAAATATTTAAAAAAGAAAATGGGCATTTGGTAAGAAAGCAGATTTAAAAAGAAGATTTAAAAGGGTATATGTTTTTTAAAGGAGAGATCACAATAACTAAAACTTGAGTAGGCTATTATAAATTTCTTCAAGGTATTTAAATGTTGATATGAAATACTTATTTATTAAATTATAATTTACACTCTGTATACACCACAGCATTATGGCTTCAGAATACTTGGTACTATGATGTAGGAAATAATGGTTGGGCTAAAAATGGGAAGGTAGACTGTAGCCCCTTATAAGACTCAACATACGTGGATAAGTTCCATTTTCAGAGTAATTACCAGATAGTCTTAATTTTAAACTGTAGTTAGAGGTTCTGGAAAGAAAAAAGAATATTATTTTCTGGAAGAATTCTCTCTTCCCCAGACCAAGCTTATTTGTGAAAGGAAGCCATTAAATTTTGGTAAAACTAGCTCCATTTACTTAAATTTTCTTTTCAAAATTATTTCTTAAACTATCTTTTTAAGTTAAAGTGTTGGGCTTTTGGCCTGGTATAGTGGTGCACACCTTTACTCCTTAACTCCTTTCACAGAGGCATAACAGTATTCTTATACGCTCTTACTTTTACCTTCTATACTTGACTTTTAAAAAATGTGTTCATACTGCTGTAGCAAGACCAGTTTCTTAGAATCTATTGGCTGTTGGGTGCACTCCCAGACCTGGGCCCCACCTTCAGGTACCAAATGTATGGATGAATCCAGGTCCTCACAAATACATATTTTATGAAGCACATCCAAAGGAATAACTTAAGAGTATGGGGATAGGATATGGAGGCAGGAAGGAAATCAGAAGGGGTTTATGTATCAAAAACTGACAAAGGTGGTTAACTCATCCTTTTTTGTTGTTGTTGTTGTTGTTGTTGTTGTTGTTGTTGCTGTTCCTGTAGTCCCGCTGGCCTGGATCTCACAGAAACCCTCCTGCCTCTGTCTCCGAGAGCTGGGATTGAAGGTGTGACCACCACTGCCCAGTTAACAAAAGGAAATTTTAAATAGCAGTCTGTGAAATTTGTGGAACCCCAAAACATACAAGTGAATCAAATCTTTATTATCACATTACTTATGAAAGACATGATATTGATTTTTAAAAGAGTTTCAGTAAAACTCAACATTTGAAAATCAGGGTGGAAAATAGAGATTTAGTGCTGTGTAAGAAGTTTTCCTGGGAATCATGTCAGCTTGGTTTCTTTTTTGATCTGGAAAATGCTGGTTTCCTTTTCTCCCCACTTGCTTGGTCTAGATTTTAATTTTTTTTATTTTAATTTAAATCATACCAGTACTGTTCAAATGTTCTCTCATTGTTATGTATTGAGATTGTGTGAACATATCTAGACATAAACTGACATGTATCCTTTAAAATACCTTTTCACTGTCTTCAAGAATTTCTCTGCCTCCCAAGTACTGGGATTAAAGGTTAGCTGCCATTGCCCAGCACTTGGAAGGCAGAGGCAAATGGATCTCAGTGAGTTGGAGGCCAGCCTGGTCTACAGAGGAGTTTCAGGACAGCCAGGGCTGTTACACAGAGAAACACTGTCTCAAAAAGATTTTATGAAGTCAAGTTGTGGGAGCTCTCTGTGAGTTTGAGGTCAGCCTTTCTACAAATTCTAGGACATCCAGGGATACACACACACACACACACACACACACACACACACACAAAAAAAAAAAAAAAAAAAAAAAAAAAAAAAAACTACCTTTATAAAGCAAAACTAAAAGAAAGGAAAAAAAATTTGTGAATAAAATAATAATGTATTCTTTTGCAGGTATTTGGTATAATTCTCTATAGTCAATAATTTTTTACATGTAAATCTTTAATGCTTTTCCATGTAACTATATATTGGGATTGAAATGTTTGCTGAGTAAAAATAGTTTTCTTTTGGTGGTGCTGGAGAGAGAACATAGGGCCTTGTGCATGTGAGGCAAATGCTCTACCACTGAGTTACATCCCCAGCTGGACATTTCACAGCACTTCCTGATTAGGTGATATTATTAAGAGTGGGTAGTATAAGAAATACAGATGTATTTGTTGCTCTCAGAAAACTCATTGTAGAAATGAAGAATATAATTATGATGCAATAGACTGTTAGAAATAGAGATGCCGACAAGATGCATTTTAGCACAGTACAAGAAACATCATCCTGTTTGGGAAATAAAGGTAAACAGTCAGGGAGTGCTTAGAGAAGATGAAAGTGATTCTGAATCAAATTCTAATAATATTTTTCTGGTCAAAAGCATTCCAAAAGACTGATTTTCTGGATTCATTCTTTTTTCCGTCTTAGGGAAATATGCGTCATCCTCTGCCAGCAGTCAGTGTTTCTGCTACCTTAAGCTATGGCTCTGAATACAAAATCTTATTCTGAGGTCATTAAACAGTGCCAACAACTATTTCAGTCAGTAGTTTTGGATCTCATCTTGCAGAGAATTATGTGAATGTTTTTTTTTTTCCTCTTCCTTAGAGAAGTAGTTGACTCAATGGTTCAGCATTTTAAAGTAACTATATTTGGAGACCGTAGACCAGTTTATGATGGGAAAAGAAGCCTTTATACAGCCAATCCACTTCCTGTGGCAACTACTGGGGTAAGATGTGTTTCTTTATTGTAAAGCTATACTTGTGCTATATCTCTTTATTTTTATCATTTTTAGATTTATTTATTTTTGTGATGAGCACTTTGCCTGCATATATGTCTGTGCATTGTGTTTGTGCAGTGCCTAAGGAGGGCAGAAAGGGGTGTCAGATTCCCTGTAACTGGAGTGATAGCTACCTGGGTCTTCTGCAAACAAGTGCTCTTAACCACTGAGCCATCTATCTCTCCAGCCTCTATATTTCCCTTTAAATGATCTTACTACCTTTTAAATTGCAATCCATATTAATGTGATCATTTTTCAACTTCTGTTGAAATAACTTCAAGTTTACAGAAAAGTCACAAGAACAGTGCAGAAAACTTATGTACACTTTACTCAGATTCACCAATATCCTTAACTTTTGCTGCACTGATTTTAGAATTTTTTCTTACTCTCTTTTGCTCTTTCATGAAACACACATAAATAATTACTTTTTCCTAACCCATTCAGAGTTGGGTTGCATACATTATGCCTCATTAATAATACTTTAGTATATATTATTTTCTAAGAATAAAGATTAAAAAATATAGTATATTTACTAACTTAATAAAATTTCATATTGCTATAATACTTTTGTCTAATCAATAGTCCATATTCTGGTTTTGCCCATTATTTTAATTATGTTCTTTTGTATCTTGTCTTCCTCTGATAAAGAATCTGGTCCAGGATCATGCTAATAGGCACCACACGTCTTTAGTCTTTCTTTAGCCTTGTTCTCTTTTAGGATGTAAACATGATTGAAGACCCATAGACAAGTTATTTTTAGACTACTCCTGAGTTGTATTTGTCATCTTCTCCCTCTGGTTACATTTAATTTATTATAATTTAGCCAGAATATTGCAGAAGTGCTCTTCTTTCATCATGTGGTACCCACAGGTACATAACATATATCTGTTCAGTAATGGTGATGGTAACTTCAGCCACTTGATATATGCCTATTATATGCCTATTTTTCCTACCAAGTTATTCTTTTTTCTTTGTAGTTAGATCTATCTATTTATATATATTAATTTATGTGGATTGGTGTTTTGCTTGCATGTATAACTGTGTAAGGGTGTCAGATCTTGGAATTACAGACAGTTGTTGCTGCCATGTGGTTGCTGGGAATTGAACTCAGGTCCTCTGGAAGACAGTCAGTGTTCTTAACCACTGAGCCATCTCTGCAGCCCCCTGTAGTTAGGTCTTAAGGGGAAGTGTTGTTTTTGGTTTTGTTTTACTTATAAAGTACAAATAACATCTTAATCATTTTTAAAATGCAATTCAGTACTGTCAAGCACCTTGACAATGTTGTATAGTCATCACCACCATCCAGAACTGTCTTTATCCTGTTAAGTTGAAACTCTACCCACTAAACACTCTTTTTTATTTTAATTAAATTTATTTCTTTATTTTGCATCTGACTGTAATTTCCCCTCTCTCCTCTCCTCCCATTCCCTCCCCTAACTTCCCCTCTGACCCAATGTCCCCCTATTCACTCCTCCTCTGCACTAGTCTCTCTTTGCTACCCTTTCCCTCTCCCATCAACCACTGGTAACCACTACTCTCCTTTCTGTGTTTTTGAATTTGATACTGCCAGGTACTTCAAGTAAGTGAAATCATGAAGCATGTGTCCTTTTGTGGCTTGCCTATTTCACTTAGCATTATGTCCTCAAATTATATCCATAGTGTAACAATTGTTAGAATTTCTTTGTTTTTCAAGGCCAAGTAATAAATTTATTACATGTACTCAATGCATTTTGTTTATAAAATTTTCTGTTAATAGACACCATTTAGATCTCATTATATAACCTAGGGCTGGCCTTTGACTCTTTGCATAGTACAAAGCTGGTGTCTTAACTCAAAATCCCCCTTTCTACCTTTGCTTTCTGAGGAGCTGGGATTATAGGTCTGTACAACCAGACCCATTTTCACTGTGGTTTGGATTTTTTCCAATTGATTCAGTTGATGATATTGAACTTATTTTTATGTATTTCTTGACCATTTTTATATTCATCAAGAATTTTTCTAGTTTTTAAACTGGGTTTTTGTTTTTGCAGTTAATGAATTACTAAAGTTTTTGAGTGTTTTTTTTAAATGTTCTAGATGCTAACTTCTCATATATATTTTATGAAGATATTTTCTGGCATTCTGTAGTCTGTCTTTCTCCTGTCAGTTGTGCCCTTTTATATACAGATGTAAAAAATAACTTTTAAGAACATTTATATTTACATTTTTTAGCAATTGGTATTTCTTTCTTGAGAAGATTATTGCCTACATAATAAAATAACACTTCTTTTGTCTCCTTTATCTATCTGACATGGTTTGTGTCAGATATAGTCAACAACAAGGACACCTTTAAGCTGATTTTTGTGTTCTTTTGATCTGACATACTTTATATCTTTTCAAATTCTCTTAATTTGAGATCAGGTTTCATTCTAACCCAGGTAGTCCTGGAACTAGGCTGACCTCAAACTTGTGATAATTCCCCTGCCTTAGCCTCCCCAATGCTGGAATTTCATGCATGAACTATGAACATCTGGCAAACACTTCCTTTGTTAACATTTCATTACCTTCTGGTTCAGGAAATTCTAAGCTTATGTTTTTGCCAATGAAGCCCTGCAAGCAACCATTTCTCAGGGGAGCTCTAGTTTTCTGTTTTGGAACCAAAATCTGAGTACCATATATGATCACTGATACTGAGGTATATGTGCTTCTTAAGCCTTTTATTAGTGGATGGGGCAAGATATATGTACATATGCATTTATACATATAAATAAATGAAACAATATTAAAATGTCAGCACTTAATCTTTTTAATATTTTTCTATTTGTGTGTGTGTGTGTGTGTGTGTGTGTGTGTGTGTGTGTGTGTGTGTGTGTGTGTCTGGTTGCCTGTGGAGCTCAGAAGAGAGCATTGATCCCATAGAATTGATTGTTTAAAGAAGTTGTGGTTGCTGGGAATTGAACCCAGGACCTCTGGAAGAACAGTCAGTGCCCTTAACCTCTGAGCCATCTCTCCAGCCCCTTCTTTATTTCTTTATTATTTATTCAGAGTGTATATGAGAGAGAAAAAGAAAGACTGTGTATGAGAGAGGGAGAGAGAAAGATTGTGTGTGTGTGTGTGTGAGAGAGAGAGAGAGAGAGAGAGAGAGAGAGTCAGAGTCCAAGTCCGTTCTCTCCTACCACATGGATCCTGGAGCTCAAACTCAGGTTGTCAGGTGTTGGCAGCTACCCTTCCTTGATGAGCTCTATCGCTGGACATTTTGTGTTGTTGCTGTTAGACTCCTGCTTCCTACCTCCACTATTACCTTTTCCCCCTTCATCCCACAGTAATAGTTTCCACACTTCTGCACTTACAGAAAACAAACATACTAATACGAGTTTAAGATTTTATCTTGTATGCAGCTGTTCTCCCAAACCAACTTTTCCTCTGCCTTCACTCCTCAAACTGAGGGTGTAGTCAGTATGTTTACTGTGTTTAAGAGTACATGGCATCAGGGTCTTCTTAGGTTTTGTATTCATTTGAAATACATTTGATTCTGTTAGTGCTCAGTTTCAATTTTTTTTTCTCTACTTATCTTAGGGTTTCTACTGCTGTGAAGAGACACCATAACCATGGCAATCTCTTATAAAGGAAAACGTTTAATTGGGTGTTTAATTACAGTCCATTATTATCTTGGTGGGGCATGGCAGCATGTAGATAGACATGGTGCTGGAGAATGAGCTGAGAATTTTATGTCTTTGATCCACAGGCAACAGAAAGTGACACTGGGCATGGCTGAGCTTATAGGAGACCTCAAAGCCTGCCTCCACAGTGACACACTTTGTCAAACAAGACCATGCCCACTCCATCAAAGCCACACCTCCTAATATTGACATTCCCTATGAGCTTATGGAGGCCAATTACATTCAAACTCTTATGTCACTGTTGAAGATTTTTTGGTTTGAGGTTTTTTATCTTTTATTTTTGGTTGGCCTAGAACTTGCTATATAGAGTAGACTGGCCTTGAACTTGCACTGATTTTCTTAGTGCTGGGATTACAAACATGACTCACCACATCTGGTTTATTCTTGTCGATTTTGAATTTGTAAGCTTAAAAATATCATCATCTTTGTTATTCTTGAACTTATGAGTCAAGTAGTTCTCCAGCCTCAGACTCTCACGTAGGTGAAATGACATCCCTGACTATTTAGAATTTTAGAATGCTTCCCTAACATCAGGACTGTGACTCTACCCCCAAAATATACTCAGCATTGCTTCTCCCTTTATTTCTTTCAAAAGAAATTAACTAGTTTGTTTCTGGTTCATGCTTCCATCTTGTGTTTTTTGCAAAAAGGAAGAAAATACTTGAATGTTTTCTCATTTTCCTCTTCTCATATTTGTGTTGTTCATTTAATAATATGGCTGGAAAATGACCATATAACAGCTCCAAAAGATTCTTTTTTCTATAGCTGTCTAAATGTTAAGTAGTTTCCAGTGTTTTAGAATGATGAATATTACTGCCATGAATAAACAATGTATTTGAATTTTATTCTATTAATTTGACATTGAGATTGTTTTATTTATGTTTGTTGTCTTTTTGTAAGTTAAATTTTAAATAATTACATTGTCTTTTTTAACGTTTTATACTTGGGTCTTGTCCCATCAACAGGTAGATTTAGATGTCACATTGCCTGGAGAAGGTGGAAAAGATCGACCATTCAAGGTGTCAGTCAAATTTGTATCTCGGGTGAGTTGGCACCTGCTGCATGAAGTTCTGACGGGACGGACTTTGCCTGAGCCCCTGGAATTAGACAAGCCAATCAGCACTAACCCGGTCCATGCCGTTGATGTGGTGCTACGACATCTGCCTTCCATGAAGTAGGTGTTGCTGGGTGTTTTCCCTTTTTAGATTTTTAAATATGAAGGGTTTCTTCCTAGGAATGAGTAATGTAGGCCTTCCTCAGTTAACTATTATGTGTTATATGTGTTATATGCTTTTATTATTTCATTTGTACAACAACAGCATGTAAAATATACATTATTAGTTTATCTAATCAAGTGAATTATTTTACAAATTTTTAACCCTTTTCTTAGGACCTACCAGTCTTGAATAGCTGATATATTTTTAGATATACTATGAGCCCTAATCACTTTGTTTTAAAATTAATTTCGTATTTTTGTACAATAGCATCTGATTTTGTTGATTGCTACTCTTGGGCTGGAGATAGAGTAAAGGCTGGGGTATTTGCCCAGCATAATTCATAATGTCCTGTATTCAAACTCCTGCATGGGAAAAAGGGAGAGAGAGGAAGTATTTTTTTTAAATCACACTACCATTTTATATTTCTGGGCTTATGTATGTCAATTATCTTTGAAACAATTAGTATAACTATGTTAAGACTTCTTTGTAGGAATAACTTACTCTTTAACATTTTAACGTTACAGTGCTCATATTCTTAAGAAAGTATTTTAAGGGACAAGTGAGGTAGCACACCTTTAACCCCAGCATTTGGGGGCCATAGGCAGGCTGCCCAGAGCTACACACTGAGACACTGTCTTAAAAAATAATAAAATATATTCCTTTGTAAACTAACAGATCCTGAAGAATAGACAATTTTAGAAAAGGATGCTGATGACTTTCTTCATTTAGAATAGCTTTTTGCTTTCATGTGAATTTATAATCGTAAGTACCTTTATAACAAGTTAATAGTCTTTGCTTTTATGTCCCCTGTTCTGCAGATTTAACTGTTAGTATTAGAAGGAAAGGATTGAACATGCCATTTTAATTTTTGTAGATATACACCTGTGGGGCGTTCCTTTTTCTCAGCTCCAGAAGGATATGACCACCCTCTAGGAGGGGGAAGGGAAGTATGGTTTGGATTCCATCAATCTGTTCGGCCTGCCATGTGGAAAATGATGCTAAATATTGATGGTAAGGGAACTAAAACCATATTCTGAATGAGTAGTTAATTTCTATGTGGCATGTATGTGTGGTATTATTTATATAGTTTTATATACTAGTGTCTTAAAGTAATAGTTGGATATATATTATAACAACCTAATAAAACCTTAATACTTTTTAGGATATTTCATTTGTAAATCCTTTATGCAGAACTGTCTGAGGATGCTACTAAACTTGAAGCAGGCACATGAAAATGTATAAAAACCCTGTGTGATCTTTTGAGAATTTTATCTTACCAATAGTTTACATATATTCTCCTCTCTCTTAAGTCAGCATTTAATTAAAGAATTCATATGTTAAGAGAAATGTGTTGGTCATAGTGACTACATGTGTTACCAATTGTAGTCTCATTTTTAGGTGCTTTCCTATAAATATTCTCATACTAATATGTAAGTAGAAAGGGTAACATGTTGAACTGCTATATGTATGTAGCCATTATTCATTTTGTCAGGGTTTTCTAATCTTTGTTTATCTATGTTTCTTCCTCTGTGCAAATATTTTAAATCACATTTTAAGACAGCACATCATTTTGTCCTTACTACATATACTACTGAATATTGGGTTGTTTTCTTATTCATTAATAACATTATTTATGTAAAAAAAATCAAAAGAAAAGGAAATTTGTATCTCCCAATTTCCAACCTAAGATCATAATTTCTTGATGGTCCCAAATATGTCTATTTCTGCTTAATTGATTCAAATGTGAATAAGAGTTACACATCACATTTCTTCTCACTTCTTCTTCTTAGAATTTCATTTACTTCTTACTGAATCTGTATTGTAGAATATCCTCAAATCTGTGTTTGTCTTTTGTTTTCTTATGACTTGTTTCGCTATCTCCTATATTTTCTGAAAATATTATCCCTACAAGTTTAATTAACTTTGGGTAGAAAGTTAAATATATATGTAATATATATATTATACGTGTGTGTGTGTGTGTGTGTTTGGAGTCACAGTACTGGGGGTCCTTCTTGTGGTGCAAAGATGGATCCATAGAACAAAGAGTGGGTTCTGAAGTCTCGCTTTTATAAACCCCCATCACACTTGGCAGTCACTGAAGTTGTATCTTGATCATTCGTTGCACTGGTGGTTAGCAAACTGTTCTTTTTGTATTCAGTGGAATTCTAAGATATAATATCCAATTGATAATCCACCTCTCTTGCTTCCTGGAACGGCAATATATTCCATGTTCATCATATTTCTTTCTTAGTATCTAGAATTAACCATCCTTCCATGGATCCCTAGACCTTTAAAGATCAACGGTTTACTCATTTTTCCTAGCAGTTTTTTACCATTTTAAAAATAATGAGAGACAATATATAACTAGTTCCCTTTATATGTATATTAGGAGTATTTTTAATTTCTTGCTATCTCCAAATAGTATTTTACATATATTTAATGTCAGTATAAGATAAATGTCTGGAGATGAGACTGGTAAGTCAAAGGTAAATGTTATTTATCATTTTGATCAGTATTTCTGGGTTCCCATCTATAAAGGGCATAAGTGTTTTTCATCTACTGGTCAGAATACTTGTTTCTTTATATGTGTGCCATTAAACTCTTAGATTTTTTTCTAATCAAATTTGCCATTTTAAGTGGGGTTTTTTCTTTGGTTTTGTTTTATATTTTTGGAAATAGGTTCCTATGTGTGTCTCAGCCTGGCCTAAAACTCACTGTGTGGTCCAATTTGCCCCTGAACTCCTGTCTCCACCTCCTCGCTATAGGATTAGAGGCAGGAACTACTTACTGCACCTGATTTAAAACAAAGCAAAAGTCCTTCACTACTGTGAGGAACGCTTGTCATTCATTCTTTCTTACTTTTATATTTATTGTTATTTTTAGGTACTGAGGACAGAGCCTAGGGCCTTGATTTTGCTAGCTGTACACCTTAACAAACTGTTGGTTTATGTATTTTTTCTTTTTTATCTATTTTGTGTTTGTGAATTTCATACATATATAAAAATGCATTTTGGAGCTTGAGAGATGACTCACAGGTTAAGAGTACTGACTGTTCTTCCAGAGGTCCTGAGTTCAATTCCTAGCAATCACATGGTGGCTCACAGCCATCTCTAGTGAGATCTGATGCTCTCTTCTGGCATGCAGGCAAACATACAGTCAGAACACTATATATATAATAAAGTAAATCTTCAATATATAATAAATAAATAATAAATAATAAAAAAACCCAAAATGTATTTGACTGTATCCACTCCTCATTTCCTGCTTCCCATTCCTCTGACACTCCATCCCACCTTCATGCATCCCTCCTTTGTTTTTTAATAATTTAGATAGGATAGCAGCAAACATCAGTGGTTATCATCTTTATATTCTTCATTTTAGGAGAAATGCTTTCGGTGTTTCTTTATTAAGTATTATGCACATATGCTTGTTATTATCATTATGTTAGGAACATCTGTTCTATTGTTGTTAAGGAGCACTGTTGTCCCATTTTCATAAATACTTTAATCAAGAATATATGCTAAGGCCTGGAGAGATGGCTCAGCTGTTAAGAGCACTGCCTCTTCTTCCAGAGAACCCAGGTTCAACTCCCAGCACCCACCAGCAGCTCACAACTGTTTGTAACTTCAGTCTTATGAGACGCTTGTCTGGCACCCTCACACAGACAGGCACGTAGGCAAAACACCAATAAACATAAAAATGAAAGTAAATTATTTTTAATTAACTAAAAATATCAGTAATCCAGACTGCCTGATTACTTTTATAAGTCACATTTATTTATTATAAATTTTATTTTACCCATATTTTATTTAATGTATAGAATTTTAAAAAACGGGGCTGGAGAGATGGCTCAGCGATTAAGAGCACCGTCTGCTCTTCCAGAGAACCCGGGTTCGATTCCCAGCACCCACATGGCAGCTAACAACTGTCTGTAGTTCCAGTTCCAGGCAAACACCAAGGCAAATAAATAATAAATAAATAAAGTTTAAAAAAAAAAAAAAGAATTTTAAAAAACAGGATTTTTTTTTACTATTTCAAACTTTTATTTCCCCTATTTTTTATTTTTGTATATTTTTGCTTTGTCCTTTTTTCCTTGATTAGTTAACTGATTTTTGAAAGTTACTTATTTTATTATTTCAAATGTATGGGTGGGTTTTTGTTGTTGTTGTTGTTGATATTGCTTGCCTGCACGTTTGACTATGCTCTACTTGCATGTGTGATGCCCCTGGAGATCAGAAGAGCATGTCAGATCCCCTGGGCCTGGAGTTACAGATGGTTGTGAGACTCCCTATGGATCTGGGAATTAAATGCAGGACCTCTACAAGAACAGTCAGTGCCCTGAATCAGTGAGCCATCTCTCCAGATCCTCCCACCCCCAGCAGAAGATCTAATTTTTGTTTAATTATTTTAGTTCTTCTAGATTTTTTTTTACAATTTCTCTTTTATCTTATAAGATTTTTCTTCTTAGGTTAGCTAAATTAAATTTGTTTTCTTTCCTTTTCGAACTAATTAGTAACTTCCATTTCTCTCATCAGTAAAAATACTCAAAAACAAAGAATTTTTCTTATGATCACTGTTTGGACTTTTCTGCACAGCTTCTGTATTGTAGGGTTTTTGCTACATAATGTTCTAGAAACTGCAACCTTCATCTTATTTTTTTAATTAATTAGTTTTTTTTTTTTTTCTTTTTCAAAACAAGGTTTCTCTATGTATCCCAGGCTGTCCTGGAACTCACTCTGTAGACCAGGCTGGCCTTGAACTCACAGAGATTTGCCTGCCTCTGCCTCCCAAGTGCTGAGACTGAAGGCCACCATTGCCAGGCCTGCAATCTTAATTTAAATTACCCCTGTAAGCCATATTGTTTGAGAGACTTTAAATTTTTATTAATGTTTTTATTTATTCTTTCATGAGACTTCTTAAGTTTTAAGTTAAGATCTAACTGCTTTTTTTTGTTTTGCTATAAATTTCCTTAGTTTCAACATGTTAATCAGAGTATGTGGGAAGTCTTTTTTCTGCAGTTTTTAAGACTCAATCCTTAGTAATTAAAAAAAAACATTTTAGACATTTATTTTTATATTTTGTGTGTGTGCACATGAATGTGTGCATGAGTGAGAGCATACATGTAGAGGTGAGTCTGCCCTCTTTTTTTTTATTTTCCCAAGATAGGGTTTCACTATGTATTCCTGGCTAGAACTCCCTTTGTAGACCAGGCTACTATTGAATTCACAGAGATCCACCTGCCTCTGCCTCTGCCTCTGAAGTGCTGGGATTAAAGGTGGGTGCTGCTATGCCCAGCCTGGTTTTTTTTTCTAAAATGTTAAGTCCTGGAGATTGAATTCCTCCTTCTCCTCCTCCTCCTCCTCCTCCTCCTCCTCCTCCTCTTTTTCTTCTCCCTCTCTCTCCCCCCTCCCCCTTCTCCTCCTTCAAAACTTTTTGAGGCAGATTTTTGATAATTTGTCCAGGGTGACTTGAATTCCTAATCCTTAGCCTTCATAACAGCTTGGATTACTGGCTCAAGGAACCACCCGCCCTGCCTTGGGGACTAAGATGGGGTATTGCTATGTTACCAGGCCAGTGTTAATCTCCTGGCTCATGTGAGCCTCCTCCTCTGTACTGCCACAGATGGGATACAGATGCATGCCATCACACCTGCCTTGTAGTTCTCTGCTTAGAATTTGTTAAGTAGTTGGTGTAGCCTAATAAATAGTCAGTATTTTCAATACTTTAATAGTTACTTAAAAATAAAGTATATATGGGGCTGGAGAGATGGCTCAGTGGTTAAGAGCACCGTCTGCTCTTCCAGAGAACCCGGGTTCGATTCCCAGCACCCACATGGCAGCTAACAACTGTCTGTAGTTCCAGTTCCAGGCAAACACCAAGGCAAATAGATAAATAAATAAAGTTTAAAAAATAAAAATAAAAAAAAATAAAAAGCCTTAAAAAAAAAAATAAAGTATATTTACTAATTACGGTAAAATTAAATATCCATCGAGCTACCACTTTGATTATGTTGTCATTTATTTACTTGCCTACTTGGACTAGGGGAAATAAAATTTTTAATTTCTGGGTTTTTTTTGCTTATTTTTTTTTTTCAAAACAAGGTTTCATTGTGTAACAGCCCTGGCTGTTCTGGAATTTACTTTGTAGACCAGGCTGGCCTTGGACTCACAGAGATCCATGTGCCTCTTTCTCCAGAGTGCTGGGATTAAAGGTGTGGACCACTACCACCAGCTGCATTTATCTTTTTATGTCTAATAATTTCTGCTTTCTGAATGCTGTAACTGTATTGATTCATGTGACATTCTTATATCTTTTGGGAAAATTTGACCTTTTATTGAAGGATTGCAATCCAAACAATTAATTACAGATATATGTGTGTGTGTATATATATACATATATATGTATATATATTAAAGGTGTATGAATATTTCACCTCCATGGATGTCCATGCATTATGTTCATGGTGACTGGTACTCAAGGAGGCCAGAAGAGGGTATTAGATCCCATGAAACTGGAGTTACAGATGATTGTGAGCTGCATGTGGGTGCTGGAAATTAACCACTGTCCTGTGCAAGAGCAGTCAGTGTTCCTGAATGGTGAGCTATCTCTCCATTCCCATAGATACATCCTGCTATATTATAGAATAGTTTTACTTTGTTAGTAGTGCTTGCTTTGTTTTGTTGGATTTTTTTCCCTTTTAGTAGATAAACTGAGGCAGATTGATAAAAAGTTCTTGATTTGACTAATTATGTCTTTTCTCTTTCCAACCTTTAAAGAATATATATTCTGTGGTGTGTGAGGAGGGTTGGTTTTTTGTTTTTGTTTTTTAAGACAGGGTTTCCTATAACTCAGGTTTGCCTTGAACTCTTGATTCTCGTGTGTCCAATCCTCAGGTGCTAGAAATACAGGCCAAAGTGCCCAGCTGTGTTTTATGGTGCTTGCAATACTAAAAGATCTTTTCTTCCTCCTTCTTTCTTCCATTCTTGTCCTTGTTGTTTGTTTATTTATTATGGTATCAATATTTACTCGAGGCTGGCTTGGAATTTTCTATGTAGACCAGGTTAGCCTTGAACTCACAAAGATCTACCTTCTGCTTCCTCCTGAGGCTGGCATTAATGGAATGCTCTGGTTTGGCAACAAGTGCTTTCACCTTTTATCAGCCCTAATTTTGCCTGAACTTTTTAACTTGGCTTTTAATTTCAAGTCATACTTATTACATATGTGGTACAATTGTTGAGTTTATTCTGCTTCTTATATTTTCTCTCACTTATTTGTCTTACAGCCTGAGAGCATATAATAGTTGTGTTCCATTCTGTCCCGTGTGTACATTTGGTTTCAGCTTATGTCTGCCATCACATGTTAGTGCTCCCTGCAGCACTGTCATTTGTTGATTTTGGTTCATCCTCAAGTTGTTTCTTCCAGAAAGGCTCACCTGAGTGAAAGTTGAGTTTGTGAATTATTGTGTTTATTCCTAAAGGAGGCTGGGACAGGAAGATTACTGAAAATTCTGGAGCAGCTTGAGTTAGAGTGCATTCTAGACCATCTGTTACTGCCTCGTGAGCCCTTGTCTTGAAAAACTTAATGAAAAAGATTTTAATGTGTATTTGATGCATTTCTTACTCTTATGGTATGTGTTTACGATGTTGATTAGTTATATCTGCCTTAGGATTTTGTTTTTTCTTTACGTTTGCTTGTTTTGTGTGTATATTCTGAACGAGTCCATGCCAAAGCACATGTGATGATCAGGGGAGAATGTGCGGGAATTGCTCCTTCCACCCTTTGGGTCCTGGGAATAGAACTCAGGCCATCAGGCTTGGTAGCAGGCACCTTTGTCTGCAGAGCCATCTCACCAGCCCTCTTCCTTCAGTTCTAATGTATTTGCTCTTAGATCTTTCCAAAATTTCATTAATATATTTTTAATGAGTATCAATGGCACAGGCCTTTAGTCCTAGCACTGGGGAGGCAGGGGGAGGCAGATCTCTATGAGTTCAAGGCCACCCTGGTCTACATAGTGAGTTCCAGGCCAGCCAAGACTACATGGTGAGACCCAAAACAAAACAAGAAAGAAAAGAAAAAGAAATTTAATATAATTTCACCCTTAAGAATTTTTATATTTACCTGAAAAAAATAATTTTTATATTAATGTTATAAAGTAAGGTTTTAATTTTTATCTTTTGTCATATTTTTTATTTTGATTATTTATCAGATATAATCACTGCCTCTTGGTATTTTTGTTTGGGGCAGAGTGTCACTGTATGGTAGAGCCCAAGTTGTTCTCAAACTCTCTATCCTCCTGCCTCAGCCTTTCATCTGGCTTCCCAGGTTTTATGTACTGTCTTTGTAGGGATGCTTGCTTTCTTTTTGTAGCTCATGTTTGAATGAGAGGAGATGTGCTCACCTAAAACACTGGTAGAAGGTGGTAGGAAGAACGTCAGTTGCACTTTAGGATCAAGATAAGCTTCTCTGAAGACTCCATCCAAAGGGAGGGAGGGATCCATTCTTTAAAATATGTCTTCATCTCCCACGCTTGCAGTAACTTCAGCAATTTAAGTATTGCAAACTACCAGCTGTGAGTTCTCACGGGTTGCTATTCATTTATAACTTCCCTACACAATTGAAATTATTTCAAAATAAGAAATTATGAGGCTAGAGAGATGGCTCAATGGTTAAGAGCACTGACTGTTCTTCCGGAGGACCTGAGTTTGATTCCCAGCATCCACATGGCAGCTAACAACTGTCTGTAATTCCAAGATCTGACACCCTTACACAGTTATACATGCAGGCAAAACACCAATTCACATAAAATAAAAAAAATATTAAAAAAATAAGAAATTACAAAACAAAACTATAAATGTTTCATCATGTGCCACTACTGCTAGGCTGAAACTATCAATTTTAAACTACTTTCCCCATACTCTGATGACACATTTTTAAAACTCTTTTTTTCCATCTAAGAATCTCCTATTCCATCTCAGTTCCAGACATGGCCTTTATGATAGGACTTTCTCTCTGGGAATGAGTATATGCTGTTTCCCCATAGATTTCCTTATACTACTTGTCATTCTGCAATGTTTAGATATAACTTCTTACATAGATTTTGCTAATCTTGAATAATTAGAGCTATATTTACTTACAATGTGGCATTTTCTGTGTTTTTTATCACCTGGTTTTATCAAAGTGTACTTTTGTTTTTACTAACATTTTTTGTTGGTCTGTGCAGTGTCTAGGAAAAAGATAAGGAAATTGGGACTAAATTGCTGTTATGTTTCTACCAGAAGTATTAAGAAGGAGTTTCTAAATAACCTATTGGTCAAAGAAATCACAAAGGAAATTTTAATTTTGAACAGAATGATAATTAATAGTATATATCAGAACTGGTATTATTGATTAAAGCAATTCTCAGAGAGGATTTAAAATTTTACTGACCTGTTAGAATAGAAGAAAATCATCAGTAACTGGAGAGTTTACCTTAAAATGTTAGAAAATTAAAGGCAAAGAGACGAGAAGGAAATAAGACCTAAAAGCAGGAGTTAAATGAAATAAAAAGAAAATGTAAACCTGCTGGTAGGGAGACTTAACAGGTTCTTAAGAAAGGTAGTGACATGATCATATTTGTTTTCCAGAAAGAGACCTCTGGCAGCAGTTTGGAAAATAGATAGAGGAGAAAAAGCTAATCTGAGAAGCCAGTAGGGGGCTTTTCAATCACTAGTTCAGGTAAGAGATGGTAATGTTCTAATGCGGGATGGAGAGGAAGAGACATATTCCAAGGATTCAGCTGGGGAAAAAAAAAAAAGAAAAGAGCTTGAGAACCATGTCCAAACAAGCAGAACCTTGAGTGTAGTTACTGGCACATGGAACTCACTGGAAATAAATAGACCAGAAACTACTGGGTACAGTTGTAGTAAAGCTGATCTGAAATTCTTAGAGAAGGCGACAAGAACAGAAATCTTGGACATAGCCTAAAGTGTTGTCTGTGGATGGAATGTCTTCTATCCTTCTCTCTTGGGGAAGCCTCAGCCTTAATTTTGGGGGCTTTTAACTAATTGAATCAGGCTCATCACATTATCCCAGATAATATCCCTTTTGTTCAGTCACCCAATTGTGAACATTTATTGCATCTATAAAATAAATTCTCAGCAACACCTATATTAGTGTTTGACTAAATAAATAAAAGTGAATAGCCTAGCCAAACTGACACACTAAGAAAGAAACATAAGCTGAGTGTGGTGGATGCAAACCTGTAAGCCTAGTACTCAGGAGGCTGAGGCAAAATTTACATATTCTTGTAAATTTAAGGCCAACCCAGCTACATTATGAGTCTGAGGGCAGTTTGGGCTACAGAATAAGTAAGACTCTGCCTATTTATATATTTATTTATTTGTTTGTTTGTTTGTTTTTAAGAACCTATCAATAGTTGGCTTAATTTTTAAATTATTGAAAACAGTTTAGTTGCAGTACCAGTATATTCTAAACTGTTTTGCTTTGTGTTTTGTTTTAAAAGTCTGTAGTGGTGCATACTAAAAGTTAGAAGGCTAAATCAAGCACGGTGACTCACCTTCAATTCCAGGACTCAAGAGTGAACAGGATCTGAAGTTTAAGGTCACCATGAGCTACATGGAAAGTTTGAGGTCAGCCTGAGCTAAATAATGAGACCTTGTCTTTTAAAGCAAACAAAGGCTAGTGTGGTGTTGCTTGCCTGAAATTCCAGCACTTGGAAGACCCAAGCAGGAAGGGAGAGCTCAAGGCCAGCCAAGGCTATGTAATGAATTGAAGGCCAAGTTGAGATGTAAGCCTTTAGGAGTAATAATGTAGATAAAAACAGAAAGGGAAGGACAAAATCATGAGGAATTATAGCACTTAAAGAAGAAAAACAAATGATCCAAGAGTGATTTTACAAGCAGTATGGGAACAATAAGAAAAAATAAATAAAAACTAGTTAAAAGTTGAAGCCAACAGAAGGATATTTCATTAGATAATTTAACAAGACCTTTTGTAGTAAAATCAAGAGCAAGAAAGATTATCAATACTATGATTTTAGTCACTTGTGTTTTCTAACTTGTGTTCTTCTTACAGGTTTCAATCTACATGTTACTTCCTTAAGAAGCAGTGTTTGACACCCTTCTCCCCCAGGCCAGCCATGCCCCAAGTCTGAGTTAGGTATTTCTCTTATATATTCCCACAGCACAGTGTACCCCCTGTAATGGCATGTTCTACCATGAGCTATAACTGTCTATTGTTCTGTGTTCCTATGTTCTGGACATAGAATGTTGTTATTCACCAGTGTACTCTCCATGCCTAGCATAACTCACATTAAGCAAAGAATGAATTCATCCAAGAGCATGGAGAAGGAACATCCAAAAGAGCTTGAAAAACAGAAGTATTTGCAGGACTAAATGATATTCAACCTGAATAAACAACACAGGGAAAAGATTAGTAGTTTAAGTTGGAAGGCAGATACCCAGGATTAAATTTTCTGAAGTCTGTAAAATACAAAATTTTACTGAAAGACATGAAACAAAGCTTCAAAACAAAAAAGAAAAGAAAAAAATGTATTTATTTAGAAATCCTAAAATGGCACTTATCCCAAAATCAACCTGTAAGTACAGTACAAATTAAAATCCAAATGGTTTATGTTACGATACATAAGTCTGTTTGGTTTTGTTTTTGGTTTTTAAACAGGAATTTAATATGTAGCCCAGGCTGTCCTGAGTGGCCTTTGCTGCCCAGGCACTGGGATTAAAGGCTTGCATTATCACATCAAGCTTGATAGAAGTCTGTGTTTGTAAGGAAGGATAAATGATCACAAGAAACCAATACAATTTTAAAGAAAAAGAAATTGCCCTACTTATTATGAAATACTAAGTTACAATGCTGTAAGTGTAGGGACAGGCAGAGTAATGACTGAGAGAGAGCCTAGAAACAGAGCAGCTGTGTATTTGTGGAAACTTTGTAAATGTCTGAAGTGGCATTTCAACTTAATGAGGCACACCAAATAGATACGAGTTCAGAAAGTACTACAAAGGAGAATGTTGAATGCAGAGGATTCTATTGAGGTCTTAATGTTTGAGAAACATTGCCCTAGGAAATGATAGATGGTGGGAAGAAAAAAATGGCATTGGAGATAAGCATGGAAAAACTACTCTAATCTTTGTATTCTAAACAATTAATTTTTAAACCTGTAACCAAAGATATGTTGAGAGAAATTGTTTAGTGGATTTAGTACCCTAACTCTCAATTACGCAGTTAAACTTACTATATTGTACTAATCTAAGACTCAAAAATTTTTGCCCACATTTAAACTTCTCTGTGGTTAGGTGCTGTCATAGAATTAATGATTTGTCACAGTTTGATTTATTTTTATTGGAATTTGACATATTGCCATCAATGGTGCCTTAGAATTCATTGAAAATGCAGAGTAATTAGCCTGTTTTGAAGCCACCTCAGTAGTTACTTGGATTTTATTGTTGTAATTTATATGTGTAAGAAGCATCCAATCCCTTAGGTAGAATTTGATTTGCCAGGTTTGGGGCTCAGGGGTATTGGGGACTAATCTAGGATCTAATGCATGTTTAGCACATACTACCACTGAGCTACATCACAAACCCTTTCCTCTAAGCACTTGGTTATTATTTTCTCACATAAATTCCCACCACAGAGCTGAGTGCAATGGTGTACACTTACAATTATGTCAGTGTGGGAGGCTGAGGTGGGAGGATCATCTGCACATACCAGCTCAAAATGAGCCTGGATATCACAGAGTGACTGACTCCATCTCAAATTATACACCACATACAGGTATGAGTTAGCATATACCCCAAACTGAGTAATATAAAGACAAAAAGCCATTTGCCTAAGCTCACATGATCTTTATTTAAATGGTAAAAGTCAATAATTCTGATTCCACAGTTTATACAGCTTTATACTGCATCTCTTAAGAAACCAGATTCTTGAAAGGCAAGTCTTAGACCTTAGACATCTTTAAACAGATCAGTTTACAGGCAGAATAATTCAGTGGTAGGGAACTTGATCAAGGTGTAGATTCCTGGGTTTCATCAAAACCTTGTTAAAATATTTTTTAAAAAGTAGCTTTCTATAGAACATTCTTTATCAAGCCAGGCATAGTAGCACATGCTTGTTGCTTCATCATTTCAGAATATATAAAATATAGTAATAAATTAATACAAATGAAACATTTATTAATAATGAATCTGAAATTTTAAAATAATTCTTTTCCTTTTTGTTAAACATGAAAAAAAATTGCACATTAATACATGTGTTGAATTTTACGTAAAGATTTAAATCTTACCTGGGCATGGTGATACATGCCTGTAATCCTAGTTCTTGGAAAGAAGGAGTTCAAGGTCATCTTCATCTATATAATAAGTTCCAGATTAGCCTGGGCTGGCTGAGACCCTGTCTCAGGGAGAAAAAAAAAATTAGCCTTACCTGAGTATTTGATGCTGCAGGACATAGAATATAGTCAGTGTTTTTCAGAGCTGATCAATATTTTAATTTTATAATCAACAAAGCTGAGAATGTGGGTGGCTTGGTATAAAAAATATATAGTATAAAATAACTCAAGTAGTTTTAGGAGTATTACAAAAATTATTAGAAATTCTGTTACTATCTCCAAACAAAATTCTTTTAATGACCTTTTTATTAGGCTCAAGCCAGCAATTTAGACAGCACTGTTTGTTTGTGGAGACATATCCTCTCCATTAGCCTTCAGCTATCTTGAAACTCACTATGTGGAGAACTCATAAAGATCTGCCTGCGGGGCTGGAGAGATGGCTCAGTGGTTAAGAGCACCCTCTGCTCTTCCAGAGGACCCGGGTTCGATTCCCAGCACCCACATGGCAGCTAACAACTGTCTGTAGTTCCATTTCCAGGCAAACACCAAGGCAAATAAATAAATAAATAAATAAATAAATAAAGTTTTTCAAAAAAAAAAAAAAAAAGATCTGCCTGCTTCTGCATCCCATGTGTTGGTATTAAAGACACAAATGCCACTCAACCATCAGTTTTAAAAATCAGACCTTATAACCTAATGAACTTAAAGGTATACTAGTTTGATTTATGCTTAAAAAAATGATAGAAATATTGATTTTTATAACTATACTAAGTTGTTCTAAATAAAAGCAGAAAATTTGGAGTACACAGTGAAATTATTACAGTTTTCCATAGCATATAGAAGTTTCTAATCTGAGCCAAGGTATTTGAGGAGCATTTGTTAGAATTACATGGTGTTATGGTTTGTGTAGTTCAGAATCCAGGCTCAGCCCCAGCAAGTACTTCAGGAAACAACTCAAGTTCATTTTTGATACATACAAGTACATGTTTGATACTCATTTTTTAGTCATTTAGCTCAAAGCCTTTTATTGTCAAAATTTGCACAGTCCCCACATTCAGTCATGACTCACTGTTTACTATAATCAAAGCCAGGCTTACCCAGGCAGTCAGTCCATCCTCACATTGGAAGGATATGATGGTGGTAAGACCATCAGTGTAGCCTTCAGATCGGTCTCTTGACTTGTTTTCTGTTTGACGCTCGCTGAGTTGTTCCCTTCTCATTTGTTTATTTGTTTGAGACAGGTTCTTTGTGTAGCCTTAGTGGTGTAGAGCTAGCTCTGTAGACCAGGCTGTCCTAGAACTCAGAGAGCTCTGCCTGCCTTGGCCTCCCACGAGCTGGCATTAAAGGCCTACCAGCACCTTTGGCTTGAGTTTGCCCTTCCTATTTGGCTTGCTGTGGTCCTTTGAGATCACATCTAAGTTGTGTCTTGGCACTCTTTTGTCAAGCAACTCAAAGACATTAATAGACAACATCAACAACCATAACCTAACATCAGGGCAAAGTAGTGAATGAAACTTCCTCAAAGGTCTAGTGGGGGAACAGCATTATTCCAAAACACAAAAAACTAAAGACATTATAAACTAAAACAAATACTAAATGAAAAAAGCTCATACCAAGGGAGATAAAAAAAAAAAATCCAAGTCCAGAAACAATAACAACAACAAAAAATATAAAATAAAACAAAATGCCAAAATGGGCATAGTTGAGGCAGAGGGATTAAAAATTGGAGTTCATCCTCCACTACACTGAGTTGAAGGCCAGTCTGGTGTACATGAACCCTCTCCAGAAAAAGCAAAAACTTCAACAGTGAACCTGTAAGTAGGGAGGCGGACACATCCCCATAGATTCAGAAATTATTATCTGAAGGGTTCAGTGGAGAGATGCCTGGCTCTCCCGTCTTTGCCTTCGATGGTCACAGTAAAGCTAGCTGTACTGTTTGTACAGGAGGCTGAGCCTCATACTGTAGAGTGCTCAAAGGCGTGGGTGAGTGTTGATCTCCTGTTCTTACACCATACGAGCCTCCCAGCCGGGGCAGGGGTCCATTTCTCAATGTTTCTTTAGCTCCCACTGCTGCTCCCAGCTATAGTCATGGTCTCCAGGACTGAATAAAGGGGGTCAGGGAACACTGAAGTTTATTATGATTGCAGCTTGGCTCCTCTGTTTTGTTTTGTTTTGTTTTTCTTTTTAAGGAACGTAAGGGAAAAAGGTATATGAGAGGCAATCAATCTTTAAACACCTTACATACTGAAATGTGTCTCTTTTAGGCTTAACAAAGTTAGCCTAATGGTTATGCAGGGGATGAAGCAGTAGGAACTCTTGAGCCCAGTGAAGAAGGGCAACACAGCAACACATTTCTTGCTATCTTAAGAAAAGCAAGCTTCTGCGTAAGAATTTCTCCTTCAGGAATCTGGAAGCACCTCTTCATCTGTAATTGTATTCTTGTGTCAGCTCTGGCTTGAATCTCGGGAACAGTGCACGCCAAGCCCTGCTCTGTCTCTACAGTTTATAAAGTCCACCCACCTGCCTTTTTAATCTCAATTTTGAGTTACTTTCTGAAATTTTCCTCACTCTTCTAGCCTTTTGTTTACTTTCTAATTTCTATTTTTAACAATTCTTTTCTGTTTCCTGGATACTAATTTTTTAATAGCATTCTGTTCTTGTTTTACAAGTGCAATAGCCTCTTTTAACTCTCTGAGTGTAATGATTTATTTTGTATTTCTTTCTGTATATACTTATGTTTCCCTCAAATTTCTGTTTCATATTTTTAAATTTTGTTATATGAACATGCCCTTTTTATCTACTTGTGGCTCAGTGGGAGTCTAAAACCCTGAATGGAAGAAAGCCGTGCATGCACAAATTAGGCGTGTTAACCTGGATTGTCATCACGGAGTGAATTCAGTGGTTGAGGCTAGGATGTTGTAATTCTTTGATTTCTTCTGAGCAGGTCATGTTAGCCAAATGCACCTATCTCCAAAGCCACTTTGGAGATCCAGCCAGAGGAATTTTCACATCAGCGTTTCCTGTTTGCAGTCATTTAATCCTTTGTTTGTGGTATGGTCCTGTGCCTTCAGCTGTACCTCAAATCCTCCTTCCAGGAAGCTTTTGTTTTGATTTACCTTTTTCAGAGAATGAGCCTCCAAACTTCTGCAGGGACGCAGGGCAGCTGTTCACCAAAGTGGGTCCAGATGGGCCCTCAGAGTCTGCCTACCTCTCAGACTGCTTCTCTCCTTATATTTTTGTACAGGCTAGCCCCTTAGATTTGTCACTGCCTGTGTACCCATCAGAGTGGCTAAGGTTAAGTCTAACAGTATTAACAGATGTGAATTGTACCCAATGTGACTTTGTTTTTGCATTTTTAAATTATACTTATTTATTGTGTGCTGGGGATGTGTGCCGTGTGCAAGTGTGGAAGTCAGAAGACAACCTGTGGAAGCCATTCTCCTTCCACCATGTAGGACCCTGGGATGGACCATGTATGGTCAGGCTTGGCAGCAAGTGATTCCACCTGCAAAACCATCTCACTGGACCCACCACAAAAACTCATATACTGCTTGTGAGAGGTCAGAAATGGAAATCATTAGGAAAGAGTTATTATAAGTGATATAAATTACTCAAAAAAAGGTTATCTGAGAAAGAAATGTACATCCCTCATGACCTATCAGTTTCACTCACAGATAATCTGTTCCAGAGGTATGCACAGATGTGTGTGTGTGTGTGTGTGTGTGTGTGTGTGTGTGTGTATGTGTGTGACAGAGAGAGAAAGAGAGACAGAAAGAATATGCCCCACATGCACAGTGGCCCACCACTTGGAAGGCTGAGGTGAGAGAACTAATTTTGAGATCAGTTTGTGTTATGACATTCTATTCCAAAAGAGTGAAAAGGATTTAAAACAACAACAAAAAGCCAGGCATGGCAGCCCCTTCCTAGAATCCTTGACTATAGGGTTTGTACCCAGCCTGGGTTACATTGCAAGACACCCTTAATCCCAGGCTGAGGTAGGTGGATCTCTGTGAGTTTGAGGCCAGCATGGACTATAGAGTAAGTTACAGGACAGGCATTTTCAGGGTCCTAGGAAAAGTGTCAGACTTTTATTAACCACAATTAGAGTAGTTGTGTACTTCCCCAACCCAAAATAAATCACACATCAATGAAAATTAAAAAATAATTATGTTTAGTTGATATGGTTGAGTTAGGAACAAGCTTTAACTAAAATCTGGGGAAAAAAATCACTTGGTTTGTTTCCAGTTATATAAAATTCAAGAACTGGGACATCTAAACTAAATTTAATGGTTATGTAGTCATTTTGTAAACCCATAAAAAAAAAAAAAAAAAGAAGAAGAAGAAGGCACTAATCCAGAAGTAAGAACTATGGTCTCTTAGAGCACTAGTAGGTTTGGGGAAGGTTTTGGAAAAGAGGCTTCTGGGAGCCACATGATGGATCTCCTGGAACTGGAGTTACAGATGGTTGTAAGCCATCAGGTGAGTGCTAGAAATCAAACACTAGTCCTGTGGAAAAGCAGTCTGTACTGGGAATCTGTTCTGCCAGGAGCATGGCTTCTTGGTTGGATACTTGACTGCTTAAAATCTGAGGGGAGCATGCAGTTGCTCTCTTGGATGATGGAGACCAGACGGTTGCTCCCATTCCCTCCTGAGCAGAATGGAGGACAATGGCAGCTGTTTGCTTGGTTCTGTATCTGTGAGTGTATTTTTCCCCATTTCATGTCTTAATAAGTCCTTGATACCCCTCATAAAGACTCTTGTGGGTCTCACCTAACAGCAGTCAGTGCTTTTAATTGCTGAGCCATTCTCCAACCCCTCATGGTTAATTTTTAAGTGACACAATTAGAGAAGTAATAGCTGTAGCATGTAACCTCCCAGCAATGTCTGCCTAGCATTAAATTATAGTTGTTGTAATTATTTTTTGCCATAGTCCATCATATATTGCCATATTTTTTACTATTAATTTTGATCCAGACTTTGCTGGTAGTAAATGTTGTGAATACTTAATTCTTTTTTATTTGATTTTGTAATTTTCTGTTGTGTATGCTTTATTTCATTTATTTATTTATCTTTTATTTTGTGGTGCTAGGGATCAAATCCAGGGACTTGTACATACTAGGCAAGTCCTCCATCCACTGAGCTATACCCCCAGCACTCACCTAATACAGTTTCAATGAAAGTCCTAATCTCATTTTCATGAGACTTCATACAGTCTCTTTAAAGAATTATTGACCAGATAATTATTGTACATTGATTGTGTAACTGCCTATAAGCAGTAAATGAATGAGCAAGTGACATGAGCAGGAAAGTATTGAGAAGTGAAAAAAAAAAAAAATGCTGTGAGTTGCTGATGGGAACTGAACTCAGGACCCCTGGAAGAACAGCCAGTGCTCTTAACCATCTCTCCAGCCCTAAAACAGCTTTTTAAAAATTGTTGCCTGGTAAAGCACCTGTTTAGTACGTCTAAGGCTGAGTTCATCTCTAGAACAATCAGTTGATTAGCTGATTAATTAATTAAACAAACATGCAATAAGTGAGAAAAATAAAGGATACGTTTCCAACAGAAGCAACAAAATTGGGTTGGGCCTGTAGCTGCAGGAGAGCATTTACCTAGCATGTAACTTCAGTTGACAGCACTAGGAAAAACAAAATAGGTTCTCCTACTATCAATGAGTAAATCTAGTGAAAGATACATGGATTTTAGGATATTTTATAAAAGTTTAATAAAATTAACCTTAGTAAACTCCATAATGTGTTATGTTCATAATCAAATTCACTCATAATCTCATCTAATTTGATACAATCTTTCCAAACCTCCTTAACTTTTTTCTCAGTATAACTGAATTCTGGTGCCTTCTCATTTATATTAATTTGTACTATATAGGTGTTTTTATTTGTTTGTTTGTTTGGTTTGGTTTTTTAGGACAGGGTCTCACTGTGTAGCCCTGGCTGTCCTGAAACTTCACCGTGAAGACCAGGCTGGCCTCGAATTTAGAGATCCACCCGTGTTTACTTCACAAATACTGGGATTAAAGGCCTGCATTACCTTTAATCTGACATGTGTTTATTTTATAATTTATCTTATTCTGTTGATTGGTGGCTAAGTGGATCCCATTATCTTTTTAATTACATTTTTACTCATGATAGGGTCACATATACAGTGGTCAGAGGACAATTTAGAGAAGTCGGTTCTCTCCTTCCACCTTGGGGGTCTTGGGGAGGGATTCAGATCCTCAGGCTTGGTAGCAGGCACCCTTACCCACTGAGCTATCTTGCTGGACTTGTCTACTCCCATGCTACATTAAAATTCTAATGAATTTCTTTGAGAGAAGCTATGTATTTATGGAAATTTTGTAAATGTCTGAGGTGGCATTTCAAGTTAATTGGAAAGAAGTAAAATAAGTTGTATTTAAACAGTTATAAACATTTTTTAAAAACTAATTGGTTCCAGTTGGGTGGCAGTGGTGCATGCCTATAATTCCAGCACTCAGAAGACAGAGGCAGGCAGATCTCTGAGTTTGAGGCCAGCCCTGTCTACAGGGCAAGTTCCAGGACAGCCAGGGCTACACAGAGAAATCCTGTCTCCAAAACCAAAACCAAACAAACATATAGATTTACTTATTTCATTTTCTGTGTATGACTGTTGGCTGCATATATGCACCATGTGTGTGCTTGGTACCCAGGGAAATCAAGAGGGCATCTGATCCCCTAGAACTGGAGTTTCAGGTGGTTGTGAGCTATCATATGGGTGCTGAGAATTGAACCTGGGTGCTTTACCAGAGCAGAGTAACAGTGCTCTTGGCCATTGAGCCATCTCTAGCTCCATACCTTATTCTTAAGAGTGGTCATGACTATTCTTGTTTCATTCCTTTGTTGTCTTTCATTGTCTTATTTTTATGTTAATTATAGTATTAGTTTCTTAATTTCCATAGATAGCAGTTGCATCCTATTTGACACATCTTCAGTCATATTGGTAGAAATTGTTTTGAATAGGCAGATAAATCTGAGAAAAAATATTCATGAATAGGGTATTTTACTCTGCTACTTAGAGTGTTGCTACAATCTTTCTATATTAAAAATACCTATTACTGCTATAATCTTAGACATCTTTTGTTTAGACTTCATTCCAAGTACTTTCAAATTTTTGTGGTGAGCCAGCAAGAGGATTCATTGGGGAAAGGCCCTTGTTGTCAAGCCCGATGACCTGAGTTTGACCCCCAGAACCCACATGGTAGAAGAAAAGAACCAACTCTTGCAAATGGTCCTCTGACAACCACATGTGCACTATGGCATGCATACATATCACACATGCACACATGCCCACATGCAATAAGTAAATAATTTTTTAAAGATTTATTTATTATGTATACAATATACAGAAGAGGGTACCAGATGTCACCATAGATGGTCGTGAGCCACCATGTGGTTTCTGGAAATTGAACTCAGGACCTCTGGAAGAACAGCCAGTGTTCTTAACCTCTGAGCCATCTCTCCAGCCCCAAGTAAATAATTTTTTAAAAATTAATTTGGGGGCTGGAGAGATGGCTCAGCGGTTAAGAGCACCGTCTGCTCTTCCAGAGGACCCGGGTTCGATTCCCAGCACCCACATGGCAGCTGACAACTGTCTGTAGTTCCAGTTCCAGGCAAACACCAAGGCAAACAAATAAATAAAGTTTAAAAAAAAAAATAAAAAAATAAAAAATAAAAAATAAAAAATAATTTGTTGATTGCAAGAAATATATTTTAATTAGATTTTGAGTTGATTGCTAGTATATTCCATGTAATTTATTTTTATAATTTTTTTTAAAAAAAAACACCTTTTTATTTTATTTTATTTAATTATTTGCCTTGGTGTTTGCCTGGAACTGGAACTACAGACAGTTGTGAGCTGCCATGTGGGTGCTGGGAATTGAACCCGGGTCCTCTGGAAGAGCAGATGGTGCTCTTAACCACTGAGCCATCTCTCCAGCCCCTATTTTTATAATCTTAAGTCTGACAACATTCCCAGAAATTTATCTACAGAGTATTTTTCTATATAGTTACACTGACATTTAATATTTGTTTTCCATTTTCTTTTTTACTTTTTATTTCTCTTAATTTGCTTTACTGTGCTAATTAGTAACTTGTATTTAACAAAGTTAGATTTACCATGGGGTTTTGTTAGATAGCTGACCAAACAATAAGAATATTAATTGCCACAGTGCAAGATTCTATCAAGTGCTTTTTTGTGGGCCATTATCTATAAAAATTATTACATGGTTTTCCTCTTTAAGGAAGGTTTATGTTAATGTAGAACATCTGGTTAACAGATACCATTATGTTTATAGTATATTTGTTTAATAGAATTTTTAGATGCTAAGTATTAACTTTTTCCAAGAGTAATAAGCTCATTTGTGAAAGGGAAAGAAGGAATGAGAAGTTTTGAAGAGCCACAAAGGGGTCCCAGTCAGTGATCTTTTACCATTAAAAGTCACTCTTACTTTAAAGTGATTCCAACCAATCCATGCCAGCCACAGCTTCCCATTCCTCTTCTCTCGTTCATGGGAGACCTGCCCTCTCCATCCTTTTCAAAGCTTTGTGTCACAAAGTTTAATTTTTATCTCAAATGTCCATGCTACTGTATGTAGTTTAGAGGATATTAAACAATGACATGATTAGAAGTGTAATGGGAAAATACAGTAGAAGAAATAATATGGTAGATTCATCTGTGACTTGTGAAAGAAGCATTACATATGGACTGGTAGTATCCAGTGAAGATAGTCTACCTTTAGGGTTAAAGGAAAGGTAAAAGAGCATGTGATTCACATACATTCCTTTTTTTATCTATTTATTTTCTTTTTAAAAAGTAACCCAGGCCAGCATGTTCTGAACTAATTAAGCATTATGAAAAATAAGTGTTCAGTAGGCATATGTCTTACTGGCATGTTTTTTTGGTTTTGGAGTTTTGTTGTTGTTACTGTTTTGGTTTGGTTTTGAGAGGTTTGGGGGGGGTGTTTGTTTGTTTGGAGATGGGTATCATTATGTAGCCCTAGCTGATCTTGTAGAACTCATAGAGATCTGTCTGCCTCTGCCTCATGAATTCTGTGATTAAAGGCACGAATCACCACCTTCATCTTTGCTGCCATTTGCTTATATACAAAAATATTCCCGCAACTTTCCAGTAAAAATGTACTGTGGGGCTGGCGAGATGGTTCAGTAGGTAAGAGCACAGTCTTCCTGCCTGAGTTCCATCCTCAGGACTCACAGTGGATAGCTCATAACCACCTGTGACTCCAGGTACAGGGAGTTCTAACTCTCTTCTGTCTCCTGAGGTTACTTTAAGATTAAATGTCATAATATACATCTTTAATCCAGCACTTAAGAGGCATAGGGAGGTATGTCTTTTTAAGTTTGAGGCCAGCCTGAGCTACATATTGAGTTCCAGACCAGCAAGTGCTACACAGTGAAATCCTGTCTCAAAAATAAAAGTGAAGAAGAAAAGGAAATGTGTGATCTGCTAACCATCTTGTAGTTCCAAAACCCAGAGATAAGAAATCATTTTAAAAATAATCCTGCTGGGGGCTGGAGAGATGGCTCAGTGGTTAAGAGCAACGCCTGCTCTTCCAGAGGACCCGGGTTCGATTCCCAGCATCCACATGGCAGCTAACAACTGTCTGTAGTTCCAGTTCCAGGCAAACACCAAGGCAAATAAACAAATAGTTTTAAAAAAAAAAAAAAAATAATCCTGCTGGTACATGGGTGGTTAAACCCCCACCTGTTGCTCAGGACCATTTGGCAGATACCCCTGGTGTGACTTGTGGCTTGGTTTTAATACTGTCTGACGTCCTTACAAGACAATGAATGTTCTCTCTAGAAGAAATTATAGCATGGTAATACAGGAAGCCTTGTTTAAGAAATAATCCACTCTCTTCTCTGCTAAAGACCTCAGGCATTCTTTGACTTCACAAATTCCTGTCTCATAGAACAATTCACTGTGAAAATAGTTACTCCTGGTGAAAGAGATTGTAAAAGCGTTAGTGTTTGACTTTTCTGTTCTTTTACCTCAGAAATCAAATTGCTTCATTTTGTAAAACATACATGTGTGCTGGGTGGTATAAAATATACTATATACACTCACATACGGGATATTTTAACTGTACATAGTTGATTATGGAAACTTACAATGAGGTTTCTGGGTTTTTAAATATTAATTTATATTATTAATGTTTTTTTCTTAGTTTCTGCCACTGCCTTCTACAAAGCACAACCTGTAATTCAGTTTATGTGCGAAGTTCTTGACATTCATAACATTGATGAGCAACCCAGACCTCTGACTGACTCTCATCGGGTAAAATTCACTAAGGAGATAAAAGGTGAGTTAACTAGCGTTTAGAAGACTATAATTTCAGACATTATTTCTACAGTTTGTTACTAATTAGCATTTAAAACAGCTTGATTATAAAATGCATGAATAAGACAACTTTCTATTAAAGTGTTTTTATAATTAGGATCAATCTGTGAGATATGTCCAATAGAATACAGAGTAATTATAAAATGTTACATCAGAACAGCTACAGTAGCTTCTTAGGTAGTAATTAAATGAAGACTGTGCTAAGTAATCCAGATACATATTTGTTTTTGTGAATACTGTCTCATACTAGCTGGAGAAATGAGTGTGTCTCATGGAAAATGTTTCTCTAAATACTATCTTTTTAAAGTAAGAATCTTAGCTTTAAAATATTGTTACTTTAGGATTTGACTCACTCTATGAACATATTCTGATTAATGATCTCATTTTTTTAAAAATTTCAGTTTTTTAAAATCTTATTTCTTTGGAATTTTAGAATATATAATTCACAAATTTTATGTCTTTTTCTAGATTTGTACCTTAGATATGTAATGCACATTATAGAAATACTTACCTTACTTAGCTAAAATTTTTACAGTGGTGTTGCATCATATGCTTATTTATCAAAAAAGTTATATATATATATGGTCCTTCAAATTAAAATTACTTTAGTAGTGTTCTGATATTATATTCTATGCACATTTGCTCCTTCTCTATATTTTTAAGTGCATTTACAGCATTGTGTTTAAACTCACATATACTGTGCTTTATCAGCAACTTCAGGGACTTTTTAAAAAGCAATTTGAGGGGCTGGAGAGATGGCTCAGCGGTTAAGAGCACCGTCTGCTCTTCCAGAGGACCTGAGTTCAATTCCCAGTACCCACATGGCAGCTAAAAACTGTCTGTAGTTCCAGTTCCAGGCAAACACCAAGGCAAATAAATAAATAAATAAATAAATAAATAAAGTTTTTTAAAAAAAAAAAGCAATTTGATTGTGTACAATTCTTTCCTTATTTATGACTTTAGTATCTAATCCTCACATAAGATGTAACTCCACTGTATTTAGAGTAGTATGTAGTCATGAAGGAAACCCAGATAATATCGAGTAAGGAGCAACAAACTTTGTTTATATTAAATGTTACATCTTAAATAGTTAGAAGTAATTATGTCGTTTTTATTTTAAGATTTTACCTATTTGTTGCAGATAATTTTCAGCTTGTGGTTTGAATGAAGCATTCAAGTTTGTTCACTGAACATCTTTCAGTCCCCCAAACCAATTAGAGTAGGTGAATGCATCCTGTTTGTTCAAGTTATCATTCATTCTTTGCCATTCAGTAACAACAGAAAAAGAGACTGTCATTGTAATAAAGCATTAAAAGGAAAGCCCTTCCTGTTTTGTTAATAAGCATCCATCTCCTCAAGCTATATAAGTGCCAAAATAAGAAACTTTTAAAGATGACTGTTTTGCAACCATATCATTGTCCTTTCATAATCTGTTTTAACTGCAGTTAGCATCGTCAGGAGGTTAGTGCATTACCTACCATTATATATGTGATCATCTAAATGCCATGGTTTCTAGTGGAGTTGCTGCTTAGTTACCACCTCTGATATCATGCAATCACTTACATTATTTTTCGGTAACTATGCAATCAACTCATATCACCACTCTATCACAGAAAATACAAGATGTACAGAACAAGGATTCAGCTGCTGCCCGAAGAGCATGGACTCGATCTTAACTTCAACTGCTCAGGGGCCCAAAGAAATGACTGAAAAATTGACTAGAAAGCATTATAAAGTTGATGTTATAGTGAAGGTAAAGCCAAGTTTATAGGTTAAATATTTATTAAAGCCAAACTTTTTGGTTGGATGGAGGGTTTGGGGAGGGACCTGGGCAGAGAATTATTTATTCCATTCTTTATAATTTTGACTTTTTGCTAGCCCCTGGATTTGGTCTAATTGTTAGGTACCTATGATCTTAAATTTGGGTCAGAAAATCTGAGTTGTATCTAATTAATAAATCAGTATTTTTTTCCTCCATGCAAAGTCAAGAAGACTGTTTTTAAAAAGAGGAGTCTTTAAAGTACATCATGTATTCCTATCACAGGAACTCAAAAAAAAAAAAAAGAAAGAAAAGAAAAGAAAAGAAAATAGAGCTTTGTGTTCAGTGATTTTTGGGTTTAAGTTTTAACTTATGTAAGGAATTTGATGATAGCATCTAAATACTGCCATAAATTATGTCATAATTAACATACATTTTAGTATATTGATTGTATTCTAGCTAAACTTACTTTCAACTAGCTAGTAATAAATTTGCAGTGACCTTTTTTGTCAATAATTCTTGACACTTACACAGCAGGAATATTGGGGGAATGTATGATATTTTTATGTATATAAAAACACCAATTTACTTTTAGTAAAAACTTGTTTTGCAAACATGTAGAATTTTATACTAAAATGTTCTATATAAAACTATTTTTAAATCATGAGGAAAACTTGAAAATAAATAGTAAGCTAGTTCAAATAACAAAAACTTATTTTATTGTTTTTCCCCTAAACATGGTATTTTTATGTTTCTTACTTCATATTATTGCTGTTTCCACAAGGCCTTCCTTTGTATTTTCTGGCCTCCTTTATAATAACATAGTAAATAACTGAAATTTTAATTTTAGAAATGTAGTTTTAATGAAAAATTATTTCTCAATGATTTAATTTTTATTAAGAATACTTATAAAGAAAAACTATTCACTATCCTAATTTGTGCTGATATATCCAAAGAAAATATCATTTATTATTAGTGTACTTTGTGTTTGGTACTATAGTTAATAATTAGGTAAGAAAGCAATTATACTGTGTTAGGGTTTCTCTTGACATTTCATACTGGATAATTCTTTGCTGAGTTAGGAGGTACAATTCTGCACTTTCTAGAATATTTGGAAGTGTCCAGCCTCTACTCACCAACTACCAGTGATATCACCTAGTTGTAAGAGTCATAGACGTCTTCCTGGGCCTGGGAGTGTAGCTTAGTGATGAAGTACTTGCCTAGTTTGTGCCAAAGCCCTGGATTTGCTCACTTCAACACTCACACAGTTTCTCCAGGCATTACCCAATGTCCCAGGGTCAGAGGGAAGCAAAGTCACATTCAGATGAGATTTACTGCAAAGGAATCACAGATATAAAAGTAAAATTACTCTGTAATTTCTGTTCAGAAACCAAACTCCTCCATTTTTATTCTTCTAGACTTACCCTTCAGAGATAAACCAAACTTTAAAAGACGAACATTTTTCTGTAAAGAGTAGCTATTATATATCCATTTGTTAACTCCTGAGTTACTACATTGGCCAATATGGCAGCCAGGAGTTTGTGTAACTAACTTAAATAAAATTAAGCTTTCACTTTATCAGGCACATTAGCTGAATTTCCTATAGTCAGTAACAAGTTCCTAATGATTGCCATATTAGCACAAACATAAAAGATCATCTCAGGACATTCTGTTCACAGTAGTACTTAAAATCCCTGCTGGAAATGGTGGTGTAGGCCTTTATTGACAGCACTAGGAAGGCAGAGGCAGGCGGGTCTCAGTGAGTTCAAGGGCAATCTGGTCTACATTAGAGACTGCTGTTCCCACCCATCCCCCAAAATATAAAAATAAAAACAAGAAACTTCCAGAAGACTGTCAGTTGATATGCCAGGCATGGATGCACACTCCATGAACAAATACCATGTACTCAGGAGGCTGAAAAAGAAAGATAATGCAAGGCCAGTGTAGGCAACTCGGCAAGACTGTGTCTTAAAACAAAATAAGGGCTGGAGAGATGGCTCAACGTTAACGGCTAGGCTCACAACCAAAATAAAAGTGGTAGAGGCTTTAGCTCGGTGGTAGGACATTTTCCTGGTATGCACATGGCCCTACATACCACAAAAAATGTTTTTTCACCTTTAGCTGAGGATTTAACCATTTCTTTACTTTCTAGAATTGTCCTAGAATTCTTGAATCACTAAGGTCCGTGAATGAACTACTGAGATTCAGAAATGTTTAAAATTACAGACTGGAGAGATGGCTTAGTAGTTAAGAGTAATAGCTGCTCTTCCAGAGGACCTGGGTTCAGTTCCCAGCACCCACATTGCAGCTGATAATTGTTTGTAACTCCAGTTTCAAAGGATCCAACACCCTCACACAGACATACACAAAGGCAAACTACCAATGAATATAAAATAAATAAATCTTTAAAAAATTATTTGTGGGCTGGAGAGATGGCTCAGCAGTTAAGAGCACTGACTATTCTTCCAGAGGTCCTGAGTTCGATTCCCAGCATCCACATGGCAGCTAACAACTGTTGATAATTCCAAGATCTGACACCCTTACACAGTCATACATGCAGGCAAAACACCAATTCACATAAAATAAAAATAAATATTTTTAAAACATTATTTGCTAAATTATATGTGTGCATTTTCCTGAGAGTTTTGCTTTCATCAGATTCTCAAAGGGGTCAGTGACTCCATAAGAAAGTAGATATCACCTGCTTTAAGAATTATTGTGGGGCTAGAGAGATGCCTCAGTGGTTAAGAGCACTGGCTGCTCTTCCAGAGGACTTGGGTTCAATTTCTAGCACTCACATGTTAGCTCACTACTGTCTATAACCCTAGTTCTAGGGGATCTGACATCTTCACCCCAGTGCACATAAAATTAAATAATTTTTTAAGAAAATAATTGTTTGGAGGAGACTCAGGGTGATGGCACACAACTTTCATCCCAGCTTTTGTGAGGCAAAGACAGGTGGGGTTTTTTTGAGTTCTAGACCCTTTGGGGAACTATTTAAATACTTGTGCCCTCATTCCTGAGTTTGTTGTAAATGCCTTTTTTTTTTTTTTTTTTTTTTTTTTTTTTTTTTTTTTTTTTTTTTTTTTTTTTTTTTTTTTTTTTTTTTTTTTTTTTTTTTTTTTTTTTTTTTTTTTTTTGTCTAGTGGAGCTAGAAACTTGACCTTTGGGCTTAGAAAATTACAGGATTTTCTTTTTAACGTAGAGTTTGACAGGGTAAGAAAAATATTTGATATCAAAAGGTCTGTCATTATAACGATTATTAGCAATGTTTCTATAAAACAACCTAATATCACATTGCTTGTGTCACAGATTTTCTGCCTGCTCAGAATTGAGGTTTTATAGTAGTGAACAGACTGGGTAAGTACTTTCCATGACATTTCTGTAATCTCCATTTTTCTCATTGGGAACAGGTCTGAAGGTTGAAGTGACTCATTGTGGAACAATGAGACGGAAATACCGTGTTTGTAATGTAACAAGAAGGCCTGCCAGCCATCAAACGTAAGAAAAGCTGGTGTTGCCCACGGCAGTGATAGGAGGCAACTTACTCTAAGTCTGGGTAGTTTGCTGGCTCATGATAGCCTCAGAGTTGCTCATCTCAGCTCTTCTCTGTTCCAGCTTTCCTTTGCAGTTAGAAAATGGCCAGACTGTGGAGAGAACCGTAGCTCAGTATTTCAGAGAAAAGTACGCTCTGCAGCTGAAGTACCCCCACCTTCCCTGTCTGCAAGTGGGGCAGGAGCAGAAGCACACGTACCTGCCACTAGAAGTAATGTCTTTACACTGCCTATAACTAGCTTGTGTGTGTGTGTGTGTGTGTGTGTGTGTGTGTCTGTGTGTCTGTGTGTGTGTCTGTGTGTGTGTGTGTGTGTCTGTGTCTGTGTCTGTGTGTGTCTGTGTGTGTACGTGCGTTTGTGTAGGCCAGAGGAGGACATCAAGAGTCTTTCTATATTGCTATTTATCATTTATTGATTGAGACGTGGTCTCATTTAATCTGGAATTTCATATTTAGTTGGTCTTGCTGACCAGTAACCCTCCAGGATCTGTTTCTCCACCTCCTGTACCCCTTCCTCTTCCGGCAGCACTAAGGATAGAGTTGTACACCACCATGCCTAGCTTTTTACATTAGTGCTAGGGATCTGAACTCGGGGCCTTATGCAGCAAGCTCTTTTCCCGAAAAGTCATCTCCCTAGCCTTGTTCATCATTCTTTTAGGATCTTTTATGGCCTGTGATTTATCTGAGTTGCACATTTATTTTGGAATTTGAACAACTTTTAAATTCTAATTTTTTCTAAAATTTCATTAAATAGAATAGTGTGTGTTTTAGTGAAAGTGCCTGTTGCTATGACAAAACATGACCAGCAGCAACTTGGGAAGGAAAGTTTATTTGGCTTACACTTCCACGTTACTGTGCGTCATTAAAAGAAGTCAGGACAGGAACACAAACAGGGCAGGAACCAGAGGTTAGGAGCTGATACAGAAGCAATAAGGGCTGCTGCTTACTGACTTGCTCCCCACAGCTTTTTTCAGTCTGCTTTCTTATAAAACCCAGGATCACCAGCCTAGGGATAGCACCACCCACAATAGGCCCTCCCTCATCAATCACTAAGGCATTTTTCATTGAGGTTCCCTCCCCTGAGATGACTCTAGCTTATGTAAAGTTGACATAAAACTAACCAACACAGTATGAAAAAAGTTCACCTATAGTTCTGCCATTGTTAGCATTTCTGCTATGCTTTTTTCGGTCTTTATCATATTTACCTTTTACTTAATTATAATCATGTGATCATATGTAGTTTGTTCTCTACTTTTTTACTTAATATGATAGTAAAAAGAATTATTTAAATAAAGTATATTTAAAAATTATATTTAACACATAATTGGCATTAAATGAGTAAATGCTAACAAAAATACAAATGTTATATGAATTGTTTTATTCCTAGGTTTGTAATATTGTGGCTGGGCAACGGTGTATCAAGAAACTAACTGACAATCAGACTTCTACTATGATTAAGGCAACAGCAAGATCTGCACCAGATAGACAAGAGGAAATTAGCAGATTGGTTAGTACAAAACTCTAGAAATAGGAATTTAAAGTGTATTAGAGTGAGCTACTCAAAAAGCATGTCCTTCTTAGCTGATGTCATATTATTATTTCATGAACTGTCAGAATTAAAAGAGATAATGAAGCCAGGTGTAGTGGTACAGGCCTTTAATCCCAGCACTTGGGAGGCAGAGGCAGGCAGATCTCGGAGTTCATGGCCAGCCTGGTCTATATAGCAAGTTCTAGGGCAGCTAGGACAACTTACCCTGTCTCCATGTCTTAGCTTTTCTACTGCTGTGAGGAGACACCATGACCACAGCAACTCTTATAAAGGAAGAACATTTAATTGGAGTGGCTTACATTTTCAGAGGTGTAGTCCATTATCATCATGGTATAACATGGCGGCATGCAGGCAGACAAGGTGCTGGAGCAGAAATTCCTACATCTTGATAGGCAGGCAACAGGAAGTGGTCTGTCTCACTGGCGTGGCTTGACCATATATAAGACCTCAAAGCCTTTCTCTACAGTACACACTTCCTCCAAGACTATACCTCCTAATAGTGCCACTGCCTATGGGGGACATTTTCTTTCAAACTACCATACTCCAAAAATAAGAAAAAAGGAAAAAGAAATACAGAGATGTGCCACTCACTAGACTGACCATTACCTCTAAGTTCTCCTAAGAAACTCTGAGCATGGGGAAATGGAAGAGATACTCCCTGAGGAACTAAGTACAGCATACCCTCTGGGGGCTCAGAAACACTTCATGCCTTCATGTGGCCTACAGCCAGGAAACAACAGCTTGTCCAATCCTAGTGATCCCAAGGAATCTGCTAAAACCAAGGCTGAGTACAGTCACCTCTTCATTTCTCAAACACCCAGGAGCTCTGGGGAGAGAGACAGAGTCCATTATCAGAATCACATGTAATCTCACCTGACTTACCTTGGAACTGGGAATACTCAGAAGGGCAAAGATCTAGTGTCTCTTGTGCATATTACCCTTGATGTGGTCAAGGGGATGCTATAGGCTCTAAGGAGCACTTCTGGAGTTAGTATATGAGTCCTAAAGCCAACAGGCAGCACAGTTCCAGTCAGCTAACTCTACTGATTCATTCTGGGACTTACCACTTCCTAACTCCAGACACATCTGTTATGTATTCACACAATAGATAAAATTACTGTCATTAAGGGATTGCAGCAACATAGAAATGCTTATGTTACACATTATATGAAACCAATTATATTAGGATACGGGACCATAGAAATGATTAGGTAGACTTGTTTCAACATGTTAAAAATGATATTTCAGGGAATAAAATTATAAGAGACTTTTCTTTTTATTTATTTTTTTCAAGACAAGGGTTCTCGTGTAGCCCTGAATATCCTACAATTCACTCTGTAGACCATGTTGGCCTTAAACTCAGAGATCCACCTGCCTTTGCTCCTAAGTACTGGGACTACAGGCATATGCCACCACACTCAGCATTTGCTAAGGTTTTAATAGTACTTTACATATTTTGTTTTTGAAACAGTTTCTGTTGTTTTATTAACCAAAAGTTTTAAATAGTTTGGAAACCATTGTGATAGCACATACCTGTAATCCTAGCACTTGAGACACAGAAACCGGAAAATTAGTTCAAGACCAGCTTCAGCCATATAGCAAGTTTGAATTTGAGATCAGCCTCCAGCTACATAAGAGTGAAAAATAAACACTGTATCTTCTTGCTGTGATAAAATACCATGACCGAAAGCAACTTGAAGGAAAAAAGGTTTATTTGGCTTATACTTCTACCTCACTGTTTCTCATCAAAGGTAGTCAGGATAGGAACAGGATCCTGGAGGCAGGAGCTGATGCAGAGGCCATGGAGGGGCTGCTTATTGGCTCTCTCCCCCTGGCTTGCTCAGCCTACTTTCTTATTGAACCCAGGACCACCAGCCCAGGGTGGCTCCACCCACAATGGACTGGGTGCTTCTTTATTAATCACTAATTAGGAGAATGCCCTGCAGCCCAATCTTACAGAAATAATCAAGGCTCCCTCCTCTCAGATAACTCTAGCTTGTGTCAAGTTGGAAGAAACCGATCCAGCACACACTGTCCCTAGAGATCTTACAGGTATATTCTCCTTCTTCAGTTGATGGAGGGAGGAGGGAGGCTGTGTCTGCACTCAGTGTTCTGAACTGTGGGCATCTGAGGGACTGGCAGCCTGACATCCTAGGACCACCTCGTTCCTGATGCCTTGCACATGCTCACTGTGGCGTAGAGAGAGACGGTTGTGCATAGAGGAGGCTTCAGGAAGATGAGTGACTAAAGCTGCCTATCACGTGAGCCTCAGGCAGAATGCCCTGCCACCCCAGTTCAGTGCACCAACGTTGGCCTGGACAGATGCAGATACAGCTATAGGCCATGGGCCTCACAGGTGTGCCCACTGTTACCTGACCAAAAATCTGCTGAAATACCTACACAGGCAGCTTTTGGGAGGTCCAGGTTCTGGGCTGTTTCACACTTCTTATTCGAGAAGCCCACATTTGAAATTGTGAGCTATATTCTTCCAAAACAAGTATAAGAAGGCTGTGGTGATTACCTACAGAGCTGTCTAGCAGCCAGGTAGCAGGAGCGTGGAAGGCTCTCCAAGACTCCATTTAACACTCCATCTGCCTAACAGCATGTGTCTTAGCCATAACAATCACATAAGAGGAGGAAAATTGGTTGCACATGCTGTAGAAAATGTCCCAAATAAGTATATTTATTCTCCAAAAACAAATCAAAACAGACAAACAAACAAAAAACAGATCAGAAATTCTCTCAGGTCTGGAAAGATGACCCAGTAGTAAAGCACTTGCTGATGTTGCAGAAAACCCAGGTTTGGCTCCCAGCACCCACATGGCAGCTCATAATTGCCTGTAATTCCAGTTCCAGGGATCCAACACTCTTGTGTCCTTTGCAGACACCAAGTATGCACAGAATGCTCATATATACATACAGACATTCACACATACACAAAAACTATTTTGTAAGCTAATAAAAATGACTCCTTTGCCTTATAATTCTATTAAAAAAGTGAGTGGTAGTTATTACATCTTGTCTAGTTAGGAAAATAAAAGTTGATTCTCACTCTAGATTTTTGTCTATTATAATATAGTTTTAAAAAATCCTCTAAAGTGTAAGAGACAGTGACATGTGGGATAATGCTCTTGTACAGTGTAAAAGTTTGTTATTTGTATTGGTTTAATAAAATGCTGATTGGCCAGTAGAGGCAGAGCAACCAGACTAGAAGAGTTCTGGGAAGAGGAAAGGTAGAGAAAGAGATGCCAGACAGATGAAGAGGAAGCAAAATGAGAATGCTACAGTGAGAAGAGGTACCAAGCCACGTGGCTAAACATTGATAAGAGTTGTGGGTAGATTTAAGCATAAGAGCCAGTCAGTAATATTCCTGAAGTACTGGCCCAGGAGTTACTATAATATTAAGTGTCTGAGCTAATTATTTCATAAGCAGCTGCAGGTCTGGATCTTGGGGCTAGGCAGGATCCAGAAACCTCTAACTACAGTGACACCTCCATCTGTAAAACTTTTATACCTAATAATTCTAACTCACTTATTAAAACTTAGCTGTTCAGGAAAGCAGCAGCATAAAATGGTTAAAAGAATAGGCCTTGGGTTTGAAATCTGTTTTTTCTCTCACTGTTGTTGGGTGTGATTTATAACACATTGTCATTTAACTTTACTAGCATTATTTGTGTTTCTGTAAAATGCAGATTATGTGGACTGGAGAGATGTCTTAGCGGTTAAGGGCACTGGCTGCTCTTCCACAGGTCCTGAATTCAACTCCCAGCAACCACATGATGGTTTACAACCATCTATAACAGGATCTGATGCTCTCTTCTGGCATGCAGAGCACTTATACATAAAAGTATAAATGCAATAATAATAAAAGATTAAAAGATCTATGTGGCTGGGTGGTGGTGGCACTTGTGCATTTGATCCCAGCACTTGGGAGGCTGAGGTAGGTGGATCTCTGAATTCAAGGCCAGCCTACTGTCTACATAGTCAATTCTAAGGCAGCCAAGGCTACACAGAGAAACCCTGTCTTGAAACACCCCCAAAAAAGTTTTTGCTGGGTATAATAGTCTGGACTGGCATCCATGTTTGTATAACATCTGTCCAGGACCTCATGGGCAGTTTGTCGGGACTCTGGCAGTGGGACCAGAATTTATTTCTAATGTATGAACTGGCTTCATAGAACCCATTCCCTACAGAGGAACACCTTGCTCAGCCTCAAAACTGGGGGACGGGGCTTGGTCCTACCTCAGCTGGATATACCGGACTGTATTGATTCATCCCAGGAGTCCTTACCCTAAGGAATAAATGGGGGGATGGGGTAGGGGAAGATGAGGGATGACTGGAAAGGAGGAGGAAGGGGAAAGCTATGGATATGTTAAAAAAAAAACGTATAAATAAAAAGAAAAAGAAAAGAAAGCCCAAAAAACAATAAAGAAAACTATATGTATATCTTAAGGCAGTTGTGAAAAATATGATTAAGCTCTTATCACCAGCATGTCATATGGCAAAATTTCATAAATGCTATTTATTTTCTTCATAATCTTATTATAGAGAGACACTAGCAGACACCAGATGATGGGAGCCAAAGCCTGCATTGGCTTTAGTATAGTCATATTAGCTTAGCCATTTTTTAGTTAGTCATTTTAAGTTTATAGGTCTCTGCTTCCCCTCCCGTTAGTTAGCCATCTATCAGCAATTATGTGACTCCCCTAGGTTGCCAGAAATAGCTTTATCTTCCTGATAGAAAGGAACACCTATGCAAATTATCTGCAGCTAAAACATTCCACAGATTAGGCAACCCTTCCCCCATGACTCTCTGCCCCACCCACCTCCTTCTTTACTATATAAACCCCCTGAGAAAAATAAAACAATCCAGGTTGAATGGAATACTGTCTTGCTGGTTGTTCTTCGTGTCTCTTGCCCCTCCATTTCTCCCCTTTAGATCGCCGGACCCTGTTTCCTCGTCCCTCTGGTTGGGACAACCAAAAATGATTGGCAGGTTTGCCTAATTTAGAAAGTGGCTTTTCCTAATTATTGTCAGAAGGTTGTGTTTCAGTATTTAGATTAGTTTTTTTAACTAGACTTTTTACTCAGACTTGACATTGCCCTTTTTTTGTAAATTGTCACCTTCAGGACAAAGTAAATATGTTTTGAAAAATAGCTAATAGCATGCCTTTGAGTAATATATAACACTGAACAACCATGTATTCTGTTCTTTCTTTGACTATATGTATGGATATGTTATATAAAATTTTTTAGTCTCTTAAAAAATTATAACCTATAACTGATGATGGATTTTTATCTGTTCTCATTAAATAAATTTTATATAATTTATCTGAAAATACATAAGTAAAATATAGTTATATAAACTATAAAGCAGGTAGTTAGGAAAAAGTTAAGTTTTTAATATTTACTGTCCAACTTTACATAAAACAAATTTTAGTATTGTTTTTCTAGATTATTTATAATCTGAGAGGTTTTTTGTTTTGTTTTTTGATTAACTAAGCTATGCCCATCCAGTCAGAGGATTGTGGGGGGGAGTTAGTTTGGTTTGGTTTGGGGTGGTTTGTTTTTTGGACTTTTTTTTTGAGACATGGTTTGTGTAGCCCTAACTTTCCTGACCAGGCTGGCCTCAATCTCACATAGATCTGCCTGTCTCTGCCTTCCAAGTACTAGGATTAAAAGGTGTACACTACTACTGCCTGGCTAATCAGGGTTCTTTTTTTAATATTTTATTTTCATTTTATGTGAATTGGTGTTGTCTGCATGTATAACTGTAAGGGTGTCAGATCTTGGAATTATAGACAGTTGTTAGCTGCCATGTGGATGCTGGAAATTGAACTCAGGTCCTCAGGAAGAACAGTCAGTGCTCTTAACCGCTGAGTCATCTCTCCAGCCCCCAATCAGACGTTCTTATCTCATTTCATATAGGTGCTTCTCTCTCCTGAAATTGTGTAATTATTTAAAATTATTTTCATGGTTCATAAATAGTTTAAGAGTTTTGTTCAATCAACTATCTACATTTAAATTTTGAATAAATTACCAAGGTGTTCATAGACTTCCCACAGTCCCTGACTCACAATCTGCAGAATAATATTCTCTGCCTTATTATTGGGCATATTGGTTTTTATTACAAAATATATGATTGACATAGTGGAAGAAAAAAGAGGAGGTTCTAACAAGTGAAGCAAAGAGGCTCAGGGAAGTCCGAGAGTAATAACAAATCTTTTCTGTTGTTAGGTAAGAAGTGCCAATTATGAAACAGATCCATTTGTTCAGGAGTTCCAATTTAAAGTGCGGGATGAAATGGCCCACGTAACTGGACGTGTACTTCCAGCGCCTATGCTCCAGTACGGAGGACGGGTAAAGCCTATCAGCAGTGTCTTAGTATAATTGATAAACATGAAGAGAATGTACTCTAAGTCTTGAACTTACTATTTTATTGCTCTAATGTTATGTTAGGTTTTTTATTTGTTTCAAGGTAAATTTCTTGGCTCAAGTTTATCATAAATGTTTTACTCTTCCTTATTATGGAGGGCGCACAAGTGGAAGTCAGAGTGTCGCTTGAGGAAGTTGGGTCCTCTCCTTCCAGCAGAGGCGAGGGGTATCAAACTCAGGTCATCAGTCTCGGGAACATCAGCTGCCTTTTCTTGCTGAACCATCTTGCTGGTCTCTTAGCTCTTAGGTTTTAACAGTATAAATAATATTGCTTTAGAACAATCAGCTTCACATAGACTATTAAGGACATATCAGTTCAGCGATTTGAAACGCTTAACTCAAGCTGGCCAAAAATGCATTGTCTGGTAAAGTTTGTTTTCCCATCCTGTTACTTCTCTTACAGAACCGGACAGTGGCAACACCAAGCCACGGTGTGTGGGACATGCGAGGCAAACAGTTCCACACAGGAGTTGAAATCAAAATGTGGGCCATCGCTTGCTTTGCCACACAGAGGCAGTGCAGAGAAGAAATACTGAAGTAAGCTGTTGCAGTGCTTTGGTTTGGGGACCTTTTGTGTTTGGAATTTAAATTTTTTTATTTTTATTTTTTGGTGGCACTAGGAGTAAACTCAGGACCTTGTATATCTAATAGGCTGTATCACTAAACTACACCCCAGCCCTGAATTCCAATTTTAAATTATTTATCTCATGTTCTAGCAAATGTTACCTGTATATATAACCAATGAACCTTTAAAGCTAATTCTTCCATCCAATTGGGATCACCTATCATTACAGTTACATGGGAGGCTGAGGCAGGAGAATCATAAATTTGCAAGACCCAGTCTCAAAGATAAATTGTGTGTGAGTACATGTGCACCCACATATGTGCGAGTGTATGTGGTTGTGTACTATTTGTGCATGTGGAGGCCAGGGGTTAGCCTAAGATGTCATTTATCAGACATTATCTACTTCCTTTTTGACTAGGGCCTCTCATGACCTAGAACTCATTGGATTATTTAAGTGAAAAAGCAAAAGTTGTCAACTTGATAAGGAAAGAAAATATTTCATGCTGAAGTGTCAAAGATATACATTAAGAATGAATATTTTATTCTTGAAATTATAAAGCCTGGTGTTGTGGTGCACACCTTTAATCCCAGCACTCTGGAGGCAAAGACTGGTGGATCTCTGAATTCAAGGCTAGCCTGGTTTACACAGTGAGTTCCAGGACAGCCAGGGATACACAGAAACCCTGTCTCAAAAAAACTAAACTAAACTAAACAAAAAAAAAGGAAAAAAAGAAGAAAAAAACTATAAAGAAAGAAATTTGTGTGAATTTATTTGATGTGCTTGAGACTTCAAAAATTATAGGCATTGGTTAAAATCATTAAACCAGGGGGCTGGAGAGATGGCTCAGTGGTTAAGAGCACCGTCTGCTCTTCCAGAGGACCCAGGTTCGATTCCCAGCACCCACATGGCAGCTCACAACTGTCTGTAGTTCCAGTTCCAGGCAAACACCGAGGCAAATAATTAAATAAATAAATAAATAAATAAAAGTGTTAAAAAAATCATTAAACCATAGGCATTGGTTAAGGCATTAAATTATAGAGTCTAATAATATCCTCAGTTTCAAGCATTCAGTGGGGGTTTTGTATGTGTGTATATATGTGTATACTTGTATGTATGTGTTCATGTGCACACATGTTGAGGCCAGAAGTTGATTTCAGAAGTCTTCCTATTTTACTTTTCTGAATCTGGAATTCATTAATTCAGTAAAACTAGCTGCCCAGCAAGCCACAGGGCACCTCCTGCCTTTGCCTCCCCAGGCCCACTAGGAACTCTTTGTTCATAGCCCCAAAGGAATAAAAGAGATTACTGTAGGTGACTGGTCTCTGTTGCTTTTAACATTAGTAATCTGGAAACCTTTTGTATATGGAGCAAACACACAGAGCAATCTATGTTTCATTCTCCCTTTCTTTCTCTTTCACTCTCTCTCTTTCTTTCCTTTCTTTCCTTCCTCCCTCCCTTCCTTCCTTCCTGGTTGTTTGAGACAGGGTTTTTCTGTGTAGCCCTGGCTGCCCTGGATTTGCTTGCAGCACCAGCTGACCTCAAATTTACTGCCTCTGCCTTCCAAGTGCTGAAATTAATCTGTGCACCACCATGCCCAGCTTCCATTTCTTTCTTAAACTTTTATTACTGTGTTGTATGTTTAGAGCTGGAGATATAGCTTGGTGCAGAGTAAACACTCAGAGACCACAAGTTAAAAGTTAATATTTAAAAAAAAAAAACAAAAAAAAAACAAAAAAACTTTATTTATTGCCTTGGCGTTTTGCCTGGAACTGGGAACAGGAACTACAGACAGTTGTGAGCTGCCATGTGGACACTGGGAACCAAACCCCAGTCCTCTGGAAGAGCAGTCAGTGCTCTCAACTGCTGAGTCATCTCTCCAGCCCCCTAAAAGTTAATATTATACATGCATAAGATTAAGTATTTTGTACAGTTTCATGTCTAGACAAAGGTTTTCTATTTAGTGGTTTCACCTTCTTTAGAGGTTTCACGGACCAACTTCGAAAGATTTCCAAGGATGCAGGGATGCCTATCCAAGGCCAGCCTTGTTTCTGCAAATATGCGCAGGGAGCAGACAGTGTGGAGCCCATGTTCCGACATCTCAAGAACACCTACTCAGGACTGCAGCTCATTATTGTCATCCTGCCAGGGAAGACGCCTGTGTATGGTAAGAATATTTTAAAGGTTTATTTATTTATTATGTATACAGTATACAGAAGAGGGCACCAGATCTTATTACAGATGGTTGTGAGCCACCATGTGGTCTCTGGGAATTGAACTGAGAACCTCTGGAAGAACAGTCATTACTCTTAAACTCTAAGCCATCTCTCCAGCCCACAAAATGTGTAGCCCAGGCTGGCCTTGAACTTGTGATCCTCCTGCCTCTGCCTCCTTCAACAAATCCTACCAGCGTGCGCCACCACAACCAGTGGTAAGAAAACTGCATTTTTTTTTTCCTGCTTATCTTTCTGGGCTTGTGATAACTGGGTTATTAGTGTCATTAGTGAACAAAAAGCAAAGAACACCCAAGCTGCAAACCACAACCATTGAACAGTTTGGGATCTGAAGGAACTTGAGAGACATCTAGGGAGTCCCCTAGGAAGAGAAAATAGAGAAGATCTCCTTAGCTAATTGGGAGCTTAAGGGATTGCAACCAAGAAGAGGTGGAAACGAATGACAAGGGAAGGAGATGGTTGAGTGAGAGGAACAAGAAGGGAGAGGAAAAAAAAGAGAGAGAGAGAGGTGGAGATCTTAATAGAGGAAGCCAGTGTGGGGTTAGAAAAAGACTGGGTGCTAGGGAAACCTCCAAGAACTCACAGGATGTCCCTGTCTATGTCTCCAACCAATAGGGAAGGTGTTGCCTAAACAGGACTTCCCCTAGAATCAAATGAATAACCACCCTAAGTACCATCACAGAACTTACATCCAACAATGAATAAGAGTTAGAGGCAGGGATACATGGCTGAGCACTGGGCTGAGTCCCTGGTTCAGCTGATGGCGGGGGAGGAGACTCTATATGAGCAAGGGGATAGAGACTATGAAGAAAATTCTCACAGTGATGGCTGGCTCTGGGGAAGCTCACTGAATCAAGAACAGTCACCTGGGAACCATCTGGAATGGGAACTAAGCCCTCCAAGGATAGGCAACTGTCCACTGATATGGGCAGTATGTGCAGCCTCAAGGGGAAGGTTCAGACTATGTTTCAGGGCATGGACTGGCACCTTGGAGCCCATTCCTTCTGGAAGAACACCTAACCCAGTCTTGATATTAGGATGAGGAAATCCGACTTGCCTGGAGTGGATGCTGAGCTAATCCACCTTGGGACCTCCTGCCTTCTCTGGAGAGGAGATGGGGAGGAGGAGGCTGAAGGCTGACCCGGAGGGGTCAGGAGCGGGAAAGGAGTTAGAACAAGGGGATACATGGATTTAAAAAAAGAGAGAGAGTTTTTCTATAAAAATAAAAAATAAAACCCTATATTTTTCAGGAGTGAGAGTTTATGTCATTGCCAGAGCACTGGCCTAAGATGCACACGCCTAGGTTTGATCTCCAGCACTGAAACATACTGCATTGTTTCCTTCTCCTGTGTGGTGATATATTGTCTGTAATCTAACAAATAAAGTTTGCCTGAAGATGAGAGGGCCGAGACAGCCACAGAGTTAGCCATAGAGGTCAGGCAGTGGTGGCACATGCCTTTAATCCTAGCTCACTAGCCAGCTAACCTCAGCTCAGGCCATGAGCGATCCTATTGTAAACAAAAGATGGAAAGCACCTGAAGAATGACACTTGAGGTTGTCCTTTCTCCCGCACATATTCATACACACTGCAATCTGTGGTACAAGTTAAACTTAGATTTCCTTTATGGAAGAGAAAAGAAACGGGAGCCTTTTTTCTTAAGCTGTAATGCTTCACCTTCAAACTAAAGGTTGGGAAATAGGATTGAAAGACACAAGAATATTTTGACTGTAAGTACATTATTGTAAGTGAGAAACGTATAGGAAAAGGATATAATCAAATGATGGTAAGGGATTATGTATGTAACTTTCTATAATTTTTTCTGTTTATGGTTATAGTTTTTCCTCTCCTTTATCATAAAAATGGTCATATAGGGACAAATTGCTCAAACAAGAGACTGACTAGCAGGAGACCAACTGCCCATTTATTAGTGAGCAGTACACGTCCTACACGAGAAAAGCAACTCAAAGCAGTATTTAGGAATCTGGCTCATAGTAAATCAAAGGACAATAAATTCTGACAAATAACAGCAGCCACAGAAGTTAGGACACTGGACGTTGGGATGTGGAAAGTGCTGGTAGAGAAGAGTCTTCTCTAGCCGCCCTGGAGCCACCTCTAGGCTGCTGCAGACAATGCCTCCTCTCCAGCAGAAGTGCAGAAGGATAAACAGATCATTTATCTTTGTAAATATGCTCATGTTTTTTTTTAACATTTATTTATTTTTTTAATAAAACTTTATTTATTTATTTATTTGCCTTGGTGTTTGCCTGGAACTGGAACTACAGACAGTTGTTAGCTGCCATGTGGGTGCTGGGAATCGAACCCGGGTCTTCTGGAAGAGCAGAGTGTGCTCTTAACCGTTGAGCCATCTCTCCAGCCCCTTAACAATTTATTTTTATTTTATGTGAATTGGTGTTTTGCCTGCATGTATAACTGTGTAAGGGTGTCAGATCTTGGAATTACAGACAGTTGTTAGCTGCCATGTGGATGCTGGGAATCAAACTCAGGTCCTCCAGAAGAACAGTCAGTGCTCTTAACTGCTGAGCCATCTCTCCAGCCCTGCTAGCCTTTTTTTAAGGAGACATTTTGGGTTGGGGAGATGGCTCAGAAATTAAGAGCACTGGCTTCTCTGCCAGAGGACCTAGGTTCAACTTCCAGCATCCACATGTGACTCCCAACCATCTGCAAACTCCAGTTCCATAGAGTGTGATGCCCTCTTCTGGCCTCCTCAAGCACCACACAGATATGCAGACAAAACACTATACACATCATTTTTCAAATTAAAACATTTATTTTATTTTAAATCCTATGTGTGTGTGTGTGGGGGAAGCAGCATATGCATGTAAGTACTGATGTTCATGTAGTCCAGAGGTGTACAATTTCCTGGAGCTGGACTCACAGGTGTTGTGAGCCACCTGATGTGAATGGTAGAATCCAAACTCAAGCTCTCTGTAAGACTAGTACCAGTTCTTAGCTACAGAGTTCCTCTGAATCTTTTTTAATATAATACTTTAATTTATTCTTTCATAATTTAATAAATGCATACAGTGAATTCAGTCTCCTCCTGTATCTCACCCCCTTCTGCATCTTAATTATTTTACTATTGGTATAATTTCAGGTGCCCCATAATATACCATAGTATACTACGAGAGGTTTCCTTCATAGTGTCAGTGAGTGAATTCATTTTCAAGTATCTTCTTTTCTCACTGGGTCATTTGCATTTGTTCCATAGCGGAGGTGAAGCGTGTAGGCGATACACTTTTGGGTATGGCCACACAGTGTGTGCAAGTCAAGAATGTGATAAAAACATCTCCTCAAACTCTCTCAAACTTGTGCCTAAAGATCAATGTTAAACTTGGAGGAATCAATAATATTCTTGTACCTCATCAAAGGTAAGCTGTTCTATTTTACTCTTTGTTTTTCTACATAGACCTAACTAACTACTATCAGATATTAGAGGCAACCTCAGTGATTCTTCCTGTGAACTATATAGATGATTTAACAAGTTTAAGAGAATGTTGGAGCTGGACACATAACCCAGTGGTTAAACACATGCCTTTCACCCTAGCACTCAGGAAGCAGAGGCAGAGGAAGGAATCTCTGTGAATTTAAGGCTAGCCTAGGCTACATAGTGAGTTCCAGAACAGCCAAGGCTATGTAGTAAGACTCCATCTTGTTAAACAGGAGATGAGTTTCATAAATAATGTAGAGAATTTAGCCAGCATGTTCAAGAGCTAAGAAATAGTATTTTTACAGATATTTTTAACCTTTACTTTATATGTATCTCTGTGCACATGTATGTGTAGTGCCTGTGTAGTCCAGAGAGAAGTATTGGATCCCCCAGGACTGGAATTACAGACTTGTGAGCCACCATGTGGGATGCTGAGCCATCTCTCAGCCCCAGTCCTTTCAATTTTAAAGAATGAAGTTTTAAAATATAAGAAAATGCTAAGACTTTATGATTATTGAACATATACTCAAATTTTATTCTTTGGACCAGGGAATAGTAGATGCCTATAATCCCTGCCTAAAAGTATAAAATATAAAATATAAAGTATAAAATAGAGTAAAACTGAAAGTCAAAGGCTTGCTGATTCTTTTTGTCCTTAAGACTCATGGATGTAAAATGTAAGTAGATTTCATAAATGAATAAAATTTAATGGTATACTATGAAGAAACATATCATATTTTGTCCACATTACAGAAAATGTTAGCATCAATTGTTTTTTGCATCCATGGGACCATTGTTTAAAACATGAAAGTTCTCACAAGACATCAGAGATTTAACATACTAGAGATTCATGAATTAAGAGTTTGTCAGGTGGGTGTGATGGCACACACCTTTAATCCCAGGGCTCAGAGGGCAAAGGCAAGGGATTCTCTGAGTTCAAAGCTAGCCTGGTCTACATAGTGAGTTCCAGGACAGCCAAGGCTACACAGAGAAACCTCGTCTTGAAAAAACAAACAAAAGAGTTTAGTCAGCAGTTGAGGTCTGTGAAGCATCTAGCATCTGTAGAGGGCATTCTCTGGATTGTCAGTGGCTTGCAGTTATATTGCAATCATGTGAAACGGATGAAATGGATGAACTGTCTAACCCTTTAAAAAAATGTGTTTAAGACCTTCTGTGTTCCAGCAACCAGTGATCTTCCTGGGCGCAGATGTCACTCACCCACCTGCTGGTGATGGAAAGAAGCCCTCCATTGCTGCTGTGAGTTCCACAAGACAATGTCTTATGAGAAGTCCACACTAAGAGCAACACTTTGGTTTCCACATTTTAAAATTTTATATTTTCTCTTTTATTAATCTTTTGGGTTAGCATACCAAGAGTTTCATCGTGGCTTCATACAGATGTGCTAGTGTTCTTGCTCTGAGTCACTTTCCTCCTGGGTGGCCCTCTGCAGTCTCTAGCTGAGCCCTATATTCTCCCAGTTAGTCCCTTATGTAAATGAGATATATATAAAATAAAATTTAAGTTTCGTGTATGAGAGAGAACAGGTGACATCTGTCTTTCTAACATTGGCTTATTTTACTTAACATAATGACATAATGATTTTCATTATATCCATTTTCTGAACATCATTCATTTTTCTTCATATCTGCATAAAATTCCACATAGTACCACATTTTCTTGTTTATTTATTTATCTATCTATTTATTTATTTGAGGACATGTGTATGGAGATCAGAGGTCAGAAGATAACTTGCAACAGTTGGCTGTCTTCTTCCACCAAGCCTGACAATCTGACTTCCATCCTTAGAACCCATCCTAACCCAGATTCCTGCCCCCGACGTACCCACCCACACACACCCCATTTTTCTTTAATCCACTCATCTGCTAATAGATGTGAATAGTGCAGACATAAACAGCATAAGCATCTTCCTGTCTGTGTTGACTAAGTTTTTCAGGTGTGTATCCAAGTTGTGTACCCAACTAAGTCATATGGTAGTTCTGTTTTCTATATTTTGGAAAATCTGTCTACTAATTTCAGTTGTCATTATTCAAGTGTACATTCCCACCAACAATGAGTAAGGCTCCTCCTTTAACACGTTCTGGCCAGTATTTGTTGTCATTTGTTTGCGGTGCTAGTCATTCTGACTGTGTAAGGATGGTTAAGGATATCCAGGTTTGTTGGTTGGCCATTTGTATTTCCTCTGCATTGTTACATTGATTTGTGCTGCAGCATGCATGTGGAGATAGAGGACAATGTGTAGGAGTTAATTCTTCTTCTACCATGTGGATCCCAGAGATCAAATCCAGGCTGTGGGCTTGGCTGCAGATGCCTTTGCCTGCTGAACTATCTCTCTGGCCCTTTATTTTTTCTCTCCAGAACTGTCTGTTCACTTTACTGGCCCATTTTTTGCTCGAATGATTTTGTTTTTCTCTTTTAAATTTTTTATTTTTATTTTATGTATATGAGTGTTTTGCCAGCACATGTGTCTGTGCACCACATGTGAGCAGTTCTCAGGGAAGTAAGAGGAAACTGGGTCCCCTGAAATTGAAGTTAACAGACAGTTGTGAGCCACCATGTGGGTGCTTAGAATTGAACCTGGGACCTCTGCATGAGCAGCCAGTGCTCTTAACTGCCGAGCCATCTCTCCAGCCCCTGATTGATTATATTGGGGTTTTTCTTGGGGGGTTAGTGTTTAGTCTTTGTAGTTCTTTAATGATTTTTCTTGTAACCAGCTTTCATTATTGTCCTTTGGGTTTGAGAGTTTTTGACAAGGTCAGTCATTTTGGTTTTAGGGGTACAAGTCCCATATATTTTACGTATTAAACCTGTTAACTTCCTTAAATCTCCCATTGTAATTTGTCTGCTTGTTCTTTCTACAACTGTGCAACCTCTGCCTCTCCACGTGCACACACTCACATGTAGGGACAGCATATACATGTGCCCAAACACATGCAAAATACGGATTTGCACACATGCACACCACACACATGAAAATGGAAAAAAAATGTTGCCTAATTGTTTTTGACACTATTCTAGTCTTTTATTCTGTTCTTTACTGAGGATTGTCTAGTTTTTGTTACTTTTGAAGTAAATAATGATAAACAGACTATAGTAAAATACAGATGTAAATGAAAACAGTTTAGTTTTGATTATTTTAATTTTTTCTCGCTTTTTCCAACCTAGGTTGTAGGTAGTATGGATGCCCATCCAAGCAGATACTGTGCCACAGTACGAGTTCAAAGACCTCGGCAGGAAATCATCCAAGACTTGGCCTCCATGGTCCGGGAACTGCTCATCCAATTTTATAAGTCAACCCGATTCAAACCTACCCGAATTATCTTTTATCGGGATGGTGTTTCAGAAGGACAGTTTAGACAGGTTAGTTGTCTGAAATATATTTAAACTATAAGTAAACCAAATACTATGTTAACGATGTGGTATCTAGTTCTGAAAGTGAACACCTTACACCTTAAATTAAAAGTTCACAAAATCAAAGCTGATGGGTCAGTAGATTTTCCTTTTTAAAATGTTCCTATAGATATGTGAGCCTTCATTGCTCTGCTCATGGTTAAAATAAAATGGAGAAGCATATTGAGCTATAAAGTAAGTGATGTTAAGAAATCCTGAGGCAGTACTGGAGAGGTGGCCTAGAGGACTGGAGTGCTTGCTGCTCTTGCAAAGGACCTGAGTTTGGCCCCCAGCAACCACACCAGATGGCTTACTACAAACAGGGGATCTGATGCCCTCTTCTGGCATCCAGGGCACCTGTTGTCATGTGCACAAACTCACACCCACACACATACACATGACTTAAGATAAAATTGATCTCGCTGGATGGTGATAGCATATGTGTTTAATCCCAGCACTCAGGAGGCAGAGGCAGGTGGATCTCTCTCAGGTTAGGACCAGCCTGGTCTAAGAGTAAGTTTAAGGACAGCCAGGGCTGCACAGAGAAATACTGTCTTAAAAAAAAAAAAAAAAAAAAAAAAAAAAAAATAAATAAATAAATAAATGAATGAATGGAAGTTGATCTTTAAAAATAAAAGAAGCCATGAAGTTACACCATTATCTTACTTTGGAATATGTAAAAGAAACAATTGGGGGCTGGAGAGATGGCTCAGTGGTTAAGAGCACTGACTGCTCTTCCAGGGGACCTGAGTTCAATTCCCAGCAACCACATGGTGGCTCATACCTATCTGTAACTCCAGTTCCAGGGGATCTGACACAAATGCACATAAAATAAAGTTAAATAAATTTTTTTTAATTAAAAAAAAAAAGAAACAACTGGCTGTACTTGACCTTTCTGTTGTATCTTCTCTAGGTATTATACTACGAACTACTGGCAATTCGAGAAGCCTGTATCAGTTTGGAGAAAGACTATCAACCTGGAATAACCTACATTGTAGTTCAGAAGAGACATCACACGCGATTGTTTTGTGCTGACAGAACAGAAAGGGTAACTTTATATCTGTCATACTGGCATAAAAGCCAAGTTCCTGCCCCACCATCAGGCTTCCCATAGCGCTCTCTCCCTTTCCCGTTCTCACTTTTGTCCCTGTCTCTCCTTCTCTCTCTCCTTTCCTGTCTCTGTCTCTTCTTCTTTCTTCCTCTCCCATTCTTTCTGTGATGTTGGAAATTGTACACAGGACCTCATGTGTACTAGGCTACGTACACTGAGCTGTATACCCAACCTAACTATATTTTTGTTTAACTGATTTAATCTTCTCAAACACTATGCAGTAATTTTTATATATAATAGTATTTATATATATATGTCTTTTATTTTTATTATCATCCCTGTCTTGCAAATGAAGAAGCCATAATCTTAAATGACTTCTCATGATGACTACAGAGCTAGCATTGGTAGAGGTAGTACTCAATCCAAGCTATGTGCTCTTTGGTTTTTCAAGACAAGGTTTCTCTGTGTAGCCCTGGCTGTCCTGGAACTCAAAGAGATCTGACTGCCTCTGGCTCTCAAGTGCTGGGATCAAAGGCAGGTGCTATCACCACCACAGAGTGTTCTTAATTACTATGACATACCACCTAATAGCAGCAGTAATTTAGTTTTAATACAACTTCCTGATCGTTAAAGGCCTCTGATTTCAAATTACTAATATTTTTTAAATATTTATTTTTATTTTATGTGAATTGGTGTCTTTCCTGCATGTATAACTGTGTAAGGGTGTCAGATCTTGGAATTACAGACAGTTGTTAGCTGCCATGTGGATGCTGGGATTCGAACTCAGGTCCTCCAGAGGAACAGTCAGTGCTCTTAACTGCTGAGCCATCTCTCCAGCCCCACTCCCTTTTTTTTTACTAATATATTTTTATACCTAGAAAGCCTAACTTAAGTGGAACAGTAATGAATACCCAATGTTTAATAATGCCACTCATCTATTTGCTTACTTTTACTCAGGCTCTAGATAATTCTAATAATAGCTGGGATGTAGCTTAATGGAGTGCTTAGGTGTAAAGCACATTTCAGGCCATGGATTCAGTTCCCACAAATGAATAGAAAATAGATGGGAGATTATTATAGTTGAGAAAGTACCTTGCCTTAGAATATACACCTAGAGACTGGAACTGTGGTATAGACCCAGCATTCTGCTTCCTCTTTAAATAAGTTATAGCTTCTATATGGTATGTGTTGCTAATTTATTAGACCCAAAGGTTTTTGTTTTGGTTTGGTTTGGTTTTTGGTTTGTTTATTTATTTATTTATTTGCTTTATGTGCATTGGTGTTTTGCCATGGGTGTTGGGCCTTTATTTGGAACTGGAACTGCAATTACAGACAGTTGTGAGCTGCTATGTAGGCACTGGGAATTGAACCTGGGTCCTCTAGAAGAGCAGTCACTGCTCTTAACCACTGCGACATTTCTTCAGCTCCTTCTTTTTTAATATTTTTATTTTTATTTTATGTGCATTAGTGTTTTGTGGTTTTTGTTTTTCAAGACAGTTTCTCTGTGCAACAAACAGTCCTGGCTGTCCTGGAACTTGCTTTGTAAATCAGGCTGGCCTCAAATTCACTGACATCCACTTCCTCTGCCTCCTAGGATTAAAGGCATGTAACACCAATGCTCAACTTTAATCCTAGCACTTGGGAGTCAGAGACATGTGTAACTCTGTGAGTTTGAAGCCAGCCTGATCTGCATAGCAAGTTCCAAACCAACATGAACTACGTAATAAGACCCTCTCTTAAAAAAAAAAAAAAAAAAAAGCTTTTCAATATTAAACATCTTTAATCCATCAGAGAAAATCTCCTATTGAAACTGATAGCATGAAATAAAAAGATTGAGCCTTTGTAATCATTTAATCCCAGCTCTGCCCTCATTGTCTACTAGTAGGCAATTGTCTTATGTTCCTGAGCTTTGGCTTCCCCAAATAATACCTTACTTACAGGATTGCCATCAAAATATAAAAATACTGTTAGTCCAGGGCTGAAGAGATGGCTCAGCAATTAAGAGCTCCAACTTCTCTTCCAGAGGACCCAGTTCAATTCTCAGCACCCACATGGACTGCTCAAAGTTGCCTGAAACATCAACTCCAGAGGATCCAACACCTTCTTCTGGCTTCTATGTGCAGCTGCACAAATGTAACATCCTTCCATACAGATACCAATAAATAAAACACATCTTAAAAAAAATACCTGGGAGCTGGAGAAATGGCTCAGCAGTTAAGAGCACTGACTGCTCTTCCAGAGGACCTGAGTTCAATTCCCAGCAACCACATGGTGGCTCACAACTGTCTATAGTTCCAGTTTCCAGTTCCAGGAAAACATCAAGGCAAATAAATTTTAAAAATTAAAAAGAAATACCTGACATGGCTAATAAATGCTGACTTTTGGGGGCTGGAGAGATGGCTCAGCGGTTAAGAGCACCGTTTGCTCTTCCAGAGGACCTGGGTTCGATTCCCAGCACCCACGTGGCAGCTAACAACTGTCTGTAGTTCCAGTTCCAGGCAAACACCAAGGCAAATAAATAAATAAAGTTTAAAAAATAAATAAATAAATAAATGCTGACTTTTGGTGATGTTACCAAGATTTCTCCTTGTTGATATAGTATTCTGCCAGAATATGGTAATTTTACACGGTTGTATGTCAAGAAAAGTCATGTTACACATATACCATAAATGTCAGCTGAGCTTAAATGTTTTCACCATACCCACCAAGCAGTAGAGACTGTATAGCTCTTCCTTGTTTACCAAGCCTCACATCAAGAAATATTTGGAAACACAAGGTGGTGGGTGTTCATCTTTAATTCCGTCACTCAGGAGGCAGAGGTGAATCTCTGAGTTCAAGGCCAGCCTGATCTACAGAGTGAGATCCAGGATAACCAGGGATACACCAAAAAGCCATGTTGAGAGAGAGAGGAGAAAAGAGAGGAGAAGAAAAGGAGTAGTTGGGTCTGGAGAGATGGCTCAGTGGTTACGAGCATGAGCTGCTCTTGCAGAGGACCTGAGTTTGATTCCCAGCACCTCGATGGTGGCTCACAACCATTCACAATTCCAGTTTCAGGGGCTCCAATGCCCTCTTCTTACCTCTGTAGGCACCAGACACAGACATACATATAGGCAAAACATTCATACACACTAAGTAAATAAATAAACAAGAGACAAAGAAAGGAAGAGAGGGAGGGGGGAAGGAAGGAAGAGAGAGAGGGAGGGAGGGAGGGAGGAAGGAAGGAAGGAAGGAAGGAAGGAGGAAGGAAGGAAGCAACAGCAGGAAACAGGGAAACTAGCATGTGGCTCAGTTGGTAGAGCACTTGCCTAGCAGGCAGGAAGCCCAAGGTTCAGTCCCCAGCAGCACGTAAACCTACTCATCCTCAGCTATGTAGTGAGTTCAAGGCCCACTTGGGCTATATGAAACTCTCTAAAAACAATAATTAAAAATAATAGAGGTTTGGAAAGATGATTCAGGGCTTAAGAATATTGATTGCTCTTAAAGATATCCTGGGTTCAATTCCCAGCACCCAGTAGTTCACAGTCCTTTGCAACCCCAGTCTCAGGGAGTCCAACACCCTCTAAGACCTTCATGAGCACTGTATACACATGTACATGCAAACAAAGCGCCATACACAAAATAATATTGTATGAGGTCTCAGGCCTGGACTTTCAGGCCTAGTCTCAAGGTTCAAACTCACAGTCCCACAGAATTGCACAGATGCTTATATTATTTTTACACTGGTCAACCTAGGACCTGGCATATAACTCTTTATTCTTAAACTAACCCATGATTCTTTATCTTGTTGAGCCATTCGGCTTGGTACCTTTTCTCAGCAACATTTCAACTTCTTTCCTCTGCATCTCCTGGCTTCTCTTTGGCTTTTCTGTGGTGTCTCTGCTCTGTTATTCCTATTTCCAGAGTTTTCTTTGTCTGGTATTCCCACCCACACTTCCTGTCTGCCTTCAGCCAATCATTGCTTTTATTAACCAGTAGACAGGACAATTATTTACAATGCAACAACATAATCCCACTACAAAATAATAAAATAATTCTTTAAAAAAGACTAGGAACTAAGACTATGAGGTTTGTACTGAATAGTTCTTAAGTAATATTTCAGGCTAAAAGTAGTAAATGTGTAGTCAGTTTATGTATTTGAACATTTTTAATGTACTTTCTGATACTTTTTTTTAAAACTTTTGTCTTGTTGATTTAAAATTTGATCCAAAAACATCTAGGTTGGGAGAAGTGGCAACATCCCAGCTGGAACCACAGTTGACACTGATATTACACACCCATATGAGTTTGACTTCTATCTCTGCAGCCATGCTGGGATACAGGTAAGCCTACTTCTAGTTCAAATGGTTTCATTCAGAACTTTAATTCTTACGTATTTTTTTTTTCATGCTGGAATATAAGTAAGCCTCCTTCTGGGTCAAGTGGTTTCACTTAGAACTTTAATTCTTTTTTTTTTTTCTCTTTTTTTGAATTTTTTTTTTTTATTCTATGTGTGAAGATGTCAGATCCTGCAGAAATGGAGTTACAGACAGTGGTGAGCTGCCGTATGGGTGCTGGGAATTGAACTTTGGTCCTTTAGAAAAGCAGCAAGTGCTCTTAACCACTGAGCCATCTCTCCAGTCCCTAGAACTTTAATTCTTATGTGTTTTTTTCAGCCTGAGCAAAAAAGAGGAGTTACACTTTTAAGGTAGTACAAGTTATCTAGAGATGATTCACAGAATATGGGAGGTTTGTGTAGATCCTATGCATATCCTTTTTTTAATTTCAAAATATATTGCTATGTTTAATAAGGTTTTTAATATTTTCTCAAATAATACAGCTGTCTTTAATTACTACAGCATTTCTTATCATAAATTCCTTTTTTGTTGCATGTATTCTGATTGGTTGATTTATTGTTTGTCATTTACTTTCTCTCCTATTACTTTAGGGGTTGACTGGTTTATTTTATTGGATATGTTAGATTCCTTCCTAGCTCTCTTTTGTTGTTTTAATGAAATATATTTTTCTTTGTGCTTTGATGATTGATGCCTTTTTCCTTTGTGCATACATAAGATTCTTTTCAATATCTTCTATATTGTGGGCTCAGTGCTCTTGAACTGCTTTTGTACTTGCCTTGAAAATTCCTCAACTTAAAAATCAATTCTTGGCTTTTAGGAAACCTGACAAGAGATTTAATGTTATTCTGATATTTCATCCTGTATAGATAAGTTGGCATTTTTTTTCTTTACAGCTTTTAATTTTTTTTGTATTTGTTTGTTTTGTTTTGTTTTTCAAGATAAGGTTTCTCTGTGAAACAGCTCTGGCTATCCTGGAACTTATTCTGTAGATCAGGCTGGCCTTGAACTCAGAGGCCTCTGCCTCCCAAGCTCTGGGAAATGTATCATAAAGAGGTTCTTCTCTGTTAATGTCTATTTGAAGTTCTAAATGTCTCTTGTTTGGGGTGTTTATTTTTCTAGATTCTGGGAGTTTTCTGCTGTGATTTCATTAATTAGATTCTCTATGCCTTGGTGTTTATCTCAGCCCATCCTAGTCTGTAGATTCTAAACTTAAGTCTCTTGATTGTTTGCAGACTTCTTGACCATTGGGATGAGGCTTCCTTTTCTTTGTTTTCTCCTTTTTCTCCTTCTCTTGCTGGAATACAGTGTTTCATCAATCTGTCCTACATTCTATCAGGTCTTTCTTCTGGTGGTCAAGTCTGTTGACAAGTCTGTGCTTTTTATTTGATTCAGTCAGTTTTTCATTTCTGATATTCCCATCCCACCCCACCCCTAATCTTAGTTTCCTTGATTTTTTTTCTTAACTTTTTCATCAATTTTGCTTTTTTTTTTTTTTTTTTTTTTTTTTTTTTTTTTTTTTTTTTTTTTTTTTTTTTTTTTTTTTTTTTTTTTT